>MUZC01002079.1:256399-405451 GCA_002072015.1 Radix auricularia | reverse complement strand
CTAAATTGGTAGCCTTAAATTTCTTAAATAAATTCTCCTTTAGTTTGCAATACTTTTTAAATTTAAAATTGAACCAGCATTTATTAATTCTATTTGAAGTTATTTTTGTTGGAACATTCTGATCCATTATGGTTTTTAGTTCTGTTTTTATTTTTTTCCATATTTCTTCTACAGGACTAACTATGCTGAATTTACTTAGGAAATGTTGGAAATTAGAAGCTGATTGGTGTAATTTTATTAAGTTGCATTTATCCTAAAGATATATTGTTCTTCTAGGCATCTTATTTATTGTAGTTTTTATTGTGTTGGTTACCCTAACAATATCATGGTCAGACAGCCCAGGAATTATTGTGCAGTCTAGTACTAGTCCTGGTCTGTTTGTTAGGAATAAATCTAGTATTTTGTTTTTCCTAGTTGCTTTTTTTACTATCTGTTCTATGTTTATGTTATTAATTGTGTCTAAGAAATGTTCATTAATTTCTTTATTATTTTGGTGACTATCAATTGTTTTAATTTTTCCAGTTTATATCTGGAAGATTTAATTCCCCAATAGTCCAAATTACAGCATTTTTATGAATGTCTTTAATATAAATTAGTTGACTGCAGAGATTCCTCATGTATTCTATGTTTTTATATGGTGGCCTATATATACTGCCTACATAAAGGATGATGAGTTTGGTGTAACTATTTTGCAAAAAATAGATTCTATTTTAGAGTTTGATTGTGTGTTAATTTTTTCGGCTATGAGAGTTGATTTTATTGCTAGTAGGACGCGAGCTTTACATAGCGAGCTTTACATGCCAATACTTTTTAAAAATGTATTCACGATCACTTCACATTATATCAAACACGCTTTAAGAGACATAGCTAGAATTTTGTATTTTCGGATTTTTTCCCCTGCGTATTATAATGAAAATCCTCATAGTTATGTCTCGTAGATAAGAGATTTATAGTCGAAAACTTGTTTTTTTAAAGTTTTTTTCCTTATGTGTTTTTTTAAAAAAAACTTACATGTATTTTTAAACATGCTGAAAGAAGTCAGTTCATTTTTTTCAAAGGAAGTAAACCAGTCAATCAGTACAAAAAAAGCTAATTAATACCTTAAACACACATGTGATATGGAATTATATCCGTAAAAGGAATATATAATTTGTTAGTTTTAATTGGTCTATCAATCACTTGGTCCGGGATGCGAATAGCAATAATAAAGATTCGCTCACAGTCCGTTTTACTTGAAGCCATAATTTTTAATTTTGACGTGCCTTTATTGAAAATTTTCGACTTATTTTTACAATCTGTAATGTTATGCAGTACGTAAATCCTAATGGACACAGTAAACCCATACACAATCGGCCAATAAGAAAAATTAAATACATCGAAGAACTATTTACAAGTTTAATTCCAAATTTTGTTTAGAGGCATTCTTTAAGTTTATTTTTAACTTGGCTTTATATACATTTCTTTTTTTAGTTCATTTAATAGCATATAAACATTTTAAAAGTTTAAACATTTTCTAGACTCCACTAGCTAAACTTTTAAGATGCAGATTGTAGATGAATTGACAGTATGAGTCAAAAAATCAAATTTAAATTGAAATAATCATTTTCATATGATTTGCAGAAGTTTACATTCTTTTGTAATAAATATCTGTGCTAAATTGTAAACGAATAAATAGGTAGACATAGATTTTTTAGTCTACATTTTTTTTCAGTGGCACCAACCGCAAATCAGACTCTAAGAGTACCAACATCTGAGGAGCGACAAATTTACTTGAGGAAAATAGAAGCAAATGGTTCATTTTTCCACGAACAATGTACAACAATATAAATACACACAATTTAAAAAAACAAAACAAAAAAGAACAAAAAACAAACAAACGAACAAACAAAAAATATATTTAAAAAAAAACGTTTTAGCATTAGAAACAGATGTTTGTAAATATTAAAAAGATTCTACCACAATTTAGTTAGATTATATTTTGCACGACAGAAATATACGACTCTATATTAGACGTGAATACCTTAAAATGTTCCATCTTACTAAGGTCGTTCTTTCAATATATATTGCTTCAGACCTAACAAATGTGTGATACGCCAGAGGAGATATAATTTTCTTTATGCTTGTTTCTTTAACTGCATAAATAGGTCTTTCTCCATACAACATCTGAATTTTCTTTGTTGTCGTTATTATTCTGCAAGAAAATCATATCACTGGCATGAATCGACCATAACACATGGGAGGCCATTGCAGAGGAATGCACTATCTGGAGGGCAAATGTTCGTGTGGGCATTCAATTTGCGGAGGCCCCCCTCACAGCTAGGAGTGAAGAGATGATGGTCAGGAGAAAAGGAAGGGGGATAGAAGAGCATGAATTAACGCCATCTTCCCTTGAGAACGAGCGGATATTCAGATGAATTCCCTAGGTTTAAAATTCTAAAGCATTGTTCATGAAACCCCTTAGTTACATTTTATATAAACCAGTTCAATCAATTCCAGTTTTCTCTCTTGACATCATAATAAAAAGTTACCATTTCATCTGCTTTCCTGCAATCCAAGCAACGAGCATTTTTCAGCATCAAAAAATTGTAAATGATCACCAATAAAAATATATTTGGCACTAATGAAAAGAATTAGAAGTGTTAAAGAGACCAATTACTATGTTTTGCGTTACAAGATAAAGTTAACATTTTCTTGCTATTACAATTAATTTATATTTTGAAAATGTATTTTAGTGCTATTAATTAAATGTAAATGGTGGATAATTTTGAAAGCAAAACCACAACAAATCATTGCCATTTATTTTGATTAAATTGCAAATGAAGTCTCTAGCAATTTAAAGTCGACTTAATAATGTAGTTTCTTTTTTTATTATTACTTTTTTTAATGTATTTTTTTTAAAAATCATGTGCTTTCAAAAAATAAATCACTTAGAGAAAAATGTTACAACATTTTTTAAATTCCTCACTGAATTCAGTAAGATCTTTGTGATACCATCCTTTCCTGGTAGACTATATCTTTGACAAACACAATGGTGCAGTAACTGTTCACAACGGAGCTCTCCACTTGAAACTGTGACTCTTGTTTCCGTTACTGAACTAAGTGCACTATTCCTTCAATTTCTAAGTATAGGCTCCTTGTTCTCTGGGCTTGAGGCGTCCCCGAGTCACCCAGCTCCGAATGGGTACCTAACCAGACAATAGTTATGCGGCTGGGGTAATGCGTGGAACCCCTATAGCCGTGGTCTGTGACCGCTGCATCACTTACCAACAGATCATTTCTCATGGTCTGTGGACGCAATTATCTTCTGCATAGAAGGAGAGTCTGTATATCTAAGATATCATAAAATCATCCGATAAGGCATCAATAACTGGCTGTACAAACTCGACATATTCTGTTTTTATTAACTTGCTTTCGTTCCTTTTAGTCAGTACACAGCATTTCAAATATTACAACTTATTAACCACTTTAGATAGTCCAAGAAAGCTCAACATTTTGCCACATGTAGATCTCAGATGACAATGCATCTTACTAAAATTTCAGAACAATAGAATGTGCCGTAATTAAATTAATGCATTCTTTAGTTTATCTATATGTAGCATAATTTTAAAGTTGCTTCAGAAATGTTTAACTCGGGGCTGTCAATCACTTGTCGAGTTCACCCCGTGACCACATTCCCATGTTATTAAAACGTTGGGCAGGCATTTGGGAGTTGTTTGGTAGAAAATTAAATAGATATTAAATAAAATATTTTTTAAAACCACAATTATTTTAATAAGTTGACCAGAAAGAAGAAAAATAAAAATAGAAGTAATAAAATATTTTTAAAGCCACGTTTCTATAAGTGAACTAGAAAGAAGAGAATAAATTAAAACTGATATGTTCAAGTGCATTGATTTAATATGACTAAAAACGTTTTTAAAAAAATCTTTTTTCCTCTTGTTTTTCATAAGCATAGCCCGCGGCCCGACTCGAAGAACCTGGACCTGCTCAAGTATTAACACTAAATGTGACTACACTTACCCAAAAGGTCCCTACTGTCACACATGTCTCTTTGACCTCTCGCATGCCCTCTGACCACACACTCACATAATCAGAGTTCACTAAAGCATACCCGTGAACTCGTTTTTACACAGTAAACACCCATTTCTCTTCAGTAATTCTCATACCAATGTGAAATTTAAAAGTAATTTATAGATTTCAATATTAGCACTCGAAGTTGGTGTATATTAATACAAATGTCATTTATATTATTTTATTAAAATATTGGTTCTACAAGTTCACATTTACTCCAACCTTGTAAACATAAAAACACACAACAACAAAAGCACATATTCCTTTAATTTTTTCCTGGATGTGGAATTTTCATAAACCGAACTGTAGATATCTGTAGCAAAATTTTTCATATACCAATTAGAGACAATGGAATGTATTCAATAGTAAGTTGTTTTTTTTATCCATCGATGATGCGGAGTCGGCCTATGTATGCAAGATCGTTTTCCCCGTAATTGTCGCCTTTATGGTCCTTTTAAATGTATTTGGCATTATCTATTATATAATGCGCTAAGGCGCATTTCCGTCCGTCAGTCATCTATTATATAATGCGCTAAGGCGCATTTCCGTCCGTCAGTCAGTGTGTGTGTGTGTGTGAAGCCCCTATACCACGCAACTCTTGCTAACTTTTTTAAAATTGAAAATATAGACGTAAAATCATAATGATTTTGGGTTTGAGATTAACAGAGGGTGTGGTTTTGCGCGCCGTAAAAAAACAATTAAGTGGCGTCATGAAGCTTTTATTGTATTAATTTATTTGATGTTAGTTTTTATCTTGATTATAATCCGAGTGTGTGAATATGCATGTGTGCGAGTGTGTTTATGTGTATGTGTGTATGTGCGTCTGTGTTTGCGTGTGACTGTGTGTTTGTATTAGTCTTGAAATAACGATTTATTTCATAGATTGCTAAAAGTGAAAAGACGATACGAGTTAATGGTTTATGTACAGTTAAAATTATGCACTGGATTATGAAAAATTCCGTTAATTTTATGAACAAAAGTTTCTGCCGATTCGTTCTTTCTTGGTGCTTGAAAAAAAGATAACGAGAAGTCATTGAATGTGACTTTAAAAAAAAACTGTTAATGAGAAGATCAATCTCCAATAATTTTTTCAGAGATGGTTTTACTTTATGTTTCATTTGAAATGAGCCCTTGAGCATTAATTGGATGATTACTCGCATGAATTGTCACAATGGAAAATAAACATTGAAAAGAACGTATAATCGCTATTGAAATTGCATTTTTATAGTTATAATATGTAATTGGGTAAGATTGAGGCTAATTGGCGAATATTTATTTTTAAAGATAATGGAACCTTTCTAAAATTTAAAATTGTATTTTACAATAATAAAATCACACGAAGATGGGTCGAACTAATTTCTCTTAGTCTTTGTTAAATAACTATAGAAATAAATGTGAAGAAATAATTTAATTGCAGACGAAATATCACTTTTACATTTTAATATACTCTTTTATACATCTACGTGTATAATCGGATGGAGGAAAATATTATACGGGCTTATAACAAGTCAAAATTACAGAAAATGAAATTTTGTAATAGAAAAATTAACACGGAACCGCTTTTGAAACATTTAACAAGTGATTTTTCATTAAAAAAATTGCAAATATTTGTTAGGAGGAAGATGTATTTCTCTTAGGTGCTTACTTAATACAAGTAAGTGTTTTGGATCGATTTCATTATAAACTGACATTAAGGAAATTCGTATTGAAAGTAAACGTTCAGGGATTTTAAATTATAAAATAGTACGTATATAAGCGTTTATACACTGTTGAAAGAGTACGGTTAAATAGCGAAAATGTAATTTTTTTTAAAGAGGGAAACTTTGTAAACTATTTGAAGGTTGCTTTTCATTTCCTGGGTTATGAGTTTATAATATCGCCGAGCCCTGAGTGGCACTATTTCATATCCACTGATAATATCCTTTTTTCAAAGATTAAGAAAACCAGCATTGAAAAATTTTAAGCCCGTTTGGGCTTAAAATTTTACATTGCTGGTTTTCTTAATCTTGTGATTAAACGCGTGTTTTTTTTTAACAAATAGACAATATTAAAAAAATCTCCCCAACCCTACGCATCGCAATCAAATAAGTATTAAACAGCTCAATAAAAATAAATCGAATTTGTCCTAAAGAAAAGTCATGCATAAACTGCAAAGGAATGGATGTTGTGGATTAATTGGTGAAAGAATGAAAAAGCTTACGTTTAAATAGATTTATTGCTAGAATAATGCAATATTATGGTGGGTGCTTTGGTTAAAACTGTAGAGTTGTTTATTGGTGCAAGTTTGTGTGTGTATGTGTGTGTGTGTGTGTGTAAGTAGGGGCTATGTGCGTATGTGTGTGTGATTTAGTTATTTCTATGTCTGCTAATGTTGCGCCTCTAACATGACAACCAGTATTTTAAAAAGTTTATATACAAACGAAAATAATAACAAATTTCTACGGTGTAGATAGAAAGGGGTCGAAACGTCCGGGGTCGAAAAGTCCCTTGGTGGAACTTTCCGGGATCGAATCGCCCCGGGGTCGAATTGATCGGGGTCGAACCTTCCGTGGTCGAACCGACCGGAGTCAAAACAACCTGGGGACAAAACGTCCTGTGGTCAAACTACCAGGGTCGAACCTTCCGGGGTCGAATCGTCCGGGGTCGATGTGTTCAACCACCAAAAAGAAAATACTTTTGCACAACTAAAGTAAACCAGCAGGGTACATTTTTAGCTCAAACCCTTGAGATTTAAGGTGTTTCTTTAAAACAAATTAACTCATACATGCCTAAATTTAGTATCAATATTCACATAATTAATATCTGGCGCATAAAACAATCAAATTCATTTAACTAAGGCCTTGCTTAGCCTAGAAATAGAAATAATGTTTTGGAGAGCTTTTCCCATGAAAAAAGTAATCTTAAAACATGTATTTTACTGTAAGATCAAACGAATGATGAAACATCCATATTGAAAAATTGGGTACATTTCTCAAACAATGCAATTGCATGACATGCACTTCAGGTAAAAACTGTTCTTTAAGGTTTAAATATATCAAATGTAAAGAAATATCATGGGTATTACAACTTATAAATAGTATCTAGGATAAGAAAGTGCGTGTTATGTCGAAAAAACACACTGACAACAACTCATTTTGTGCCAAGCTGTTTTAAGTTTATTAGATGAATAGTATACAACGGGAATAAAGATTGATATAATGTGAATTGTTACTATTAGACAAAATGAGCGGGAATATATGATGATTGACATAAAATTTATAAGGAGATCAATTTCTCACCATTTTCTTTAAAAAACAGCATTGTTCTTAATTTTCTATTCACGTTAAAGAAACATGCGCCTTTACAACAAATGAACCATTTTTTCCACTCTCCCATAGCCAGAATATTCACAAATATTATCTGGCTAAAAATATCCTGTTCGTCTTGAACTAATTTCATGCTTAGACTATTAATGAAATGGGTGTTTAGCGAGCTATTTCTAAGAACCAAAGGAATCATGTGGAAATATATTGTTTTCATGTTTTGATTCACGTGAAAAGAAAGTGAACTTTGCCCGTTAGATTTTTGTAACTGTTAACGATATTTGTTATTTTGGTAGAGTATATAGCATGCGTTATTAAAGGGGTTCGAGCATGGTGAAAGAAAGCCATCAATCGATCTGAATGGATGTGGTTGAGCAGGCCAGGGCCCTACATGGGCTGTAGCTGGAAGGATGTGGTGGAGCAAGCCAGGCCCTACATGGCCTGTAGAGCCACGGATGATAATAATGATGCTATATTAAAGCAGAAATACCAAAATTGATGGGTAATATTTAAATTAATAATTTTTTTTTCTCGACACACATATCGTTTTATTAAGGAGGGGTTTGATTTATCACTACCCTAATTTCCAGATGCGTTTACATTCATTTTTAAGGAGAATTTGAGACCCAAAACCAAATAAAGCTATTCTTATTGTGCCTACCCCGTAGCGTAGCACGGGTATTTTGTTCGTTATGTTATATGTGCGTCATAGGTGAGTTACATATATCAAGATTTTTTTTATTTCACGATCCTACGTTCAAATAATTTCATTTTTTAAAAAAATGTTAATTAATTACATTATAATTATAATAATAGTAATAATAATAATAATAAGCAATAAAGATGTGTAAAAACTAAGGCTGCGAAAAATTACCGATTAATTTCTTGACAAATCGGTAAAACTTTTATCAATTAAATTATATTAAAAGATAAAACAGCGATTGAATTTACAGAAAATGGTTTCAACAATTTTAAGATTTATTAAAAAATAACTAATCTATATTAATAAAAACAAAATCCCTACCTGACTGATTGACTGGCTCAATCACTCACTCACTAATTCTCCAACTTGCCATATAGGTAGAAGCATGAAACTTTGGGAAATTGTTGGGTACAATCTCACGACGAAAACTGGCGAAAAAGATTTTTTTATATATATATCGCTTATGGGTGACCGGAACACAAAAACAATTTTTTTTCTTATAAGGGGTCTATAAAAATAAAAAATCACAAATTTTCCTTTTTCCAGTAAAGGTAGCAGCATGAAACTTTGGAAAATTTTTAGTACATGCTTTCGACTATAATTTGAAAAAAGGTTAATGTCCCACTCATGGGGGCCGTGGCCCAAAAAATTTTTTTTCTAATTTTATGAGTACACGCTACCGACAAAAATTCTCCAATTTTCCATGTAGATAGGAGCATAAAACTTTGGGAAATAGTTAAGTACCCTCTCACGACGAAAGTTGGTGTAAAAGAATTTAGCAATACATACTCATGTGGGGCCGGGGCCTCAAAACCTTTTTTTCCGTTATATGAGTTTTATAAAAAATGAAAAAAAAAAATAATTTTCTTCTTTCCGAATAGATGAATTCATGTAACGTTTGGTGGTTGTCAAATACACTTCCACGATGGTAGTAGGTGAAAACATATGTAAAATATCTCTTATTGGGGGTCTGGGGCCTAAATATAGTTTTGAATGCACTCACTCAATTATCCCTAATTTTCCAACTTCCCTGGTAGGTAGGAGCAAGAAATAATAGGAAGTTGTTGAGTCCCTCCCACGACGAAAAGGAAATTTAAAATTCCACTCTATGTTGGGCCGGGATCCCAAAAACTATTTCTCTTTATCTGTAAAAATTGAAAATCACTAATTGTCTTTTTTGCTGAGCATGTAGAACGTTAAATTTTAGTAAGTTGTTGAGTACACTTCCTCGTTGGTAACAGGTGAATATATATTTAAAAACCACTTACTGCATGCTGGAAGTCCCAATAAAGATTTTCCATTAAGTGAGCTAATAAAAATGAAAATTACTGCTCCTCCAATGTCCGGTGTAGGTAAAAGTATAAAGCCTTCTGTAGTTGTTAGTAAGAAATATAATTATATACATAGTAAAAATTTCCAGTCATGAGTAGCCGGGGTCCCAAATCATTTCCCCCCTAAAATAGTCTATATAACACTAAATCAACACTTATTCTCCAAGCTAACTTGTAGGTACAAGCTTGAAACTTTGGAAAGTAGATATGAATTTACCTATCTCTACATTCCTATCCAGATTTAAGTAGTAAGAACAAGGAAGTTAACTTTTGCGGATCCTCGACTTTTCTGCACTACTTTACAAATAATGATACAAAAGTTATCCTTGTCTTCTTTAAATTAAAGGAAAACATAAAGCTCCATTTAAATATTTATAATTAACTTTTTGAAAGTAATGTATGTTTATTTGTATATATAACTTTTAATATACAATAAATTCAAGATGGAGGATATATGTGCGCACAATTTTATTCAAGATTGTATCATTTCTTTTAAAAAATGTTTATTATTCGTTAAAATGTTCCCAACTTTGCAATTTTGGTTATAAATAACCTTGGAAGTTTTAATGTCTTAAGAGAATGATTTACGTGTCATTTTTTTCAAATCATTTAAAAAAAAACTATATTTTCCTCTTCTCCACGTTATCATGTAGTAATTTAATTAACAATGTAGAATTTTATTATAAAAACAAAAAGCGTTGTAAGTCATCTCCCCACCCCTAATTCGTCTTAGTAGAACTAGAATTGAAGCTAAAATCCTCGAAGTTAACGTTGCCAATGACTTTCTAAACTCGAAGGGTAGTTAGAGATTAGTTTTGTTATTGAAATCATTAAACGCGGGGATTTTTTTCTCCAACTGTCATTAGGATATGACTTTGAAAAAAGCAATTTTTATAAAAACAAAATATTGTTTTTTAAAAAACGATATACAAAAAACGTGTATGACGTAATCTAATACATACTAGCCCTAAGTATGCGTGTGTCTCCCCGTCCAGAGGCGCACGAAAAAATGCCCGAAAGGCTCGCAAAAAAGGCGCGCAAAATTAGTATAAATAAATTAAAAATATTCGCCGTAAAACAAATATTATATGACGTCATTGTTTTAGTTCAGTACGTCCATTACCGAAACAACGCACGAACCTGTGACCTCAGCATTTTTGTACACACAAAAACACATTTGTGTTGAGTCTAACATCGGCCACCAGCCTATGCGTGTTTGTCTCCGTTATAAATCATGATGTAAGTCAACACCAACCGGTTGATATAGGTGTGTCGGTCTTCGGTTCTTGACACACTGCCAACTACATTGCTGCGCCGCATTCAAGGTATGACACCGTTCTCCTACGCCAGTACCCATTGCCCATGTCACGTTAAAATTGCTTCATTATTTCTTCTTCAAATCCAAAAATTTACAAATCTTCGCGTGTTGCCACGAGACAACTATGCCCCGAAAAAAAATATTCGATCAAGCCGAAATTGCCGATAGAAAACGTCGCAGAAATGAACATAACAAGAATCGAAGAAGAACAGAAACACGCGATGAGACATCATGGCGACGAGAAACGCGAAACCAACAAGATCGCATTCGAAGACCAAGTGAAACAAACGAACAACGGTCCCGTAGACGGGAAGTAGCAGCAACTAATAAACGACGTCGGTCAGCTACACTCCGGGAAGTACCTGCACCTCATCTGGATGGAGCCACCGGAAGTGACTTTATGAATGACAACGTCCAGCAACATTTCTGTGGCAATTTACAATGGCTGTGCTCATTCTGCGGTGCCCAAAATTTGCCTGGCGAACATCAGGCGCACAAATTTTTACCACGTGCTGCCAGAAAGGAAATGTGACGCTAGATTCAATCCGCATATCACCTTTACTGAGGACGCTCATGACGGGGGAACACGAGCACTCCCAAAACTTCAAAGATTACATCAGGTCTATTTATAGCGCCTTAGCCTTTGCGTCAATGATTTCTAAAGTCGCCCCTCCTCCCGGTTACGGGCCCCACTGCTTTCGCATCTACGGACAGATTTACCACAGATCCGGGGCTCTGCATCCTTACAATGATGATAATCGTCAATTTGCTCAGCTGTATATCCTTGATGCTGATGAAGCTTCAAAACAAATGATGCTAATGCGACCTAACTCTACATGCAACATCAATCTCATGGCGCTCCTGAGCTCATTCATGACCGACAACAATCCATTTGCAGATGCATGCAAATGATGTGTGAAGTGGAACAAGAATGTGTGGCGGAAGTAGTTTTACTGAATACACTAACTAGAACTGTGTCACTGGCCATCATTCATGATTGAAACGATTACCAAAGGCGTTACAATGCTGAACGGTCCATGTGACAGATGGTCCTAAACAAGGGAAACTGCTCCACGACAGCTCCACCTGCTACACTAAAAATGTGTACTAGGAACTCTTTCATATTTAGCTGTTCATATCGTATTGTGTTCATGACAATAAAAGATAAAAGTTCTTTTCTATTTCAGTATTTCGTACATCTCTTTGTTATTTATCTTCATATCGTATTGTGTTCATGGCAATAAAAGATAAAAGTTATTTTCTATTTCAGTATTTCGTACATCTCTTTGTTATTTATCTTCATATCGCATTGTGTTCATGACAATAAAAGATAAACGTTCTTTTCTATTTCAGTATTTCGTACATCTCTTTGTTATTTATTTTCATATCGAATTGTGTTCATGGCAATAAAAGATAAAAGTTATTTTCTATTACAGTATTTCATAATTTCTTTGTTATTTCTGTTCATATCGTAATCTTTTCATGGCAATAAAGGCCACGTGGTTTTTTCTATTGCAGTATTTGGTAATATCTTTGTTATCCCTTTTGTGGGATTTTATTCTGCCAGCTTCAGCAGGCTTTTGAACTAGTTAATATATAAATAACTTTCGTTTGCTCTGATACATTCAGTAAGGCTACTTGTAAACAAAGGGCTACATAAGCCATCGTATGAATTACTATAGAGCTGCAGTATATTAGAAATGAATGGTTCGGACACCATGAAACGTTTTAGAGTAAAACTTATGTTATAAATAAACACTCAAAAAAATGTCTCTGCCACTCTTTCAGTTAGTTGTTATTTAAACCAATATGAATTATAACATTCAAGGTGCATTTAAAAAACGCAGACAAAAATTAGATCTCTTATAAATTTTCTCACCGTGTAATATTGTTCTTATTTTTCTTCGATGAAGCTATTTCAATACATTGAGGCATGGCTCTTTCTCATCTATTTTCCGGATTAGTCTGGAAATTGTTATTTTTTAAAAGTTTTTTTATGAAGCAAGTATTATATTTTAAAATATATGTTTTTACTGACTTGAATTTATTATTATCAATTTTAGACGTAAGAGAAGACATGACACAAATTTTGACATCCCATGTACGTGCCGTCAAGACAAGCATACATATAGTGCAGCTATTGGACCTACTGGTTCGTAACATCTTTATTTGCTTTAAAACAATAATAAATTATTGTTGTAATAATGTCGTAATATGATTTTTTTAAAAATTGTTTAAAGCTAATAAATAATTCTAAGTATATCAGCTGTAATCAGAGTTGTTTAAATTTAAATCGATCGAATTGAGGATTCTCATTATATTTGAAGTAACGTTTTTTGCTAAAAGTATTAAACGGACTCTATTTATATAATTCTCCTCATGGTTGCACCCTACCGGACACCAAGCTGTCTATCCCCATCGACCAATAAGCTGGCAAGAAAAGGTAGTGCAGTAGTTGGGGAGGGGGGTCATCGACACTAAAAATGCACTCAATTGAGGTTAATTACTTTGCTTATTAGAACAACAAAATAGCATGTATTTCGTAGAGGTTGTAACATTCGCCAAACAAGTGGAAGGTCGTAGTTTCAAGCCCCAGCTAAGATATTACTTTTTTAATTTTTAAAAATGTTTGTGTTTGTGCCCGTCATTTCCAAATTTCTCTTGAACATGACTTGGCAACACGGCTATAAGCTCTATTTCTCGACATTGGCATAAGAACTACGTGCTTTCTGTTGTGCTCAATGAAACGTAGTCACACACTCTCTTCAGCAATTATTTTCATAAAATGAATACTTTAGGAACCCTCCCTCGCTCTTCAGGCATGCGCAACCGTGTGTACCTGTAGCAGTGTATACCTAATGATTCCGTGTTCTCAGTCACTTTAGTATTTCCTAAGGTCATCTAAGCCACGTTGCCTTTCTATTGTTCTTTTCGATTCCGGCTGGTTTGGTTTGCTACAAGCGCCAAACATTAAAAAAAATATGTACGTATCTTCCAGAACCTGTTTTTAGTCATTGACAATTGTATGTTGCTCTCTCTAGAGTTCCTTCTTTTCATTCACTCACAGTCCTTTGCCCAAACCCAACCCATTTGGACAATTTTTTTTCCCGTAAGCCTTCACACGTCACTAAATCATTATCGGCGTATGCTACGGCGGCTAGTTGTAATTACACAGTGTAGAAAGGGGCAGTGAAGAGGTCAACAAGCTTGCTTAACAACATAAAGGAGGCGGCAGGGATGAGTATGTGTGTCAACTTTTGGCCGCCATTCAAGACATGTAGTTGTGGAGATCGTTATCTGTTGAAGTTTCTATCAATTCCCCCAACGACCGCAACGACGATGATGAATTAAATTATATTATGTAAAGTTTTAATTCAATATCTATGTAAGGAAGTTTAACCAAATTACATAGCTATCTGATGGTCAAAATAGATTAACAAAAAATGCACATTAAAAAGAGAGCCCTAGCAAAATACCTAATTTTTACAGGCAAAGAAGTTGATAATGAAAAACAATCTTTGTTTTTGGTACTTAGACTTAGTTATAAGTTAATTCAGTATGATTTGAAACTAATAGGATGCTTAAAGTTAGTTTTGTCACATGTATTATTTATAAAACTAAATGTGCTTCGAGAGTCAACACCCTAGGTGCTGTGAATTGAAATATTTCTTAGGATTTATTGTTTTTTCTTTGGACATATTATTGTTATTGGGATAGTCACAAAATCGTATTTAAAAGCGCGTTAAGTCTGAAAGAGATATCTTTTTTAAAAACATATTTCTATTAGATTGATCATTTCATAGAGAAACGCTTTCATTTTTAAGCCTGAAATGACTGCGTTAGACCTTGGATATATTTGCACTGATTTTTTCTATTATGTCTACATTCAACTTTTCTTTGTTCAGTTATTAAGATTTGTATTTTTAAATTCTGTAATGATGCAAGTTCGAGAACTTGAGATTTATAAAACAATAACGAACGCATGCTATGTTGGGAATGAAACTAAGAGTTTTTGCAACAAAATATTCAATTAAACGTAAATAAATTAAATATATAAAAATAGATGAATATTTTCACACAGAACATGATTTAGATGTTCTTTATGTTACCATTCAAATAATAAAATGATTATTACAAAATACATTTTCAATTATGACTTATATTTCCTCTCTAGATCACACACAAAATACTCACGAGACATCTGGTCGTCTGAAGGCAGGCCAGGACGACGGCTATCTTGAGCCTGTAGTTATACTTCACAAAGAAGACGTTATGTATCACACTATTGATATTTAGGTTACATGACGAACGCGACAAGACAAACACATGCGCAAATTGTAAATATGTTTTGAAAATTTGAAGAATATAAGATGTTCATTCGGTATTAAGCAAACATACAGCATGGCATTTTAAATAAATTAATAAGATAATTTAAAAATTAATCTTGATTATTAAAGCTAAATTTATATTTGGTAAATAATAT
Source organism: Radix auricularia (assembly GCA_002072015.1). Taxonomy (NCBI): domain Eukaryota; kingdom Metazoa; phylum Mollusca; class Gastropoda; family Lymnaeidae; genus Radix; species Radix auricularia. The sequence goes on along the minus strand of MUZC01002079.1, from coordinate 390,243 downwards.
TTTTCATTTTGAAATATGACAGAAATTCTCGACTCTCACTGTATTTTTCTATTTTAAGTTTGCGTTTCATGTTTTTACGGAGCATGTATTTGTAAACAGTTTTTGTTGTATTTGACTTCGTAACATTACATTTTGAATATTTCTTATCGGTTACAAGCGCACCTTCTATATTGAAAATTTTAACGCCCTTTATTCTAAGAACGTAATGGCAAGTGACGAGGTGGTAACAATAATCACAGGTCACGGTCATAAAGGGGAATGCTTTTTCTCTTTTCTTTTTTTAATGTTTTTAATTGGTTATTTTTTTTGCCTAATATTAATACATTTTGCAAACAGTTCAAAAAAAGAATATTTATAAAATCTAGAAATGTCTATAAGAATAGTGGTGGCGATTCTAGAAGTATTTGACAAATCAGGCAATTAAGGAACCAATTTTGAACATTTCTAACTAGCCCCAAAACCAGCAATCAACATTTTTTTTTCTTTCGACACATACTTTAAATTTAATCCGTATCTTTTCTGGTACATAATGTTAGTTGCCTATTCTTAGTTATTTATAGTCATAGTAAAACTAGTAAACTATTAGATCATATAGAATGGGACTGCGATAAGACTTTAAAATAAAATACACAATTAACAACACTATTGACCATTGCGGCATTTCGGATATTACTGGTATTTTATATGCAAACAATGCCAATGATAGTATCCACATAAAAAATAGACTTATATAAGATGTTGTTACGGTGACTCAATATGGAATAACCCAAATTGATAAACTATCTAAGCGCAAATAACTTTTCCCGTTGTAGTTTTCACTTTAAATTTAAATACTTCAACGTACGCCTTTTTTCCTATATATATCATGTGACCTGGCTTTTTTTTTCTTCTTTTATTTTTAATTTACAAATATATATTTTGATATAATATGTTTTAATACATATGTTAGTACTTAGTTTATGTTATTGTACTGATGAAGGCATTAGTCAAAATGTATACTGTAGTTTTAGTTTATGAATAAAGCTCACATTTTTTTCTTGCACACTTGTTTTGTGTATTTTGTATATATGTAGACTATTTCCTTATTAAGGGTTTGATTATAAATATTTTGAGATAAATACGAAACTTTGTTTCAATTGTAAAGGCAGGGAGGCTTCAAAATTACGCATTAATAAGCGTTTCTAAGAATTATGATATTTTCTTCTGAAAAATGTATTTATTCATATATTGTAACATATTAGGTGCAAGTGCTTGTGTGTTAATAACTTTTTATTTTTTCTTAACAATATGAAATATTGAAATACATTCAAGGTATGCACTCATTAACAGAGTATTAAAACAGTGAAATAATTGTGACTTTAAAATATCAAGAAATTACACAGTTTATTTACAATATAAAGTGCTATTTTAAAAATATAAAACATGGATTGGTCTTATAAATTTTTTTTATTTTTTTTTGAAGAAAATAATTTTAAAAATGTGTCCTTATACTTTTATGTATTTTTAGTTCACTAATACTAAGTAACCTCCTAATAATATTCATTGAGAGCAAAACAAAATGATTATGCAAGATGCAACGTTGCAGTAAATTTTTTTTTTACATGTATTTCTTATAATATAGATAAAAATATGTATTATTGTTTGTTATTTTTGTTTGATCTTGTGAATTAGCCAGTATTTTGTGTTTAGCTAATATAGAGATTATTCAAAACCGAAATATGTTAAAATTTGTCTTTTTTCATCTTAGCAAATGTTTGTAACTATTGAGGTCCACATAAATCTTTGAGCAAGTTTTTTTATTGTATAAAAATAGATACGTTTGAGAACATATCAATGTTGACTAACTGCAGTATGAATGCCCTCACGTTAATTTTACTCAGTTACGTTGTTCCAGAGTTCAAGAATTGTCCAGCTAATAAAAAAAGTAATTGAAGTTTAAAAAATATATTTTAAAAAATTAACAATTTGAAATAATCTCAATGTTAACTGAATCTGGTTCGCAACTATAATTTTAGTATTCAATGGCTCCAGTTTTATCAGGATTAATCTTGTATAACCGCTATTGAATATTTGCGTATTTTTCTTGTGGGAGTGGTGTTGTTTAAAAAATAAATAAACTATTCACCTAACTGTATCTACTTTCCAAAAACAATTACAGGAAATATAGTTAAAAACATTCAAATTTCAGCCCATATTTTAGAATCTCCTTTCCAGAAATAATGGTTGGTAGCTGCTTTTAAATTTAAATGACCATTCATCATTTGTATTTACTTTAATTAGCTGTTATTGAAATTAAGGAGATTATACTGTGTTTGTACATCAAAAGCTATCCAAAATCCTATCATGTAAGTTCGTTTTTAAAAAAAAAAACACATCAAATCGTTGATAATAACCTTTTTCTACTCCTAATAAGAGTCGAAACTGGCTTAATTCCGCTCGTACATTGTTTCATTTGTGCACAAGACCTTTTTCCACAAGTGCACAAATAACATAATATGTTCTTAGTAAATTCAGATCATCACTTTTAAGCGAAAAATGTTTGTAACTACTTCTTTGCAACATTTCAGTCAAGCAAGCGACGTTACTTTTGAATTGAACTATCATTGTTTTATCTTTCAATAATTTCAGCATGTAGTTAAACAGGCATCCCTTGATAAGCAGCGAATTTCTGAATAAATGAGCAAACGATGCATTTCTTAATGGTAAAGAAAAATATAGGCTTATCAGCGGAATAAAAAAATCATTTTTTGCAAATATATTTTATTACATGTTTAAGCTTTTATCACCCCTTTACAATAATTCACCATCACCCAAATTGACCCGTGGAATTCACCACCCCCTGAATTGAATCCACTTTGGGAATCACGGATGTTTAATTAACATTTTAAAAAGTAAAATAAACAAAATATTTTAAAAAATCTGTTTAATGTTCTTTGTTTTAATACTTAAAATTTAACGTAACATAGTTTCCTAAAAATATTTTTAGTGGCGCCTAATGAAACAGTCCAGTCCATTTTTCACATGCATTTAATTTCTTCGAAAGATTTATTTCAATGTGCTTTCGAATACACAATTGAAGTATGTAAAAATTTTGAATTGTACTTTTCAATAATTACATAGCTACAAAAGCAAAATTATTTTTATTATTATTAAATTTTATTAAATTTTGACTTAAGGATTTTAGTAAACGTCTGTCGAGTGTTTGAGTTTCAAAGAAGTAGATACAGTGGCGTTACGGGACTGGAAGTCACATATCGTGACAACAGTTGTAGATTTGCCTGTAAGCTACAGAAGGTATAGCTTAGGGCCCCTACTTTATAGGGGGAACAAAAAAATAGTTATCTTCAAAATTATTATTTCCTTGAAATACTGGAGCTGATTATAAAATTTGAACCCTCTCCAGCAATGCATAGAAAAATATAATTGGGAATAAGTGATAAAGGTAAATTGTAAAAAAAAAATATCTTTCTAAGACAATACGAGATTAATTTGATCAAATTATTGCACATAATATTGGATGCGTTAAGAACTGCAGGGTACTTCATATTTTAGGTAATTTCACTCCAGATCGGTACCATTGGTCAGCTCACAATTATTGTGGTATGCTTACCAAATAATAAGTTTCCTGTTAACGTTTCCTAACTTTCCAACAAATGAGAAATTATGGTTGAGATTGCGCACAACTACCTTAGAGATAAATGTAAAATAGGTTTTACTGAGTTTTGAGGCCAGTCATATGATTATGCTGCCAATATGTCTGACATTTTAAAGGGCATACACGAAATAATATTGAAGATTATCACGTGTGCTTTGTACATTTTATTTGCTTATCAAAATCTGAACCCTGTTCGTAGAGAAGCAGTTGACTGTTGTTTAGCTCAGTGGTTCTCAACATTTTGGGCTCAAGGAAGGATGCCGTCAAATATATGTGTCTTAGCTCTGGACTACTATTTAAAATTGTGCTATTATTGTACTTAAAAATGTTTACATAATTTTCCATTCATCTAAGTAATCACTAGCATAAATGTTAGGTTAGGAAAGTAAAATTTTGAAATATGTAACAACTAGCGTGCTCTACAAAAAATTTTATATAAAAAACATTGTAATGGCTTTCTTGTGTAAGGAACAAACGTCACTTATTAAAGTCTTTTAGTCTAGTTACTAGTAAACTTATTTTTATACTAAGTAAAACGAAACTATTATGCAACCATTGGCATGCCCCCCAAAATATTGACACGGCCTTCTTTTGTGTTGAGCAAATATCACTTTTATCATTAGAGACCACATGCATAAATTTCTTGTTCTAAATTAAAGAAATAACAAATAATTGCATGCTTTGCTCACGGAAAACTGGGCACAATTTCGTGGATCACTAGTAGTCCACGGACGACAGGTTGAGAATCACTGGTTTAGATGTAGCAAACAATGGATATGAATTGTTCAAGAAATATAATTTTTATAATCCACAAATAGATGACCAGAAGTGGTGCAATTTTTCAAAGATGATTCATAAGTAATAGGACTTATTTAAATACTAGTTTTGAAGCAGCCCCAAAGGCCACGTGAAATACTTGTTAATTGTGATGTAATAATTTCTGCATTTCATCATCAGCATATTGGTACTTCAGAGAAACTTTAAGAGAGACACCAAGCCTTAACAATTTAATAAAATGGAGGAGTATGCTGCGACAGAAGAAGCGATCCCTGAAGGAGTTAGTGCTTTATGCCAAACATATCATAAAGATGTAGACATAAATCTTGGAGAACAACTCAAACATTTTCATCATTATTTAACACACTGACAGGCTTATGTTTAGCTGAACATAGTAGTCTGACACAACCTGATCTGCTTAGAGCATCATTTATCGATCGTGTTCAATCAGCATTCCATAATGTGAAATCAATTTTGAAATTATTACTTAGTATGTTGGTTGCAAATAGCTCTAAAGAAAATCCTTTTCTTAGATGAAGATGATACAAATGAATTTAGAACAGCTTTAACTAAAGATAAATTATAATTTACTCAGTCTTTTGTACACAGAAAAGAGAAACCACGCAGTTTGTCATTTGACGATTTCATCAGGGAATTTGTTCTGGCAAATACAAAAATAAATGCCAGTTTAATAAAATTCATTATATGTTGCAAGAGACTAGATAAAAAGCATTTGTAAATTGTGCATTTTAAAAGTGCCAAACATAAAAAAGAGTGTTTAAGAAATCTTCCGGATTCACCACTTCTTCTTACGTTAAAGTAAAGTAAAATAAATGGCGTTCACAAGACATACAAGAGGATGTTGTGGCTAGCACAAAACTTGGCCTCCCTTATTTTACACAAATGTTGGATATTAATATGAGCTGGTTGGACAAGTTAAAAAAATAGGCATTTATACAGACTCGAACTTGCAACTTAGCATACAAGAGAAAACACGCATTCTGCCATCCAACCCTCTTAATTAAGTTTCCCTATACACATAATAAAGAAATAAGAACAATGACATCAACTGCTATAATTGTTTGCATTGTCTTCGCTAAACAGACACATCGATAAGTTCAAACTTAAGTACATCATCTTGAAATAAGAACAAAATAAGAGTGATTGTAAATCCTAACAGAAAGGAAAATCAATTCACGTTCTGTATAGAAGATGTCTGATATGTAGCACAAAGGCGTGTCTGCTTTTGTTTTAATACAGTATTATAATTAAGAATAGTTTACCAGGGGCCGTAAAAGCAATTCGCTTGGTTACTCACATTGTCATACGATTTCCTCGTCATTCTATTAACATCGAAATGTACTTGTACTTTTAAATAACGACTTGGGCTAATTGTAGCTAGATTTCGAAGATAATGCTTTAAGAAATAAATTAAGTCAACACAAGTGGTATTTGTTATGGCTTAACAACAAAGTTGTCCTGTGTCACTACCGTGATCATGTAATTTATATATATAAAATAAAGTAACCAGTGATAAAATAATAGTACTATAAGATTCTACTATGGAGTCCTTCCACACCAAATGCACAGCACATCGCTCTTTGCTGCTTCCACCTCAGAACACTACCCCGTTGCCGAGTCAAACACGGCAGTATAATGTCTCCAACACTATTTGGTATCTTCTTCTTATTGCTATAGCGACATCAGTTCAAGGTATACGCCGAGGTTGGGAACATTCATACCAGGACGAATGGGTCCCATCAGCCGGTTCCATGCAAAAAGCAGAGTAGAAACTGTATTTTTTCAGGGAGTTGTTCTTAGTGGATGACGCAACTCTTACCTCACATACAGAGATAGGACTCCAACAGCTGGTCAATTAATTTTTAGAGGCATGCAAGAATTTTGGTTTAACGACTAACATAAAAAGACCAACATTATGAGCAAAGACAGCCTTCCAGCAATCTTATTTGAGAGAAACACCTTGGGTGTCGTCGAGGATTTCACCAGTAACATTACAAGCTCACTCTCCTTAGGAAAGGAAATATAAACCATAATAAAAAGGCCATATTAATTAATGACTAGGCTGAATAAAAGAGTGTAAAAGCAATACGGAGCTCAAAGATAGGACGAAAATCACTGTGTACCAGGCTTGCGTACTCAGCACACTCCTATATGGCAGCGAGTGTTGGACGACCTATGCTAAGCTAATAAAGTAGCTAAATAGCTTACACTTACGAAACGTTTTAGAGTCCTACTTTTTGGTTAAAGGATAAAATCCTCAATGTCGAGATACTCAGAAGAAGCCATTTTCTGTGTATGCATGCACTCAATCCTGAGTGAGAGTTGCCCGAAGTGCATGGCTCAACTCGTGCTTGGAGTGTATTTTAAGAGCCTTGCTTTACAGTGAGCTGGCTTCTGGTATAAACGAAAGAGGTTGCCCCTGCCTGGTCTTTAAGAACGTTTGCAAGAAAGACAAGTAACTGGCGCAGATAGACCATAAAACTTGGGAGACTATTGCCGAGGAGCACACCCTCTGGTGGACAAAAGTGCTTAAGGGCATTCAAGTTGCGGAATAATCCCTCACAGCTAGGAGGAAAGAGAGAAGGGCGGAAAAAGGGGAAGGGGGGTAGAGGAGCAGAAATAACTGTAACCGTCTTACTGACGAATGCCATTTAATGTAAGATAGTATAGAAACGGTTAACTTCTAACCTGCTTGAAATTATTTAGTTTTTATAACGCCACTGAAGTGGCTAAATTTTGTATTAAATTATTAAATTTGAGGCATTTATTCAGTCATGCGGTCTTTCAAATAAAAATTTCAGAACTTTAAAATATCATTTTCTCTTTCAAATGTTTTTTTAAAGATCCAATGGGTACGTTGTGGGTCATTACAAGCCAATGACTCGTATGTTACACATGCACTTGTGTGGCCTTGGATCATAGCTATCCAATGAGAAGCAGGTCATTTTTTTGGTTTTAGCTTTATGTAAATCATCTATAATTCAAAAAAGCTTCCCTTACTCTTTCTCTTTAACCCCACTCACATCTGTAGAAAATAAAATAGACTTGTAGCTATTTTAGTAGTCGTACTTTCCCTGTTTGCGATTGGAAGCTAAAAGATAAGCTGGGCAATTTGTATAGAATATTTATGAGTAAGTATTCACTTATGTTAGTGTATCAGTAGTTAAATATCGATATTGCTTTATTGTATAATTTTAGTCTTTGTAGTAGGATTCAAAGGAGGAGTTAAGAAGATGTAGGATTCGAGTATAAGTATTGAGGTTATAACGAAAACAAATCTAATTATATTACGCCACTGGACAACGAACTCTTTGCTGTTACTGACAATTCATCTACAAGTGAAGCCCCTGTAATGGCATTTATTTGGTAATATTGTGAAAAAAGAAAACATATAAAGTTATTTTATATTGCGATTCCAATTAATTAAAATGCAAGAAAATACTAATCTACTTAATTGCAAATAGTCACTTTGATGTTTTTAATATATTGAAATTATAAGAAAAGACATTTTAATGATAGATTGAATAATTTTTGTGACAAACTTTAAGTCAGTTTAATGTGTAATTAATGCTATTTTAATCAACTTTGAAAAAAAATAACGATTGATTAATAATTAATTTCATTCAAAGCCAAATATTTTTATTTGTTATGTCACACGTAAAATTTCTTAAACTCACTTGTCAAACATAGAAATAACACTGTAATGTCTTATTTATATGGTGTCTTTTAACAACCTACGACAGCTGACAATTTTGTTAAGTTTCCACCATTCTACATGGTCAAAGAATCAAGGAGCTTTCGGTTCTATTTTCTATAGCAGTAGTTCATTAGAACAGCTTTTGTCATTTGCTATGTGTAATTTAGACTTCATTAGCTTAAAACGCTTTTCATCTCTTTCCAACAATTTTATTGTCAACGTCACCACAATTCTATTCAACTTTCTCTATGTGTTGATCGTGAACAATATATTCTAATTGTTGTTTAGTATGTGACTAATTTCATTCTTTTGCATCTTCTGAGAAAAACTCCAGAAATTTGTAACGGTGATCAAAATACGTGTTGCCACCATTAGAGATAATCCTACAGTTAGTAGAAATTACACCGCTATGTGACAAACAATTACAAGATTAATAAGCAAATGTTCTTTTTATAATGAATGTAATATTTCAATAAAATGTTTTATATGTATAAACATTTTTGATTAAGGAAAAAGATTTTTGCAAACGAGACAGCAAAAAGGGGCCATGCAATCAAGTGATTGAAAATGATCAAAAATCAAGAAACGCACCATTTCAATAACATTTGAATAACATTATTCAAAGCATATCTGCGGTAATGCAAAAGAATTACACATACATAAATTTTATAGCTATTAATAATTTTCATGGGATTTATATTTATTTCTCTAGTATCAATCTAAAAATAGCAATGTCATCTACTAACAAGTATATATATTAGGGCTGTTATAAATTAATTTAAATTTAATCTTTAACTAAGACTTTTACTTAAAGGTAGACTGTCAATCTGCTGGTAATTTGCAGGGACAGTCCCTAAATTTCACCTCTGTCCCGGAATCCTGTCAAGGACGCAATTTGTCTCGGAATTTAGAAATTAAAATGTTTTGGTATGAAAATTTAGTATTTTTTATGAATAAAGTCAAAAGTTATTGTTAAAATTTAAATGTCACTCATATTTTTTTTTTGGAGCTATTGCAAAGCCCGTCGATCCAAATTTTTGGAAGCAAGAAGAATTATAAATGTTGCTATTTCTAAGTGTTTAAAGAATAATTAAACTTACAAGCTGAAGGTAAGAAGGAATTGTCATAAAATCAGCTGCCAATTAAGCTTAGAATGTATAATAATTAGACTTCGATGCAAAGCGATATGGAGAGGAAATTAAGACAATAATTAATCGAGATCTTTTGTTCGACGAATTTAATCTTATCAAAGTTTTTATAACTGACAAAATTGCAGAAATGGTTACAAGAAAATCATTCACCTTATAAGATTTGGGCAAATTTATTTATTCACTTTCACACCAACACAGGAAAACTGGTAAATTTGGAAAAACTAGTGAAATTTGCTTTCGCATTAGCAGCAATCTCCACTGAAGTTGAGCGCTTGTTTTCTTACATGAATCAGATTTGGACAGACCAAAGAAGCCAGCTGGAGGTCTTAAAAGTTGATGCAACCTTAATATCTATTATATAATGCGCCTTAGCACGTCTGTCAGTCAGTGTGTGTGTGTGTGTGTGTGTGTGTGTGAGTGTGTGTGAATCCGCTATTTCCCCCAACTCTTAATTCCTTTTTTTTAAAATGAAAATATAGACGTAAAATCACAATGATTTTGGTTTTGAGATTAACAGAGCGTGTGGTTTTGCGCGCCGTAACAAATGAAGTAGCGTCATGAAGCTTTTATTATATTAATTTTTTGATGTTACTTTTAATGTTGATAATCCGAGTGTGTGAATAAGCATTTGTGCAAGTGTGTTCATATGAGTGTGTGTGCGTTCTGTGTGTGCGTGTGACTGTGTGTTTGTATTAGTTGTAAAATAACGATTTATTTCAAAGATTGCTAAAAGTGAAATCATCATTTTTTCAGAGATTGTTTTACTTCATGTTTCATTTTAGTTGGACGATTACTCTCATGAATTGTCACAATGGAAAATAAACGGTGAAAAGAACTTATAGTCGCTGTGTTTGCGTGTGACTGTGTGTTTGTATTAGTTGTGAAATAACGATTTATTTCATAGATTGCTAAAAGTGAAAAGACGATACGAGTTAATGGTTTATGTACAGTTAAAATTATGCACTGGATTATGAAAAATTCCGTTAATTTTATGAACAAAAGTTTCTGCCGATTCGTTCTTTCTTGGTGCTTGAAAAAAAGATAACGAGAAGTCATTGAATGTGACTTAAAAAAAAAACTTTTAATGAGAAGATCAATCTCCAATAATTTCTTCAGAGATGGTTTTACTTTATGTTTCATTTGAAATGAGCCCTTGAGCATTAATTGGATGATTACTCGCATGAATTGTCACAATGGAAAATAAACATTGAAAAGAACGTATAATCGCTATTGAAATTGCATTTGTATAGTTATTTTAAGTATTTGGGTAAGATTGAGGCTAATTGGCGCATTTTTATTTTAAAAGAAAATGGAACCTTTCTAAAATTTTAAGTTGTATTTTACAATAATAAAATCACACGAAGATGGGTCGAACTAATTTCTCTTAGTCACTGTTAATTAACCATAGAAATAAAAGTGAAGAAATTATTTCATTGCAGACAAAATATCAATTTTACATTTTCATATAAGCTTTTATACATCTACGTATATAATCGGATGGAGGCAAATAACGGTCTTATAACAAGTCAAAATTACAAAAAATTACATTTCTTAATAGAAAAATTAACACGGAACCGCTTTTTAAGCATTAACAAGTGATTTATAATAAAAACCATTGCAAATATTATTTAGGAAAAAGATGTATTTCTCTTATGTGATTAACTTAATATAAGTACGTGTTTTGGATCGATTTCATTTTAAACAGACACAAAGGAATTTCGTATTTAAAGAAAACGCTCAGGGATTTTAAATAATAAAATGGTACGTGTATAAGCGTTTATACACTGTTTTAAGAGTGGGGTTAAATAGCGAAATTTTAATTTTTATAAAGAGGAGTAATTTTGTGAACTATTTGAAGGGTGCTTTTCATTTCTTGGGTCATACGTTTATAATATCGCCGAGCCCTGACTGGCACTATTTCTTAGCCACTGATAATATCCTTTTTGCCAAGATTAAGAGAACCAACAGTGTAAAATTTTAAGCCCAAACCTTGCGATTCAACGTGTGTTTTTTAAAAAACAAATAGACAATATTTAAAAATCTCCCCAACCCTACGCATTCCAATGACATAAGTATTAAACAGCTCAATAAAAATTAATCTAATTTGTCCTAAATAAACGTCATGCAAAAACTGTAAATGAATGGATGTTGTGGATTAATTGGTAGATGAATGATAAAGCTTACCTTAAAAAAGAATTATTGCTAGAATAATGCAATATTATGGTACGTGCTTTGGTTAAAGCTGTAGAGTTGTCTATTGGTGCAAGTTTGTATGTTTTGGGGGGTAGGGGCTATGTGCGTATGTGTGTGTGATTTGGTTATTTCTATGTCTTTTAATGTTGCGCCTCTAACATGACAACCAGTATTTATCTTCTAAAACAACTCATATTTTTTTAGTGTTCGTCTCATAATTGTTTTCTTTATTGTAATATGTTATCGGAAAATTATATTGCAAGCGCGTATGATTTTTTGGATTAAAAATCATTTTTTTTTATCACATTGAAAATCTTTGAGCCATTTAAATATATACATCTTTAAACCCCAATTTAACTTAGGTACTTTTTAAGTGTGTTTGGGATAGAAGTTGAAATTCTGTTTTTACTTTTTAATTTGTGATATACCAAAAATTAATTAGAAATAGTTATTATATATAATTCGCAATGTATGTTTTGTAATGTCAGTCCGTCACACTACTATTTTTAGATAGCTAAGCACCAAAATTACTCAATAAATATATATCATTTGCAATTAATGCCCCGAGGATGCTACTAATTTTAGAAACAAGCGCACCAAAAATGCTTAATATTGTGACTGGAAATAAATGGATCAAACAAAAATTAATAAATTAATTGGATTTATGACGTCATTAAAATGAAAATTTCATAAAATGCCCACCATAGCTTATATTTTATGTTTTTAATTTTTGTAAAATATAGCAGTATTTATAAGATATATATTTAAATATAAGTAGTTCAATTTAATGTAAATAAATTTAAATTTCATTATTGTTAAATAAAAATAATAATAATTTTTTAATATTATTTTCCTCATAAAAACTATTTATTTTAAATTTTACTACTACTCTTAACTAATTAATCGTGAAATTCACAGGAAACATTATGTTACACATTTTAATAGCCTACATAACTGGAAAGGATGCTGAGCTAAAAATAATGAAAGCGTTAATTTAGATTCTTAAAACGTGTACATTGAATTGTATCTTTGATTAACTGTTGATACTTTAATATTTTCTTTTATCCCGTGATAAGTTTTACTTCAAAGGATCTATGCCAAATAAACAGTTCTTTGTTATTCATATTTATGAATAGTTACATTTTTTGTTTTGTTTTCAGTGCCCTACAGCTTTTTAATATGGGCTATTAGGTTTGTGTATGCCAATTTTCATTAAGATTTCTTCATATGCACATTACCTAACACATAAAATTATTTTTATTTTGCTCATATTAGCAAAAAATATTTATTATGGTCCCATTCATTGAAAATGTAAAATTGGAACTTCTTTTCATTTTTAATCTGCACAATATAGGATATATTTGTCATTTTTTCTCGAGATCATTAACAATCGAATGGGGAATAAAAACGTATAGGTTTTTTAAAAAAATCCATTGAGTGCCCCTGGCCGCGAATGAATGATTATTAAGAATCCAGAGCCCTATATTATTTTACCATTGGCTGCATAAACTGTATATATTATCTTTGATTAAGATCCATCAATTACCACAGTAGCTAACTTTTAAACTATTTTAATAGCTCATGTAAGCAAAAATTGACACTATGGGTACTCGGCGCCCCATGAATGTTAAATATAGAACATAGTGCTGCCAGAATTCAACTAGGGAGCGAAGTAAACTATCTCCAAATGTTTCACGACGATCGGATTTATGGTTTATACAGGACGTGCACACACTTTCACACACACACACACATACACACACACACAAACACACAGACATAATTTAATTTTTATATACCTAGATTAAAAAAAATTACATTAAAAGTTCCGTGGCCCACATAGCGCAAGATGTAAATTTAAAAAAAAATTGTTCTTTTCATTTTGGGTCATATTTAATGTATAATCAATATTTTTCGAATCAGTAACACATGTTGTATTTTAATATGGGCTATAAAGTATGTATGTATTAAGTTTGGAAAAGATCCATTCATTTTCTATGTAGCAAACGCATAAACTAATTTGTCTATAACAAATATAAATGGAAAAAAATAGGGGCCACCGTCCACTATAAATGTCAATGTTCAAATTTATTTTTCATTTACACAAACCATTCCGTAAGAGCAACCACAGTTTCCTAAAGATTCATCGTGATCGGATGCATTTTTATTCAGCTTTAATGGACAAACATTCATACACACATTGATTTATATTTATATAAATTTATACATGCATAAGCAAAGCAAGACAATAAGGGTACCCTGGACTAGTAGGTGCAAGGTGTAAATTTTGAAACATTTGTTCGTTTCAATTATGGTCAAATTTAATATATTAGCTATATTTGTTGATTAACTTTAAAGTACCTATTTATTTCAATCGAAATCATCTATACTAATAAAAGGGAAAGCCCTCACTCACTCACTCACTGATTCATCACTAATTCTCCAACTTCCAGTGTAGGTAGAAGCATGAAACTTTGGAAGGTTGTTGGTTACCCTCTCACGACGAAAATGTGCGAAAAGGAATTTTAAAATATTCGCTCATGTGGGGCTGGGGGCCCTAAAACATTTTTTTCCTTATATGGGCTATATAAAAATCGAAAATCACCATTTTTCCTATTTCCCGTGTAGTTAGAAGCATGAAACTTTGGAAATCTTTTGAGTACATGCTCTATACGATAATGGACAAAAAGGTAAATTACCCACTCATGGGGGACGGGGCCCAAAAACGTTTTTTCCTGAAATAACCTATATAAAAAATGAAAATCACTAATTCTCATATTTTCCGTGTAGGTAGGACCATGAAACTTAGGAATTTTTTTAGTACACGCTTCCGATAAACTGGCAAAAAAAAACGTTAAAATTCCCTCACATGGGGGACCGGGGGCCCAAAAATAATTTTTCTTATATTAAAAATCGCCTAATCACTAATTCTCCAACTTCCCGTGTAGGTAGGAGCATGAAATTTTGAGAAGTTGTTGGGTACATTCTCATGACGAAAATTGGCGAAAAAGAATTTTATAAATCTCGCTTATGTGGAGCCGGGGGCCCAAAAACATTTTTTTCCTTATATGGGCTCTATAAAAAAATAAAATCAACAATTTTCCCATTCCCCGTGTATGTAGAAGCATGAAAATTTGGAAATTTGTTGAGTACGTGCACTCGACGATAGTTTTTTTTTAAATCGTTAAATTTCCCACTCATGTGGGTCGGGGTCGCCCTAAACGTTTTTTTCCTAATATGGGCTATTTAAAAATTTAAATCACTAATTCTCCTATTTCCCGTATAGGTAGAAGCATGAAACTTTGGAAATTGTTTGAATACACGCCCCCGAATAAAATTGGAAATAAATGATTTAACTCCCTCTCATGGGGGGCCGGGGGGCCAAAATACAGTTTTTCTTCTATACTAATAAAAGGGAAAGCCCTCACTCACTCACTCACTGACTGACTCACTGATTCATCACTAATTCTCCAACTTCCCGTGCAGGTAGAATCATGAAACTTTGGGAAGTTGTTGGATGCCCTCTGACTACGAAAATTGGCGAAAAAGAATTTTGAAAATCTAACTCATGTGGGGCCGGGGGCCCAAAACCTTTTTTTGCTTACATCACTAAATCTCCAACTTCCCGTGTAGGTAGAAGCATGAAACTTTGGGAAGCTGCTGTGTACCCACTGTGGGCAAGGTTTGGCAAAAAAGTTTTTTAAAAATATCTCTCAAGTGGGGCCGGGGGCCCAAAAAGATTGTTTCCTTATACGGGCTTTATAAAAATTGAAAATCACCAATTTTCCTATTTCCCGTGTAGCTAGAAGCATAAAACTTTGGGAAGCTGCTGGGTAACCACTAATGACGAAGATTGGCGATGAAGAACTTTTAAAATCTCGCTCATGTGGGATCGGGGGCCCAAAAACAGTTTTTTCCTTCATCCCTTATTCTCTAATTTCCCATGTAGGTAGAAGCATGAAACTTTGGGAAGTTGTTTGGTAACCACTAATGACGAAAGTTGGCGATAAACATTTTTAAAAATCTCGCTTATGTGCGGCCGGGGGGCCAAAAAGATTTTTCCTTATATGTGTTCTATAACAATTGGAATTCACCACATTTCCTATTTCCCGAGTAGGTATTTCCATGTAGGTAGAAGCATGACACTTTGGGAAATTGTTGGGTACACTGTCAGGACGAAAATTGGCGAAAAAGAATTTTAAAAATCTCGCTCATGTGGGTGCCCCAAAAACTTTTTTTCTACATCACTAAATCTCCGACTTCCCGTGTAGGTAGAAGCTTGAAACTTTGGGAAGTTGCTGAGTACCCCATTCAGACAAAATTTGGCAAAAAAGTTTTTTAAAAATATCTTTAAAGTGGGGCCGGGGGCCCCAAAAGATTGTTTCCTTATATGGGCTTTTTAAAAATTGAAAATCACCAATTGTCCTATTTCCCGTGTAGATAGAAGCATGAAACTTTGGGAAGTTGTTTGGTAACCACTAATGACGAAATTTGGCGATAAACATTTTTAAAAATCTCGCTTATGTGCGGCCGGGGGCCCAAAAAGATTTTTCCTTATATGTGTTCTATAACAATTGGAATTCACCAATTTTCCTATTTCCCGAGTAGGTATTTCCATGTAGGTAGAAGCATGACACTTTGGGAAATTGTTGGGTACACTGTCAGGACGAAAATTGGCGAAAATGAATTTTAAAAATCTCGCTCATGTGGGTCCGGGGGCCCAAAAACGTTTTTTTCTACATCACTAAATCTCCAACTTTCCGTGTAGGTAGAAGCATGAAACTTTGGGAAGTTGCTGAGTACCCCATTCAGACAAAATTTGGCAAAAAAGTTTTTTAAAAATATCTTTAAAGTGGGGCCGGGGGCCCCAAAAGATTGTTTCCTTATATGGGCTTTTTAAAAATTGAAAATCACCAATTGTCCTATTTCCCGTGTAGGTAGAAGCATAAAGTTTTGGGGACTTCTGGGTTCCTTCTCACGACAAAAATTGGCGAAAAGAACCTTTTAAATCTCACTCATGTGGGGCTGGGGGCCAAAAAACGGTTTTTTATTTCATCGCGAATTCTCCAACTTCCCGTGTAGTTAGAAGCGTGAAATTTTGGGAAGTTGTTGGGTAACCAATAATGACAATTGGCGATATTGATTTTTAAAAATCTAGCTCATGTGGGCCCGGGGGCCCAAAAAGGTTTTTCCTTATATGGGCTCTGTAAAAATTGAAAATCACCAATTTTCCTATTTCCCGAGTAGGTAGAAGCATGTAACTTTGTAATTTTTTTTTTATTTTATGCTTTCGACGATAAGTTCAAAAAATAAGTTAAATTTCCCACTCATGGGGGCCGTGGCCCCGGAAAAAGCCCCGACTGACTGACTCACTTACTCACTCACTCACTCATTCATCACTAATTCTCCAACTTCCCGTGTAGGTAGAAGCATGAAACTTTGGGTAATTGTTGGTTACCCTCTAACGACGAACATTGGCGAAAAAGAATTTTTAAAAATCTCGCTCATGTGGGGCCGAGGGCCCAAAAACACTTTTTTCCCTTTTCCTATAAAAATTGAAAATCACCAATTTTCCTATTTTCCGTGTAGGTATAAGCATGAAACTTTGGAAATTTATATATGAGCTATACAAAAATTGAAAATCACTAATGCTCCTATTTCCCATATAGGTAGAAGCATGAAAAATTTGAATTTTTTTTAGTACAAGCTCCCGACAATTGGCAAAAAGAATGTTAGAATTCCCTCTAATTGGGTACCGGGGCCCCAAATATACTTTTTTATATTAAAAAAAACAAACTTATCACTAATTCTCCAATTTTCAGTGTAGGTAGGAGCATGAAACTTTGGGTAATTGTTAAGTAACCTCTCAGGACAAATGTTGGTGTAAAAGAATTTTGAAATTCACACTCATGGGGTATGGACTCCAAAAACGTATTTTTCTATATGAGATTTATAAAAATTGAAAATCACTGATTCTCTTATTTCTCAATTAGGTAGACTCATGAAACGTTGGGTAATTGATAATTACACTTTCACGATGGTAGCAGATGAAAACATATTTCAAAATATCTCTTACTGGGGGCCGGGGGGCCAAATGTAGTTTATTTCCAAATATAAACTATATAAAACTAAACATAACTAATATCCCCATTCTCCATATAGGTGAATCATAAAACTTTGGGAAGTTGTTGAGTACAATCTCCAGATGAAAGTTGGTGAAAGAGAATGATACATTTCCACTCACATTGGGGCCGGGGGCCCAAATATAATTTTTTTTTAAAATTAAAAACCGACTCATCACAAATTCCACAATTCATCGTGTAGGTAAAAACATACAACTTTAGGATGTTCTTGGGTACCCTCAAAACGACGAAAATTGGCGTAAAATAATTTTTAAATGCACGCGCATGAGGGCCTGGGCCCAAAAAACGTGTTTTTTCCCTTATACGTGCTATAAAAATTTGAAAATCAATAATTCTCCTATTTTTAATATGGGCAAACGCAGGAAACTTTGGGGGTTTGTTAACTACACTTCCACGATGGTAGCAGGTGAACAATTATTTAAAACCTTCTTTACTGTGGCCTGGGATGCCAAAATGTAGTTTTTCCCTAATATTAACCTTATAAAAATAAAAATCCCTAATTCTCCCATTCCCTAAGTAGGTTGAAGCATAAAATTTTAGGAATTTTTTTGGGTACCCTTTTACGACAAAAAATAGCGTGATATATTTTAAAAAGTCACACTCATCGGGGCCATGTTTTTTTTTCAAATATGTGCTATATACAAATTGAAAAGCACTATTTTTCCTATTTCCTAAAAAGGTAAAGCATAAAAATTTGGGGATATTTTAAATACACTTCCACGATAGCAGCAGGTGAAATAATATTTAATATATTCCTTGGTGGGCGCTGGGGGCCAAAATATAGTTTTTATGCACTCACTCACTTATCACTAATACCCCATCTTCCCGCAGCAAAGCGCGGGCAAATTGCTAGTATATATATAAACAAAACATGAAATTAAGGGCAACCTGACACCATCGGTGCAAGATTTGAATTTTGAACCATTTCCTTAGTTTAATTTGGATAATATTTAATCTATTGTCGATATTTGTCGAAGCCATGGAACAGAATTTGGAATACAATTGTAAACGTTTTTAACAAAATGAAAGCCCTCGGGGGAAAAGTATGAATTTGACATTTAATGTCCTATCTCATTTTAATATAAGCCATAAAGTTATTAGACACCAATTTTAGTTTAGATCCATTCATTTTCCCAGTCGTTAAAGCATACACAATTTATATACTACTCATATCGGAAAAAACGATATTACGGGCCCAAGGGGCCCAATCGGTGCAAGAAATTATATTTAAAATACATGTTTATTTCGTTCTAATTTAAAATAGATACATTTTTAAATATCTTTCAAGCTTAAGTAAAATGAAAATTGGAATTAATTCTTAAATGCTAACGAAAACAAAGATGTTAGGCCCCCGTTGCCTAAGGAGTGGACATTAGGAGTTCAACGCCGTAGAGTATTTTATTATTGTTTTTATAGTATGTAAATACCAAGTTTGGTCAAGATCCATTTATTTTGTCAAGTAGCTAAAAGTAAAACTAATTTTTAGATTGATTATATAAGAAAAAAAACCATTTGGGGCCCCTGCCCCCCCCCCCCAGGAGTGCTACTGTCAATTTTCAAATTTTTTCTCACAGAAACCATTCTGTAAGCATACGCAAAAATTCCGTAAAGTTTCATCGTGATCGGATGAATTGTTTACTCAGGTGTAACGGACAAACATATACATTCATTCATTCATACGTACATACATACAAACATAAATACTTACGTACGTACATATATACATACATTCATTCATACGTACATACATACATACATAAAGTCTACCCACCAAGTCGTCAGCTACGCTCCTTTGCAGATACACGCATTCTCTGTGTTCCTAAGACAAGAACTAAAACATTTGGCGAAAGGTCATTCTCCTTTTGTGCAGCCAAACAATGGAATTCTCTTCCATTACATATCCGTAGCATTTCAACTGCTAAGTCATTCAAGACTGCACTTAAGACACATCTTTTTAAAATTAATTTTCAAAATTAATGAAACAACATTTCTTTAAATGATAAACGTAGCTGATGTATTGAGTATAGCGTATTGTCATTTATATAGTTAATATGATATGAATGTTTCTTTTTATTGATGTATGTATTGTTATTTCCATGTAAAGCACTGTGAGCCTGGCTCCTTGCTGGGATACAGCGCTATATAAATTATCTTTTTATTATTATTTATTATTATTAAATACTTACGTACGTACATATATACATTCATACATACATGCATACTTAGTTACAAACATACTTTGATTTATATATATATATATATCTATATATATATATATAAGAAGCATTTGTTGTCTGTCTGTCTGTTCCCTAATAACTCAAGATCCAGACAACCCAGTCAAGTGAAATTTAGTAAACGTACACACAATTATATGGGGAAGGTTCTTAAATAGGTTTCGTTCCATAAATTCACACTCAGGGGCGCCGGGGGGCCAAACAACATTTTTTCCTAATTTGAGCTATATAAAAAAATGAAAATCAACAATTTTTCTATTTCTCGAGGAGGCAGAGACATGAAATTTTAGGAAACTATTGAGTACACTTCTGCAATGGTAAGAGGCAAACATTTTTTAAAATTACCTCTTTCTGGGGGCTGGGGGCCCAAAGTTTTTTTTTTTTTTACCTTTATGTTAACTGCATATATAAACTAAAAATCACTAATTATCATATTTTAAGGATAGTTAGAAGCATGAAACTTTGGTAAGTTGTTAAGAACGCTACTCCGACGATATTTCGCAAAAAACAATTTTTAACTTCACACTCAGGGGGAGCCGGGGACCCTAATTTAGTTTTATTTACAAATATACTCTTTATAAATACTAAAAAATCACCCATTCTACTATATCCCGTGTAGGTAGAAGATTGAAACTTTGGGAAGTTGTTAAGTACACTCTCCTAACGCTAATTTGCACCAAAAAAAAAGAATTTTAAATTTCCCACTCAATGGGGGCCAGGGGCCCAAATGTAGTTTTTTTCTTATATTAAAAACTCACTTATCACTAATTCTCAAATTTACCGTGTAGGTAAAATCATTAAAATTTTTGTAAATTCTTAATCATATTCTCACGACACTAATGGCAATCTTTCCATAAATTCCCACTCTGGGGGCCGGGGGCCCAAAAGCGTTTTTCTCCCGTTATTTGAGTAATATAAAATTGAAAATAACTAATTCTCATATTTCCCGAGTAGGAGAAGCATGAAATTTTAGGACTTTGTTTAGTACATTTCACTTATTTATAACAGGCGAAAATATATTTAAATTATCACTTTCTGGGGTCCAGGGGCCCAAATGTTTTTTTTTCTCCCTATATGAGCAATATAAAAATTGAAAATCACTAATTCTTCTATTTCCCGTGTAGGTAGAAGAAAGAAAGTTTGGAAAGTTGTTAAGTAAACTATCCTAACGTTAATTTGCTAAAAAGAATTTCAAACTTCCCACTCATTGGTGGCCGGGGGCCCAAATGTAGTTTTTTCTTATATTAGAAATAAACTCATGACTAATTCTCCAATGTACCGTGTCGTAAAAACATGAAACTTTTGGAATTTACTCTCCTGGCAATAAGGGCAAAAAAATAAATAAATAAAATTCTCAACTATGTGGTGCCGGGGGCCCAAATGTTTTTTTTTTCTAAAGCGGGCTATAATTACAAAATGTAGACAACAAAATACAATCACTTCTCACGAAAGATCAGGTTTCTGTTTAGGTGGAAGCACCATATGACCTGGGAATCGATGAGTAAAACCCGCAGTGGTAACAGGTGAAAAAAATATATAAATTATCACTTACTGGGAGCCGAGGGCCCAAATGTAGTTCTTTTTTTTACTAGTATATGCTATATAAAAACTGAAAATCCCCCATTCGACTATTTCCCGTGTAGGTAGAAGAATGAAACTTTGGGAAGTTGTTAAGTACACTCTCCTAAAGCTAATTTTCAAAATAGAATTTTAAACTTCCCACTCAATGGGGACCGGGGGCCTAAAGGTATTTTTTTTCTAATATTAAAAACTCACTCATCATTAATTCTCAAAATTACCGTGTAGGTGAAATTATGAAACTTTTGGAAATTCTTTAGCATACTCTCCCGACAATAATGGCAATCGTTCCATAAATTCCTACTCAGGAGGTTGGGGGGCCCAATAACTTTTTTCCCCTGTTATTTGAAGAATATAAAATTGAAAATAACTAATCCTCCTATTTCCCGAGTAGGCAGAAGCATGAAATTTTAGGATATTGTTTAGCACATTACCCAAATTATAACAGGCGAAATTATATTTTTATCCTTACTTTCTGAGGTCCAGGGATCCAAATGATTTTTCACTATATGAGGTATATACAAATTGAAAATTACCATTTCTCCTATTTCCCGTATAGATAGAAGCATTAAAGTTTGGCAAGTTGTTAAACACACTCTACCGACGCTAATTTGCAAAAAAAAAAAAAAAAAAGAATTTTAAAAATCCCACTCTTGGGGGCTAGGGGCCAAAATGTAGTTTTTTCTTATATTAAAAGCCGTCTTATCTCTAATTCTCAAATTTATCGTATATGTAAAAAATGAAATTTTTGGAAGTTTTTTAGCACCCTCTCCCAACAAAAATGTAGAGAAAATCTTTTAAAATTCTCATTTAGGATGGGGCTGGTGTTACCACATGTATTTTTTTCCTTAAATGAGCAGTGTTTCACATCTCCTATGGTAACAGGTGAAAACATATTTAAAATATCTCTCCAAGGGGGCCGGGGCCCAATGTAGTTTTCTTCGTTATATGAGTGATACAAAATTGTGAAAATTACTAATTCTCCTATTTCCCGTTTAGGTAGAAGCATGATACTTTGGGAAGTTGAGAAATACATAACTGCCATGGTAATATAGTGTTGTTTTTTACTCTTATAAGCTATATAAAAATTGAAAATCTTTAATTCTACTATTTGGAATAATGGGAATTCGGAAAGTTGGTAATTACACTACCACGATGCTGCAGTCTTAACTGGTGTGCCAGAGTCTTGGGATTGCTGGTATAGAATTGAAGACACTATGCTTTTCAGATAGGCAATTGTATTTGACCTGCTTTAAGATGAATATACCCTTTTATTTCATGCAAATAAACAGTATATTACGCTTCTACAGAAAACCTCATTTAAAACCCGCGCGAAGCCGGGTACTTGCCTCTGGTATATATATATATATATATATGACGCATTTGTTGTCTGTCTGTCTCTCCCCTAATAACTCAAGATCCAGACAACCCAGGAAAGTGAAACTTGGTAAACGTACACAAAATCATAAAGGGAAGGTTCTTTAATAGGTTTCGTTCCATAAATTCACACTCACGGGCGCAGGGGGCCCAAAATTCTTTTCCTTATTTAAGCTATATAAAAAACGAAAATCAACAATTTTTATTTTTCTCGAGGAGGCAGAAGCATGAAATTTTAAGAAATGGTTGAGTACACTCCTGAAATGGTAACATACAAAAATATATTTAAATTATATCTTTCTGGGGTTGGGGGAAAAAATTTAGTTTTTTAGTTTATTCATGAACTATATATAAAATTTAAAAATCAACAATTATCCTATTTTACGGATAGGTAGAAGCATGAAAGTTTGGCAAGTTATTAAGAACGCTACCCCCGACAATATTTTGCCAGAAAGAAATTTAAAATTTCCACTCATGGGGAGCCGGGGGCCAAAATGTAGTTTTTTTTAAAAAACTTATATACGCTATATTGATACTGAAAATCACCCATTCTACTATTTCCCGTGTTGGTAGAAAAATGAAACATTGGGAAGTTGTTAAGTACAATCTCCTAACGCTATTTTGCGAAAAATAATTTTAAGCTTCCCTCTCATTGGGAGCCAGGGCCCAAATGTAGTTTTTCTTATATTAGAATCTCACTCATCACTAATTCTCAAATTTAACGTGTAGGTAAATCATGAAATTTTTGGAAATTCTTGAGCATACTCTCCCTACAATAATGGCAATCATTCGATAAATACCCACTCATCGGGGCCGGGGTCCCAAAAACGTTTTTTCCCTGTTATGTGTGTTTTAAAAAATTGAAAATAACTAATTCTCCTATTTCCCGAGTAGGCAGAAGCATAGAATTTTAGGATAGTGTTTAGTACATTTCCCTAATTATAACAGTTTAAAAAATATTTAAATTATCACTTTCTGGGGTCCATGGGCCCAAATATTTTTTCCCCTATATGATCATGAAAGTTTGGCAAGTTGTTAAGTACACTCTACCGACGCTAATTTTCAAAAAAGATTTTCAAAAATCCCAATCTTGGGGGCTAGGGGCCCAAATGTAGTTTTTTCTTATATAAAAATCGTATTATCTCTAATTTTCGAAAATACCGTCTACGTAAAAAAATGAAACTTTTGAAAGTTATTAATCACACTCTCCCAACAAAAATGGAGAAAGATTCTTTTAAAATTCTCATTTAGGGTGTGGCTGGTGTTCCCACGTGTATTTTTTTCCTTAAATGAGCTGTATTTCACATCTCCAATGGTAACAGGTCCAATGTTGTCTTCTTCTTTATATAAGCGATATAAAGAGTGAAAATTACTAATTCTCCTATTTCCCTTTAAAACAGCATGATACTTTGGGAAGTTGAGAAATACATAACTGCAATGGTTAGAGGAGTAAAAAAATCACTCCCCTGGGGGCCGGGGCCCAAATTTATTTGTTCTGATTTTAAACAGACTCATCACGTATTCTCTAATTTTCGGTGATGTTAGAAGCATAAAAGTTTGGAAATTTGTTGAGGAGGCATTCACGATGAAAAGAAACAAGAACACTTTTTAAACTCCTGCTCATGTGGGGCCAACGTTTATAAAATTTAAAACCACTAATTCTTCTATGTCCGAGAAGGTAGAAGTATGAAGTTGTTGAGTACACTTCTGCGATGGTAACATGCGTAAAAAAATATTTATAACAGTTATTGGGAGCCTTGTGCCCAAATATAGTGTTGTTTTATACTCATATAAGATATATACAAATTGAAAATCTTTAATTCTATTATTTGGAATACAGGGAATTTGGAAAGTTGTTAATTACACTACCAGTATAATGCAGTCTTAACTGGTGTGCCAGAGTCTTGGGATTGCTGGTATAGAATTGCAGACACTTTGCTTTTCTGATAGGCAATTGTCTTTGACCTGCTTTAAGATAAATTTACTCTTTTACTTCATGCAAATAAACAGTATAGTACGCTTCTACAGAAAACCTCATTTAAAACCCGTGAGAAGCCGGGTACTTGCCTCTAGTATATATATAAGACGCATTTGTTGTCCGTCTGTCTGTCTGTCTGTCTGTCTGTTCCCTAATAACTCAAGATCCAGACAACCCAGTAATGTGAAATTTGGTAAACGTACACAAAATCATATGGGGAAGGTTCTTAAATAGGTTTCGTTTCATAAATTCATACTCATGGGCGCCGGGGACCCAAAAACCTTTTTTTATCTTATTTGAGCTATAAAAAATGAAAATCAACAATTTTTATATTTCTCGAGGAGACAGAAGTATGAAATTTTAGCAAATTGTTAATTGCACTTCTGCAATGGTAACAGGCAAAAATATATTTAAATTACCTCTTTCTGGGGGCTGAGGGCCCAAATTTAGTCTGTTCCCTTACATGAACGATATATAAAAACTTAAAATCACTATTTTTCCTATTTTACGGATAGGTAGAAGCATGAAACTTGGGCAAGTTGTTGAGTACACTACCCCAACGATATTTGCGAGAAAGAATTTTAAACTTCCCACTCATGGGGAGCCGGGGGCCCATATGTAGTTTTTTGTACTAATATACGCTGTATAAATACTGAAAATCCCTCATTCGACTATTTCCCAAATAGGTAGAAGTATGAAACTTTGGGAAGTTGTTAAGTACACTCTCCTAACGCTAATTTGCAAAAACAAATTTTAAACTTCTAACTCATTAGGGGCCGGGGGCCCAAATGTAGTTTTTTCTTATATTAAAAACTTATTCATCACTTTTTCTCAAATTAACCGTGTAGGCAATACCATGAAACTTTTGGAAGTTTTTAAACACTCTATCCAAACAAAAATTGATACACAGTTTTTTTTAATTCTCACTCAGTGTGGGGCTGGTGAGCCTTAATGTATTTATTTACTTAAATGAGCTGTATTTCACATCTCCAATGGTAACAGGTGAAAACATATTTAAATTATCTCTCTAAGGGGGCCGGGCCCAATGTAGTTTTCTTCTTTATATGAGTGAAAATTACTATTCCCCTATTTCCCATTAGGTAGAAGCATGATACTTTGGAAAGTTGAGCAATACATATCCGCAATTGTAAGAGGAGTAAAAAGAAATCACCCACTTGCGGCCCGGGGCCCAAATGTATTTGTTCTGATTTAAAAGCAGACTCATCATGTATTCTATAATTTTCGGTGACGGTAGAAGCATAAAAGTTTGGAAATTTGTTGAAGAGGCGCTCACGACGAAAATTAACAAGGAAAAATGGTAAAACACCTGCTCATGTGGGGCCGGCGGCCCAAATAGGTTTAGTCCTTACATGGGCTATGTAAAATTTAAAAACCACTAATTTTCCTATGTCCGAGTAGGCAGAAGCATGAAATTTTCGAACGTTTTTGAGTACACTTCTGCAATGGTAACAGGCAAAAAAATATTTATGAGACTTATTGGGAGCCTGGTGCATCAATAAAATGTTGTTTGTTACTCATATAAGTTATATAAAAATTGAAAATCTTTAATTCTACTATTTGGAATAATGGGATTTCGGAAAGTTGTAAATTACACTTTCACGATAGTGCAGTCTTAACTGGTGTGCAAGAGTCTTGGAATTGCTGGTATAGAATTGCAGACACTATGCTATTCGGATAGGCAATTGTATTTGACTTGCTTTAAGATAAATGTACCCTTTTACTTCATGAAAGTGAACAGTAAAGAACGCTTCTACAGAAAACCTTATTTAAAACCCGTGAGAAGACGGGTACTTGCCTCTAGTATATATATAAGAGTTGGCAAGCTCCATTAATTTTCTCAGTAACTTACGTTTACACTAACTTTTATAAAGCTAATATACGGGGAAAAAAGTAAATTTAGGAACCCCTGGAACCATTCCGTGAAGGTGTCGATTTAAAAAAAATATGTTCATTTTAATTCAGTTTCGTCATGGATATATTCATCTAGATCGTTAAAAATTGAGTGTGGAAAATATCTTAAACATATGCAAACAAAGACATTTGGGGCCCCGAAGTAATGGTCATTAGGAGTTCCGTGTCCTATAGTATTTTAATATTGGCTATCAAATTTTTATGAACAAAGTTTGGTTAAGTTCCTTCGTGTGCACAGTAGCTAACAATTAAAAATACTTTGTATACAGCACATATAAGCAAAAAGGAAATTAAGGGCCCCCGGCACCTAATAAGTGTCAATGTTTTAGAAAAAGAATGTTTTCACAAAGCCATCCCGGAAGCAAAATCAACAATATCCTTACGTATCATCGTGATCGGGTGAATGGTTTAGTCAGTTTTAAAAGACAAAAAGAAACATACATAATTAATTTGATTTATATATATGTAGATAGATATTAGAGGAAAACATATTAAGGTGCCCCCCAGGCACATTCCGTGCAAGATTTCAAATTAAAAAAACTTCTTCATTTTTAATTAATTTTCAACATGGATATATTTCAAAAGATAGTTTAAAAATAAATGGGAAAAATATGTTAAACATTTAAGAAAAAAACATCTGGAGCCCCCTGCCGCGAAGAAAATGACATTTGAAGTTCAGTGCCTTTAATTATTTTAATATGAGCTACCAAGTTTTTGTAAACAAATTCTTTTTAAGATCCATTTATCTACTCAGTAGCTAACACAGAAACATATTTTATATAGCTTTTATTATTAAAATATAACATTAAGGGCCTCAGGGCCCATTCACCACAAGTTGTAAAGTTGAAAACATCTTTTTATTTTAAGATGGATAATATTTGATACATTATCATCATTTGTTAAGATCTTTAAAAGTGAGTTGGGAAATACAATTTTAAATGTTTATAAAAAAGGTATTATGGGCCCCTAGCCCCAAAAGAGCGGCCCTTAGGAGAGGAATTACCTATAGTATTTTAATTTTGGCTATCAAGAATATAATTACAAAATTTTGTTGAGATCCATCCATTTATGAAAAAGATAGTGCTTATACTAATTTTTATACAGCTCGTATTATTAAAAATTGACATTTAGGGCCCCCGGTGCCCCTTTAGTGTTAAATGGAAAAAATAGTAGACATTTACCATTCCGGAAGAATTCTCAAAAGTATCAAATATTTTCGTGACGATCAGATGAATGGTTTAGTCAGCTCTAACGGACAAGCACACACACATATACATACATACATACTTTCATTTTTATATATACGTATATATATATATATAACTTAAACGGTCGGGTATCAAATTAACTAATGAGTGAAAGTTAAAAATCTGAGTGTATTAAATAAACATCGTCCGTATATTTTACGAAATCATGTGCCGCAAACACCGTCATTCTGAAAATAAATGCATAATTCATATAAAATAATTGCAAAACGAATTATTTACTCTTGCAGTTCGAGTTATGATAGGGTTGTAAAAAAATTCGACATATGTATGTATTAGTGGGTATGGTATAAACACTCCCTTATAGATTAAAGCCAAATCGTTGAATAATAATTCAATTTCTTACACAGAAAGGAGGTTGAAGGAGGGGGGACAAACTGTCGTCATTGCAATACATTATCTTTGAACAATTATCGGTCAGAGTTTGAAAAGTTATCTTGATTTTGTTATTTGTGTTAACCAAGATAGTGGCAGAGATTTAATTTGAAGAAAACGTAAAATTCAAAAAGACATACATTTGTTTACGAGAGATTTTCCTTATCGGATATGTAAATCCTGGCAACCTTGCCAGATTAGAGTTAACTTTGTTATAATTATACATGTATTTATTTACGACAGGTGTCCAATACACAAAACGGCATGACACATGCTTATTATATCTGCAAGATGAGTAAAACTACAGATTTGTCACTGATTTTGGGTTTACTTTAAGAAAGGAATCTTAAAATAATATTTAATGTTTAAGCAATTTCAAAACATTATAATTTACTGACATAATTTTCGAAAGCCAAATGCCAAAAAAGATTAGGCAACATTATAGGACAGAACAGATTTCTGTTGTTAAATATCATGGAACTCTGATGTTCCTCAATTAAACCAGTGTTCAAATGATAGACGCCCAAGTGTCATCGGAATAGAATGTTCAAGATTAAAATAGTTTTACCTGGAATCACATTGGCCATCAATAACCTTGTGACAAAAACCATCATTACAATCAAGACGATGCCCAAGTTTGACCTAAATATAAGAAAATTTTAATCGTTAACTTTACTTTTTTAAACTTATTCGTTTCTATTTGATCTGACATTGCAGAACCTATTAGGAAAAAATACTTTACGCAACTGTGTTGCATTGGAAAGAACTCAAACTCTTTCTTCCACACATCCAGTCGGATATATATTTTAAAATATTTTTAATCGTATTCATAGCTTGAAGCAAAATAATTGTTACACAAAATATTTAGGTACTTTACAAAAGGGTGTTGTTCTTGTCAATATGGAAAATTCCCCAGTTAGAAATGTGGTGGATATTTTTTGAATTTGTTCTAGTTTATCAATGTTTTCTTTTGAGGATGGTCTATACAGAAGATCTGTATCCAGCACAGTTTATATCAAATTGAGGTGTCATTTTATTTTTATAGGAGCAATAAAGCCGGTCCACGGACGTTCGGTGGCATGTTGTGTCTCCCCTCCAATAATCGTCTTGACAGGCCATAAATGTGCATAGCGTGCAAATACTATTCATTATAGTTATAATATGAACCTCATAAAAACAACGTTTTTGACTATAAATCCAAACGCGTGCGAATCATTTCTGGATATTTTTTAAAAACGTTTATATATTTGTGTACAAACATATTTATCATAATTTAATTTCATTAAAAATATTCCATACTACATTGATATCTGGATACTATCTGCAATAAGTATTTGCCGAATCCGGATAGCGGCGGAAATCTCGATATTCGGTCCGATCTTGTTGTCCCTGAGTTTATTACTACAACATGAATAGTTTTTAATTATATACGTGTTTGTAAGTATCTCTGTATTATGTGTTCACATACACATCTTGGTCAGAAATGTATAGTAATATCCTTTACATAATACATAAGGACATAAACATACCTATCGTGATTAGAACATGCGTGCGCGATATGATTTAATGCTTAAAATGAATGTTAGCAACTCTCTTGTCACTTAAAATCCCATGACGTAATATTTGTTTTAGAGTTTTGCAAAACAATATTTTTAAAGTAACAATGCATTAAGAAAAAACAAACAAAAAAAACTGATTTCTAAACAAGCATTTTTCTCATTTAAGTCCATTAACACATCACTAATTTAGAATAAACAAATATGTTGCAATAAAACTTCATAAATACAGCAAAAAGTATGGCATTTTACCAAATTTTGATGAACATGGTTTAACTGATTGCCCCAGTAAATGTTATTACAAGATTTCCTTGGTAAAAGGCAATGATTATACTATGGTTTGGCCGATTTCAGAAATGCTGGGTATGCAAGAAACAATTTGAAAGTAATCACAAGTCATTAAAAAGTCAACATTAAAGATAAAAACAAATGTTAAAAGTAAATGATATGTCATATTTGCATTATACGTTTACTTTAAATGAAACTCAAATAGTTAATAAAATAAACGAGCACACACAAAGCACAATTTACATTTTGGAGACTTTCGCAGGCACGACAGCGTCACAATGGAGTCAATGGTAGGTAACGTGTGTGGATTTGTACTTCGTGTTATATGGGAAAACAGGTGAACACCTGCCACGGGCATAGTTAGAGTAAACTAAAGCGTCTCAAGAATTAAAGCGAACGAGTCGGAAAACAGCTTCAAGTCCTAACAAATGCAATTAAAACAAATAACAATAAAATAGCATTAAATGCACACGACAGATGCCAAAGCAAACATTCAGATAGAAAGCATCTTCGCGAAAGAATGTTTGGTTCTTGTCAGGTTTTACTCTGCAGGAATTTTCCATTAACACATCTTGTACTATTCTATTAGAGCTCGGACAAATACCGGTGAATTTTTATCTCAACCAGTGGATCAAAAACTTTTTTTTTGACCCATCGACCTCTTTTACAATCAAAACCTGCCAAGTGAAAAACCTACATTAATGCAAATTTAAAAAAAAAACACACACACACACTTTGACGAAGAAATGTATTGCCATAATAAATTTTATTTTTAAAAAAAAAGTTTTATAGATTGACTTTGATGAACATGACTACAATTTATAAGTGTATCAAGTTTGTGAGTAGCAAAGGCAAATGCCCACGTGCATTTAAATCTTTTAGTCATCTTCTATGTTTGTTTTTGTGAAATGAGGTTCATGAAGGCACTGAAAACCTTTTTTAACTAAATGAGGAAACGGGAAACAAATTCAGTAAATAACCATTTACACATAAAATAAAGTTGGGATTTTATTATTAGTTTTAAAAAAAAAAACAGAATTTGCAGAATCTTTGCTCAAACATTGGTTTACATTCCTCATTTGTGGACATTTTATTAAGCTGCTGCTGTATTAGTTTGGATTCATCTGTGTTCGGGATCTGAGTTTGTTAACGTGCTGAAGGGTTTAAAAATATCAGTCGGGAAATTACAAGTGAAGGATATCTTAAATCTTTGTTTCTGACTTCATGAAAAGCCGTTAAATGTTGATAGTAAGCAATAAGTCTGTATCTCTGTTTTCAATTTTGAAAACTATGGAAACATTTATTATTGTTTTTATAGAACAAAATCAGATATCGCACTATTAGTTTTAATGAAATTTAATTGATTACCTGTTAGTTCAATTTATCTTTGTAAAATTTGACAATCAGTCTTAACGGAGTTGTAAATTTTTTAGTTAAATGTGTCGTAAATAATAGTCTATGTTTAAATAAATTCTAAAACTAAATCAAATATGGCATAAAAATATTTCAACATGCAACATGCACTTCTAGATATAACTAAATTGTTTCTGTGTGAATAAGTAAATGATTATATTCTTTTATTAAGTTTTACTAACTGATTTAATGACATAATCTAGTGATTGATGCAAATTTTCACTAAGATTATTATGCTAATACATGATGTCGATCATTGACACAGTGTAATAAAAATACATTCCGTACAGTTCATTTTATTTTTGTTTAACTTATTTTTTTGAAAAACAATAAAACAATTAAAAAAGCATGCATTTGAATTTGTTAAAGCTGAGGAAAGTTTGTTGTACTAATTATATGTAATATTAATTAGAAATTATAAGATGAATCTGTGTGTGGCATGTTGTTTGGGAGTAAAAATACTGATTAGCAAGAGTGACATAGTTCTAGATGGCAACACATTACTGTGATGACGAAATAAATCTGCATCAAATAGAATCTATCTCGTTCTGATTGTCTGCGTAAATTTATTCAAGAAGTTTTTCAATATTTGAAGGTAGTAATGAATGATGACTCAACAAAAATAAATTGGGGCTTAAATTTATTTAAATTTAATCGTTAATAATTGAAAAATTACCGATTAATTAATAGATAATTTTGATGGAAACTAAATTTAAAGATGTATGACGAGCTTAAGTGAAAATTTCAAGGGAAGTAACAAAAACAGGAAATTGACTTTTTCCTGAGTCGCCTCCCCAAAACGCAATGTCATTACAAACATAACAATATTCTCTAAATTTTGTTTTTAAAAGCCACAAAACTTGAAATCAAAGTTATGCATACAATGAGAAAAAAAACTTAATATTAATAATGGAATAGTTTGCTAAGTCCAATTTCTGAAATGTTATTTCAAGGCATGTTACATAAAAGTTCCAACAAGTTGTAAAAAAACAGTACATGTGAAACGTATTACAAATACATTTTGTTTTTTAAGAATCAGAATTTTAAAATAGCATTTCATTATATTTAACTATATATTTTTTTTAAAAAATCAGTTTAAATGTTTGAAACAAAGTTAGGAATAAAAATAACCCATTAAAGTTGTTGATTGATAAAATGTAATAATATTTGATGATTTATTGCTCTTGTTGGTTATATGTATCATTTCAAAAGTTTTACATTGCATGTGACAAAATGTTAAAGTCATGTAATTTATTCGATACGGTGGAAAGCCATAGATGAAGTAGACTTCTTTTCTTTGAGTTTTTAAGCGGTTTAAGGAAGGGTTTAGTGTATTAACAATATTCTATGAACTAAAGATTTTAAAAATCTCCCCTAATATGTTTAAGATAATGACACAACAAAGAAAAAAAAGTACATATCATTTATTAATTTTAAAAAATAGAATTCTTATTACAGTTGCTTTTTAAATTTTAAAAAAAGAAAAAAAAGAAAAAAAAACATGTTGCCGGTATTGCAAAATAAATCCTCCCCCATACAGAGTCTTCCCCGGAGATTCCATTTTAAAACAAACTATCCCCCGGAGAAAATATTTTACTCCCAATTAAAATAAATCCTCCCCATCCCTGTAAAATGATGTCTCCCCCAAAATAAATCCACCCCCATCACACTTTCGATATTAATCAAAGAGAAAATTGAAAAACAAAAGAATATATAATGCCTACTTTTGTATTGCTGTAATATTCATAATTGTTTACTATAATACTATATATGGTAGCGTCGCAGATATAGTGAGATAAGAGGGGTTGAGGACCATATCGTTTGACACTTCTCAGGGGCGTAACCTAATTTGAAAAATTGCTTAATTACTTTATTTTTCTCCATTATACACATTGACGCACATGGAGGTTTTGGTGTATAAGGGCTATTGTTTTGTTTTATAACGCAAGCATTATGTCTTTGAAGGCATGAGATTTTGTTGTTTTAAACGGCCAAGTCACATTAACGCCGTGTTTTCAGACAAACTTTGTTGAATTCGGGGGAAAGTGGGTGGGAGTGACCCAATTAAGTAAAGGCACGGGGGGGGGGAGGCAAACAAAAATCAGGCTACGCAACTGACCTGTTTAACCAATAACCCGATTATACAGAGTTTTTTTTTAAAACTCTGTGCATGCAGTGTCTTAAGAAAAGCAGGAACGAGGCTTAAATAGAGGGGTGGTGCTGGTGATACTGACAGCACTGGGTGACACTATAACTAGGGGTGACATACCTGTTATGTGGCACTGGAAGAACTAGAGGGGTTTTATTGGTTTAATCGTGATGTGCTGACTTTTGGGCTTATAGCAGTGGGTTACGGAAACGTAAGGACGCTCCTGGGGAGACAGCTTAACTAATAATATATATTGTCATTTATGTAGTTAGTATGATATGAATGTTTCTTTTATTAATATATGTATTGTTATTTCCATGTAAAGCGCTGTGAGCCTGGTTCCTTGCTGGGATACAGCGCAATATAAATTATCATTTTATTATTATTATATAACAAGTTATTCTTTTAATTTTCCGATACATTTTTTCTCTATCAAACTATCAAATTTAAAACTTCAATAATTTACTTAACATTGGCTTCTGGTTTTTAAATCAATATATACTTCAACACTGATGTATATATGCTACAAAAATAATGTGTCACATTATTTCTATGACCACAAACAAAAAAACATAACTGATTATAACAACAAAGCCTTAACTACACTCGTCAATACTTATATCACAATAGCTAGTATTTCAAAGTGTATCTTTCAAATATTTAACAAGAATTATTAAACATACATACACACATATATAGAACACGCATTCATGATTATGCATACATTCATTCATGCATCAGTGCATAGATACATACATACTTATATACATATACATACATACATTAATACGTACAAACATAAATATATGTACACACAATACATACATAAAAATACGTACATACACAAACTTATTCATAAGTACAAACATGTATATGGATATAAAATTATTTTATACATTGCAGACGCTCCTTCTGTACAAGAGATTATTGCGTCCTAAATACGGCCTCATCCGGCCGAATCCGGCAGGCCAATAGATCCATAAAACATACATATTTTTATAATAGCTCCGGTTCGATAAAATCCGGAATCCCTCCATGTTCACAAATCCGCCTCAAACTCTGGCCATATCTCACTATGCAAATCCTGTCAAATCCTAGTATTATTATTTTTTTGTGAGTGTGTTTTTCCTGAAAAAACTACTATTTTCCTTACATTAAAAAAATTTTTTATTAGAGTGAGCCTTATTTAAAACTTTAAATTTAAATTTATCATTTCAAATAATTCATTGTAGAACATTACAATAATATCAGGCACTTACTTAAATAATTTTAAAAAGCGATTAAATAAAATGGACTACAAACAAATACGTAAAAAAAATGTTAATTAAATGATTAGCATACAAAAGGATTATGGAAAGTTTTAAACGTATCAACGTTCCCTTTGTCAATGTTTGACTTTTCTATCTTGGGAAACACGATGACAATCATTTCACACGCACACAACAGCGAATGTCATCAATAAAAAAAAACACCTCTAAGCTACACCTTCAATCTCTTGGGTTCTAGGATAATTGACTTTATACCTAACAAATTCCACGGCACGCGAATTTCAAACTAGCTAAGCGTGCGCCTCACCTATACTGTTATCTGAGCAACGTTATCAATTTAAACCTAACTCGTGTTACAAACGTAATGAAAGACTTCGATGCTACGTTCTCGTATTAATTAATCATTTTTATATTTCAGTTTTATTTTTCTGTTATTCTTTTAAATAACTCTGGGCAATTAACCAACTCTAAAAATGTGTCTTCATGGGCATACACTCTCTTAACCTACAAATAGCTACGCCCCTGACTGAGTTTATGATTGTTGAATTCCCAATTATCATACACAAATGCATGTTTAACAAATACAAATTGTGTTGTAAGTCATAAAGTTTAATAAAACAATTATTTATAATTTTAAATAATTAAAGGGAGAATTCATTTTAACAGGGGAGACTTCATTTTAAATCAATTTCTCCGGGAGCGAAATTGTTTTTAAAATAAACTCTCCGGGGGAGACTTTATTTTAGGGTAGACTTTATTTCGTGACACCGGCATATTTGTTATAACGTCTACGTTATATTTGGTGATTAGATGGATATTAATTTCGAAGTCAAATGATTTCTTACCAAAAAGCTTAACATCTCTCTTCGAACGATGCGGCACTCAATGCAAAAATTAAAACACTTGTTTAACGCTTCTGCAACGAAATCAAAGACTTCGTTCTGCTGATGAGTTTGAAAAACAAACGCCATAACCCAAGAGACAAGTTCTCCTCCAACCATTAATATTGACATTGAAAACTTTGAAGTTGCGTTTATGGACAAATTTACTTACTTGGGTTTTTCAAAGATTCCAACTTACAGTAAATCGACCAAATAAAAAAGTAGAATTGGCAAAGCAGCTGCGACAATGGCTAACCAAATAAACAGGTTTAGCGAAACATCAAGCTATTGAGAAACTATAAAGTTTGTCTATTAATATGTCTGCTTCATAATTACGCTGCTACACGGAAGCGAAGCTTGGCCCACATATACATCCCATGAGTTTAAGCTTAATATCTTCCATCTGCAGTAACTTTTTCGCATTCTTGGGATTAAAAGGCAGGACAAATGGCGAAACATTAAGGTCCTAATGCGAGGTAATATTAAATGCTTGTTGACAATCCTTAGCAAAAGACTAATGCGATGGTTAGGACATTTAAAAAGAATAAACAAGTGTCGTATCCCCCCCCCCCAAAAAAAAAAAAACACAAAAAACATTGAGCGCTCGTTGTAGGCCATAGGCATCGCAATTTAACATGTATGTATGTTTTTTGTGTTTTTTATGTTAAATATGGGGTGCTTACTAAATGTTGAGACCCCAAATGAAAGGACTACTAAATGTTAAATACTAATTGGTTACAGGTAACACATATAAGTAACAACTAACGCCTCTGTATAAACAACGCAGAGAAAATGTTTAATACAGATATATATAAGAATACATTAAGAGAAATAAATATATGATACTAAATGATCCATACATAAACAAAACAATACAAATACCGATATCTTATGCCCCATCTTCCCGGCATGGGTTTAAAACAGCGACCGTCAAAACAGCGACTTCCAAACAGCAACTGTGTCAAAACAGCGACCGTCATAACAGCGACTTCAAACAACGACGGTGTCATAACAGCGACCTCACCGTAAAGCTATTCTGGTCCAACCGTAAACCTAACACAATGGTTCTAAACCTTCTAACACATAAACCCCTTTTCATAGTCTAAACTTATTCAAGGACCTCAAGGGAAAATACTACATAAATGCATAGAAAAAAATAAAACCTAAAAAAATAGCAACATTTTGTTGAGGTATTAAATGAAAAATATAAATTTTGATTTAAGTAAAATTTAAAAACAATAAATGACGTAAATAAGCTTATGCTGCATACATGTGTACATATTCATATACAAACAGCTGGTAAGTGAAATAAAATTGTATCCAAAAAGAATAAATAATAACATTAACATTTTTCCTAGCTCCATAATATTTAAGTGAATTAAATCGAAGATTTAAAATCGAAAAAAATGAAGGTTATGTGACAGTCATCTCACTTTGATAAAGTATTTATTGAAATTAAAAGTTTTGTTTAAAATAGAATTGAAATCAGGTCACTTAGGCGACGTATATACTCATTTATTCAAATACAAAAAACCTGCTCAGGGAAAATAAAATTATATTAACAAACAATTAATAACTTTTAATTTGTCTTTACTACACAATGCATAAATGACTTAAAAAGAACATTATCAACAGCCGGTAGTTACGAGCATGCCTATATACCCGGTGTCCTTGTCAACGTCCAGCTAAGCACACCCGATCCGTTGTAATCGGACAATAAAAAGGTCACGTTGTCAAGAAAAGGTACGTAGATTCACTCTACCCCCAGTCATTTTATTTACATTTCCAATAAATCTCGCCAGCAAACGTTGACCTGTGGTCGTCGCTTAGTCTAGCCCTCATATCATGTCCTGATGTAACATGGGCCAGCCAACCGAACAGTGCCTGGTCTCGGTAGACTTCAATCGATCTCTCCACCCTAATCAAAGTGGCGATGTTATAGAACAATAAAAATGCCACGTGGTCAGATAGTCCTTTGTAAAGGTACCTAATGTCATTCTGCCTCTCATTCCATTATTTACCTTTCCTAACACTCGCAGAAAACCTGGGTATACATTACACTATAACATAAAAGTCAATCTTCCCTCAACTTCCGTGTTGCCATTGCTTAGAAAGGACCACATTTGTCATTGTTTTTTTTTTTAAAGATTTTTTTCCAGTGGTTTTACGCTTTTCATCGTAAAATCAAAATCAATTAATGAAATATTTTTTGAAAAAAAAACGGTTTTATATTGTCCCTTCTCTACAAAAAACCTG
This sequence comes from Radix auricularia, assembly GCA_002072015.1. Taxonomy (NCBI): domain Eukaryota; kingdom Metazoa; phylum Mollusca; class Gastropoda; family Lymnaeidae; genus Radix; species Radix auricularia. The sequence goes on along the minus strand of MUZC01002079.1, from coordinate 352,056 downwards.
CATTATCACAAGCAAAAGAAAAAAGTCGCCATTTTTATAGTTGCTATTTTGATACAGTCACTGTTTTGATGCAGTCGCTATTTTGACTGTCGCTGTTTTGACGATCGCTGTTTTGACGATCGCTGTTTTGACAGTCGCTGTTTTGCCCGGATGCGAACTTCGCTTAGTTGAGTAGGGGTGGTCAAGCAGATAGATGATTGACAGGTCTGCCTAGCGTCGCTACACCTATCGCTCCGCAGTCAAGTGCAAAGTCATCCAATTAGATCGTGTGATTCCCGAAGTCAGTCCCTGGCCAGTCAGGCGTAGCTCTCTTATCTCCTCCTCGGTCAGCGTTTGCTGTGTGCACTGAGTGGTACCGCCTTTTCGTCTCAGCAATGATTCTCAAGTGTGAGGCAAGGCCACTTTGTCCCTTCCTCACAACATATCTCAGCACGTCTTCTGCATGGAATTGTAGCCTAGTGGTTTCTCGTCTTCCTACTAGCTTTCTAACAATTTTCTATACTGTACTTTACTTCAACTTAACTTCAACTCCTACTTTACTCCAATCTAACTAACAGTTTTGCTATACTATACTTCCAATTTTACTTTACAAGTCATATATTTTACTAGTAGACAATACTTTACTTTACTTCCACTCCTACTTTACTAGCTGAAAAAATGTGGAGTATTTTATTCAACCTTTGCTAGTAATAACATTTTAATGAACATATCCTACATGTGGAAGAAAATCAGCAGTCCCGAGCCTGCGCTCTTAATGGGGCTTCCCGGAAAACCCCCTCAGCCCTCTGGCCCCTTAAGGGACGTAAAGACTGAGAAGCCCCCCCCCCTGAGCGGTCGCTGCTACAAGCGGCCGCCTAGGCGTCCAGGACACTAGGTCGAAAACGCCTACCACTTAAGTTTGCCTCCCGAGGGAGGTGTGGAATTTCCTACTATGACTCGCTATGAACATAGTATCACTTTGGTGCCACTACGGCAAAGCTTACGAGTCTCTATAGTTTAGATCGCCGCAACATATCAATAAACATATCAATAACATTTAAATCAAAGCATTTAAGGTATAAAGCATTACATAACATATAATACATATACAAAATACATCTGACTTTTCCAAGACTAAGTACTACCCAAACCTGAAAACAAACTTTCAGGCTCAACTATATTCACCAGTCAACACCTCAGACATGGTGCACTGCGAATCTTCTAAGAGAAAGAGAGACTGCTGAAAGGTTTGGGTCCAGTATTTAAGAACCCCTGGCCACGCTATGTCTGCGTTGGTATACATTTGCAATTGGTTTAACTAAGCGTGGGTCAGCGACCCGTTATCATTTTGATTGATCAGTTGGCATGTACCAACTATTTAGCACGAGCTAACATCCATGCCTTCGAGAACGTTCAGCAAACTTCCACGTGATATTCTATTGCTAATTTGTAATAGCGTCCTATAAAATGTTCCATTGTCTATCATGACTCTTTTCCCATCTCAAGGACAGCGCCATTGTTGCGTTGATGAGCCTACCTCTACCCTCAACGGTTCTAAATTTATAATGGTTCTAGACTTTTGGGGAGTGACTCAACAATACAGAATCGGCACAGAGAAAGACAGGTCGCCCACGTCTTTGATTTAAAGATGTCTGATTGAGAGACATGAAAACAGCCTGAAATAAAAACGTGTCTGCGAATGAAAGCAGAAGACAGATCTACGTGGCGAACAGTTTTAAAAAATGGCGTCATAGTAGCCGGGTAGCGAAGGATGGAGGAGGCCTGAAACATTGCGAAGCACATATCTCTTGCTCAATGGCTTTGGAAAAGACTCACTGAAGAATAGGACTGCTCAGCAACACGAGGAAATGCAACCTAACCAAATGTTGATGCACCATCAACTCTCGAGATGGAAGAATCCCGAGGAAACGACAATCTTTAGGTAGATACAAAAGGTAAATATGTGATGCTATATTTAATTTCGGGTATGTAATAATAAAAGAATTATTTATTTGATTAATCTGTAAAAATCAATTGATTAATCAAGTAATTAAAGATTAATTTAGCACGCATCTAGATAACACTCAAAACCTCAAAGGAAATAACAAAACAGGTAAATCAATTTTTGTTTTTGTTTCGGTAATGTGATTTATTTTTACGTAAACACTTCAAAATAAATTAAGTTGATTCGCCTGGAAAGTTTGTATGTCACGAACATAATTATTGATTTAGTGATTAATAGTTATTTTTATCCTAATTTAAAGAAAAATAGAATTATTTGTATAAATTTGAATCGAATTTTAATGGATACAAATAATTTCACTCAATGGAAATATTTAAGGATTGATCTAGAAAGTAATAATTTATTCTGCATATCCAGTTTATTTAAACAATAAAATAAGATAGACATATGCTATTTTCACCGTAAGTATGTAAAGAGTATGACGAAAATAATCAGGCAAAATTGAATTTAATAAATATTTAACAAAAAAAAATCCTCAAAAGAATTAATCATAAGATTCATAATGATTTGATTAATTAGCGAGGTCCAGGAGTAATAAATCTGCATAAACGTTTGAGAATCAACAACTATAGTCACTTATTGCAAATAAATTATTTAAAAAAAAATACAATTTATGTTGTGCTCTAATGAGAACATTTTACAATAATTTTTAAAACAAACGGTGATTCCAATTTTATTAGCAGAGAATGAAACTTTAAATGAAAGGTTACTGTACTATAAGACATCGGAATAAAATAAATACTTTTATTATTCTTTTATTGTAAATAAAACATATGTCCTACTAAAGAAACAGGGTTAACGGATCTAACAAAACCAAAACATCGATTAAATCTCAAATTAGTCATTCATCCATTTTTACTATTTATAATCATGTTGAAAAGGGGGTTATTCTGGCTTGGAAGTATTGTCTACAGAGGTTTTGGAGTCTTATAAAAGAGAAATATTTGTTCCATTACATTTGTTGTTGAAAATTGACGTATATAATAAAGTAAAATAACAATCTGCTGTTGAGTGACGAAACGAGGAAAAAAAAAGACAAGTAAATTACAAAGTGAATTTGCAAGTTTCCTCTTTTATGCAGTTTTTTTCCCCTCAACAGCCGGGTAGAAATTTTGAGGGGTTAAAACGTCATTTCGCAAAACGTTATAATCACCATGAGAAAATTCTAAAATTTGCAGAAATTATTTAGGTATGGTCAATATGAATTTTTGTTTTTCTTATAAAGGTACAAATTTATACACGTTCTAATAATTATAAAATTCTCGTATACTAGAAACACAGACGTGTGCTAATTAAATAGTGGAAATGGAGAATACTTGCAAGTAATTTACATTGTGTCTGAAATTGTTGAGATCGAAATCAAATGGCGTGCCAGTTGGAAAGAGTAGAATGCTTCTGTATATTCCCGAGATGCAGGTGTTGGATTGATGTCTTTTCAACAATTAGACATACATACATATTATGACCGTTCAATATAGTTCAGAGTGTTACATTTTAAAATAAAATTAAATATTTTCTTTAGAATGCGATATATTAGTCCGTATTTTTAATGTATACGCCATGAATATTTACAGAACACAAGTTATACATTTTATATATCATTTAAACTTATTGACCACTTATTGGATTAAAAAATAATGTCTCATTTCTCTAACTAACTCAGTTTTCACAACACAATGGCTTATTAAAGATGTAAGTCTTTGTGTTTCATGGTGCTTCATGCTGTTTAAAGCATATGTGTTCTGTCTTCCTAAAAGTTACTATTTAAAAAACGAGATATTAGTTTGGAGATACTTTAAGATTTAACTTTGGATGTAGTTTTACTCAGAATGTTTGTGTGATGAAAAATTCATCAACACAAATTTAACGAAACGAGAGATAAAATAATGTTGTATGAAATTAATCGTAAACTAAACAGAACAAAGTATGTTTCTTTTAAATCGTTGAATTTTAAAATTCGTCTTTACTCCTATTTTTAATAACTGTAAATCGTTATTTTTAAAGTGATTTCCATCTTGTTTATCCACTTATACAAGTGTAGTTATATGTCGTTGAGTTACTTTCTTTTGTAATCCTATTTACGTTTCTATCTTTTTACGTGCTGCCTATTTTCATGTAATTGTAAATAAGCATTACGGTTACATACCGGTTTATATAATATTTCATAAAAACCCTATTTAAATACACTTATAAAGTCATGACAAGTATTTTGACAAAGAAATTAACAACATAAGTAGTCATGAATCAATGACATGGCAATTCTTATTTTAGTTGATATAATACATTCTCAGAGTTATAAAGTCAACTGTTTTTTAAAAAAAATATATTTTAATGGAATATTAAAGATATATCCAATAAATACATTGTTGATATTTTTTAACATTATATTTTATATTATTTATTCAAATTCTATATTTATCTTTTTTTCGAATTATTGTTATATCAGGTTTGTAGTTATTCCATAAATCACATATCATTATAATTTATACATTTGTTTATAATTGATACATTTCGGAATTGTGCGGCAAAGTTTAGGTGAAACTGGATGGTTATTTTCATTTTTAAGTTTAGAACGATATGTATGAGGTTCAACTCTATAAACGCGATGTGAACAACAAAGAAATGTTCATATGCATTTATGGTTTTTCTCATTAATTTACTATTGTAAACAAAATATACTATTTACAAATAACCTGAACATTTGAAAATTATTTGGGAACAGTGCTGCCAGCGACTCTTTGGGAAAAACATAGATAAACGCTAAAAAGACATCTAGATCGGAAAGAAAAAATCCTAAACATGCTAAAAGTAAACAAATATGATGTCAAAAAACAACCCTTACAATCTCAAAACAAATATAATCTATATATTTTTTAATCCCTTAAGAAACAAGTTTTTCACTATAAATCCTTTATATGCGAGACATAACTTTAAAGATGTTCATTAATATACGCAGGGAAAAACAATCCAAAATACAAAATTCTAATCATGTCTCGTAAAATAATTTTAATATAATGCGCACCGATCGTGAATATATTTTTAAAAGTAATGTCAAATTAATGCGCCCCATATTGCGTGACAAGAAAGGTTGTTGAAGCCATTACGCACCCACAACACTATTTAAAAAATGAACAAGATATAAAGATAGAGATAAATAGAATAATCTAAAATTTTATTAATTCAATTACAGTACATTCGATCGATATGTAATTTTGATACGTCATTTTGATCAGCGACAAGAGTATGCCTGCAAAGTTTCAGTTTGCTAACTTACGAGAAAGTGGCTTAAAAATCGATCCAATTTTTTTAGGCATAGTCAGTCGGTCGTACGGCTCAGACACCATACGTTTATATAAAGGATGAAAAATATAGGGCCGTTTTTTCTTATTTTAAGTTAAGCATGTCTCAAATAACTTTTAAAATTCAAAGACTCATTTATCAAAGACAAGTTGCTAAGAAAACAGAAATGGCAAAAATGTATTTCTCATCTTTATGGAATAATCAAAACTAAGATCCCTATCCTCTTGCTAACTTTTTTTCTCAAGGCATTGAAATACTTACCAGTCTCTGAGCCTTATGGTGCGTCACGAAATTGAAAAATAATTTTAATGCATGTCTAAAATGATTACATTAATTTGTTTAAATCTTAAGTATTCTCCCCTAAATACTATAAAGTCAGTGTTTTTCAACCAGGGTTGCGTGGAACCCAAGTGTTTCGCAAGGGCCAACCATGGGTTCCGCGATTGAATTTTAAAAAAAAAATTTAATAACAAAAATTTAGGGTTAAAACCGATCAGGACCGCATCATGACTAACCTGTGAACCTGCGTAACTGCCCCATGCTATGCATGCGCACTATCAGTTATTAGTTGTTGCACTTGTTTACCTCCATACTATTTCCGTTTCCGTTGTTAGACGCATACGCGTCGTACGCATTAATTTTCAATTAATTTTAAATCTAAACTCTAAATTATTCTAAATGTACTTTTACCGCTAACATGGACCGATTTATTTAAAAACGAAGGTTAGATGAAGCTGACGTTACTAAGGAATTGCCTGAAGTTGCATCCGAATCCACAGAGCCGACGGTGAATAAAATTGATGTTGTCGATTCTCGTCGTAAGATTCGTCAGTACAGTGACAATTATTTAGCTATGGGATTCACTTGGACGGGAGACGCCGACTGTCCATCGCCTCTTTGCATTATTTGTGGGGAACAGCTTGCTAACAGTGCCATGGTGCCAGCTAAATTGAAACGACAGATGACTACATTACATCCCAATGCAGCAAAGAAAGATGTCGCGTACTTCTAGAGAGCACTAAACCTGAACAAAAAAAAACAAGCAGCAAAATTCGAGAAAAAAGTCAAGATTAATGAGAAAACTCTAGAAGCAAGCTTTGCTGTTGCAGAGATTGTAACTAAGAAAATGAAATCACATACTGTCGCTGAAACAGTAATTTTACCAGCGTGCAAAGGGATGGTTTAAATTATGTTTGGACAAACTGCCGTATCTGAAATCAATAAGATTCCACTGTCAGACAATGCGATAAGCAGGTGTATAGCAGAAATGTCAACTGACATTGAAAGTAATATCCTGTCGAAGATTAAGAATCGCGGATTGTTCGCACTTCAGGTGGATGAGAGCACCGATGTCAGTGGTAAAGCACAGCTGTTAGGGTTTGTACGTTTTATTGACAATGATGCTATTGTTGAAGACTTCTTCTGCTGTAAAGAGTTGTCGGAAACAACGAGAGGATAAGATGCATATGACGTTATCAGTGCATGTTTGCAGTCCGGTGACTTGACATGGAAAGACTGCGTCAGCATTTGTACGGATCGTGCTCCTACAATGACGGGAAACGTCAAAGATTTTGTCTCACTGGTGCGACAGACGAATCCAGATATCGTGGGCACCCACTGCTTCATACACAGAGAAGCACTAGTTGCTAAAACAGTGGGAGAACATTTAAAATCAGTACTGGAAAAGATGGTGAAAATAGTTAATTACTTGAAGATAAGACCTCTTAAAGGTGGCCTGTTTGCCAAACTTTGTTAAAGCATGGAAGCGGAACATATCACAATCATTCAACATACATACCTGCGATGGCTGTCTCGAGGAAAAGTACTATCTCGTTTCTATGAGCTGAGATAGGAACTTTTGGCGTTCTGTTCCAGTAAAAAACTGAAGGAGTTTGAAAACGCTCTGAGCAACGAGAGCTGGTGTTCTAAAATAGCTTATCTGGTTGATATATTTCAAGAACTCAACAATTTGAACAGTGGTATGCAATGCAGAAATGAAAACATATTGACTTCAAGTGACAAATAAACGCTTTTCAGAAGAAACTGTTGCTGTGGAAGAAGCGTGCAGCTGCTAGGAAATGTTTCCCAACGTTAATCTCACCAACCCCCACGACATTCTGACGTTGATCGTCCACCACTTGGAAAGTCTGTCCAGCAGTCTCAACTAATACTTCCCATCAATATCTGTTGACCAGAATGATTGGGTTAGGAATCCATTCATTGAACTTGAATCGTGCGAAGGGCAGTTTAGTTTGAAAGAGGAAGAGGAGCTGGCTAGCATTGCAAGTGACGGAACACTTAAACTCAAGCATGCAGAGCTAAACATGGATACATTTTGGTTATTGGTTGAAAACGAGTTTCCTGCAATTGCTGAGAAAGCTTTGCGACTTCTGTTGCTTTTTTTCCACCTCTTACATGTGCGAGTTTGGATTTATGGCCATGAGTAACATCAAACACAAGAAACGAGAACGCCTTTTGTCTGTCGAAGAAGAACTTCGCGTATGTCTATCCAAAAATTCGACCAAGAATACAGCTGATGTGCACAAAGCGTCAAGCACAATGTTCACACTGATAATTTTTCCATACTCGACCAAACATGCATCTATCATTGTAAACTGCATTTATTGTCGATGATGTATGTTGAATGAATAGTATCAATAAAAAAAAAATAATTAGCCCTGTAAGACTTGTAAGAAATTGTTGATTAATGGTAGATCGAAAACAATTTGTGGTTTGCCAGCCATGAAGGGACATAAAGGGGTATACAGGTTCCGCCAGAAATCTGACGACATCAAAGGGTTCCCCTGAATAAAAAAGGTTGAAAAACACTGCTATACAGAATGAGACTGCTTAAAGCTTTAAAAAAAATACAAATTACACTAACTATTTGTGTAAGAAAACAATAAATTGAAGCTTTATTTATAACTAAGACAAAAAATATTAAACGTTTCGGCTTGTGCCTTCATCAGTTCAAAAACATTAGCTTACATTTATCTCAAAATTAAAACATATTAGAGTCTATGTGATTTTAAAAAACTAAAAGAAAAGAAAAACAAAAATAAACAAAGACATGGACTTAGAATATAAGAAAAAGGAGGAAGTTGAAGTATCTAAAGTAACAGTGAAAACCACAACGGGAAAACGATTTTGCAGTCAGGAAAAATTGTGGATTTGATTAATTCCATATGGAGCCAACGTACCAAATCGTTTTATGAGTCTATTTTCCATTGGTGTTGGTTCCATATGGAATACCAATAACTGCAATATCCAAAATACTAGTTTTTTTAAAATCAATTTTATAGTTTAAAGCATAATATATTGATAGCGCATTTTTATAGTGAGTGTTATTTGAAGAGCTTAATATTGTATTTAAAAATTCTTCTAAAATTTTTAAAATATATTTTCTAGAAGTCTTAAAAAATACACATTTGAACAAACATTTTTTAATCCAGCAAAGAAAAATGCTTACGTAAATTGAATAAATTATGTATACAATCTAGTATACAATTTGCTAAATACTAACAGTCTGTTGGCCTCTAAAAAATTATGTCAGCCCCGAAACTTCCTATTTTCCAATAATATGTACTGTTAAAATAAAGATTGTTCATCATATTACTTGAGACGTAAACCTGTTAAAATTGACATAAAAAAATGTAAACACACTTTTTTATTGTATTTTACGTATTGATCCATTTTAAAAATGAAAAAAAAAAAAAAATTAACACAGGTCTATATGTTAGAAGTGTAGATATATACTTTTATTCAATTTCAAGGGATACTCATACATTTAATTACTTGTTCGCATTTTGGTGCGTGTCCAACTTCAAGTCCACGGGTAAATTGCGACTCCCGGCGCCCAGTAAGAGAAATTTTAAATATTTTTTTCACCTGCTACCATCGTGAATGTGTAATTATCAATTCCGTAACGTTTCATGAGTCTAGCTACTCGAGAAATATGAGAAATAGTAATTTTTAATTTTTATATTGCTCCTAACAAAAAAAAAAGATTTTTGGGCCCCGGCCCTTTTGAGTGTGTATTTCAAAATTCTTTTACACAAACTTTCGTCGTAAAAGGGTATCTAACTATGTCCAACAGTTTTATGACTCTACCTACACGGAAAATAATTCGAATTATAGATTTTCAATTTTTATATAGCTCATATAATAGAAAAAAACGTTTTTTGGGCCCCGTTCCCTATGAGTGTGAATTTTCAAAATCTTTTACACAAACTTCCGTTGTGAGAGGATACTTGAGAATTTTCCAAACTTTCATGCTCTTAACTACACGGAACAATTGAGAATTATGGATGAATCGGTTTTTAATATAAGAAAAACTATATTTAGGCCCCGGCCCAGCATGAGAGGGAGTTTAACATTCTTTTTTGCTAATTTACGTTGGGAGCGTGTACTCAAAAAATTTCTTAAGTTTCATGCTTCTACCTAACGGGAAATAGGAGAATTAGTTATTTTCAATTTTAAAATAGCTCATTAAAGAAAAACACGTTTTTGGGGCCCCGGCCCTTATGAGTTGGAATTTATAAAAAATAATTTTCAATCTATTGTCGGGAGCATGTACTAAAAAAAATTCCAAAGTTTCATACTACTTACGCGACAAATAGGAGAATTGGTGATTTTCAATTTTAAGAGAGCAGTATTAGGAAAAAAAATTGGGCCCCCGGTCCCACAGGAGCGAGATTTGTAAAATTCATTTTCGCCAATTTTCGTTTTTGGCGGGTACCCGACAACTTCCCAAAGTTTCATTCTTCTACCTACACGGAAAATGGGAGAAATAGTGATTTAGGAAAAAAGTTTTTGGGCACCCGGCCCAACATGACTGATATTTTGAAAATTCTTCTCCGCAAATTTTCGTAGTTAGAGGGTACCCTTCAATATCCCAAAGTTTCATGCTTCTACCTACACGTGACGTATGAACATTAGTGATGATTCTGTCAGTCAGTCAGGGCTTTCGCTTTTATTAGTATAGTTTTATCTTTTAAGGACACGTTAAAAAAACAACCTTTATGAAAGATAAGAGTCAATATGTAAATGTAGGTATATTGAGAAGGATGTATTTTATGAGATATTTTTTAAGTCTTCTTTAATTTTAGACAGCTTTGAGTTGCAAAACAGTTTCGTAATTTTAATAAGCTAACAATTTTGAAAACATAGTTATTCGAATGCTTTTATTCTGCAAAATTTTGTTCCGCTGGAACGTAGTATAAAAATAGAACATTATTTATTTAGATATGAAATTTTCTGATTTTAAAAATGACAAAAACTGTTGCATACACTTGATAAATTTTATAAATCGTGCTTTGGCCGACAAGTTTGGCCAATCTTATCTTAGATATACAGACGCTCCTTCTATGCAGAAGATAATTGCGTCCACAGACCATGAGAGATGATCTGTTGGCAAGGCCTGAAGTACACACAACTAACTCTTGTATTTTGGACCTTGTCAATATATTTTGGTCCACATGCTTCTGTAAGCAAATGTCTTCTTGTATGAAAATAAACAAATATGAAATATACCGATGTTGATTGACGGCAACTTAAATAGAGTCATGCAAATTACAAGTAAACTGGTCACAGTTCAAGAGCATTCGATTAAATTGTTGAAAGTTATATTCTTTCAAAAAGTATGATTTTAGTCTGCTTTCAGCTTGCATGTAATTAACGTTTCTTCCTAGTTACAATGACAGATAATGATAACCTTTCATCGAAATAATTATGACTTTTAAAATCTTATTATAACATAAAAACTGTTTTTAGTTCATATTTTAAAATTAAACATGCATATGTAAATATGAAAAAGACACATACGTGGGTAATATGTATTATAATTGTTTTTTATTTTGTATGCGTAGTAAAGATGTAAATGAAGTAGAGAAAATATATAGATTACGCGCTCTAAAAATATAGCTTTCAATGTGGTCCTTCCTAGAAAATGTTTGCCAGCCCTTGGTTTAGATGAAATTAGTCAGTAGCGTCGCAGTTGTAAAAGAAAAACACAAATAGGTAATTGAAAAATCCTACGGAATAATTATTTGCAAGGATCGAGCATTCTTACTCGATGAGATTTCCGATCTGAATGTTTTCCTTCGCATCTGTGGTGTGCATTTAGTACTAATTTATTGTTAGTCGTTTTAAGTGCCTTTGTTCGAACTTGGAGCTTTTCGCCAACTCATTCGCATTAATTCTTAAAAAGCTTTAGTTTTCATCAGTGATCGCAAAGTGGTCCCTGCTGCACCCAGGGATCCCTGAAACCGTTCAGGGGGTCTGAGGAATATGTGTGGGTCCCTGAACTTTGTCAGTGGGTCCACGCAAAATTAAACATAAATTATTAAAATTGTGATTCATTTATTATTGTGAAAATTTAAATAAATTACAATAAAAATAAAAATACCTGAATGCTTTTTCTACTCATTTAATAAAGATGTTACGTATTATCAGACAGGGATTAAAATTTGGTTTTACACAGAATTGAGAGTAGAACTAAGGTAATTTCCACAGCTATAACCAATCAAAAAGTAGGTTGTTTTTCTTAAATTCAAGTATGATGTGTAATTAATGCTGAATTCCCGTAAGCAGGTAAAAGAAAAATTTTGTAAACGTGAATCAACAATTATTTATGTGTGGAAAAATAATAGCATCGCATTAAAATTGCATCCTATCATCATTTTTTTTTCAAAAGTACTTTACCGAATAGATTCATTAAAAAAAGTTAATAATCATTAACAGTGTTTAGTTACAACAAATGTGAGGTTGAATGAGCCGAACAAAAAATGCTGACAATGCAATGTTGTTAAATATTTGAATTACGGCTAAATGTTTGGAAACAGATACAATAGGTGAATCATTATTAACTAAATTTAAAGATGTTTTAAAGTTAAAGCTACACCCTTGACTCTTTGCCATATTTGAAATAAACTGTTGCGAATGTATTATCAGTATAATTTGTTTTTCATTATATTATTTATTCGCAAAATATCTAATAGAAAGTAAGCAGGATCACTTCATATGTCATAAGAGCAGTGAATAAAATCAAAGTGAATGCCTTTAATGATAAACTATTATTTGCTCTACATTGTCAGGAAAATGATGAAGACTATAAACGTTAAGAAATTAACATAAAAGTACTTTGGATCTCGCAATGTGATTAATTAATAAATTTCATACTCTATTTGATTTAGTTTTGAAATTCTTGAAATCAAAGACAACGATTTGTTATGCAGATATTTTAAAAAAAATATCCGTATTTGACGTATTTATTTGCAAAATTTGAAATAACTCATTTGAACTCCAAAATGTTTCTAATTTGCAAAGCATAGATGAAGGATTACTTGCTTACTGCTTGCATGTCAATCTTTAACGTCTGTCAATGCCGTTTCAACTAAAGATTTGAAAACATTCTTCATTTGGATAAATCTGATTGGCTATTGAACCCTATTGTGCGTTGACAAACTCAGATCCCATAGGTAGTTCAATACATTCTAATACAGGAGCAACTTATTGAGATATCTACAAATGACGAACTTAAAACAGTGTTTGAACAAGAATTCCATTACTTCTGGTAACAAAAAACAGATCCTAATTTTATATCCTGCATTATTTATGGTGTTGCAGATGTTGACTTCTAAATTTCTGTCTTACTATTTGGCAGAACAATAATTCAATGCCATTAGAAACATCATCACAAAAACAATAAGTTATCTGCAAAAAAACTAAAAATTAGTAATCATGGCGATTTGTGGTTTCCACTTACAAAGTTTGAGTCGGACACAAAAACACACATTAATTCTTATCACGTTCATTCAAGTCATTAATTCCTTGAAAATATAATTTTAAGTTAAAATTTCAGTAATTATTTCGTCATCCAAATTTAGGTTTTTTGGATATGTATTTATGTACCACGTTTTATGAAGTTTATACGCGATAGGGTCTGTAGGCAAATTTTGACTGTAAAAAGGGGTCCATGAGTCAACAAGTTGGCGAAGCACTGGTTTACACTAACAATACACGTGTCATGTGCTAAAATATTCTTCTATATAACTTTAGTACAAACGTTTCCTCCCATTTCCTCAATCGTGACGCTCTGGTGCATACGAAAGTCTCCAAAAAGTAAATTGATTATTGTTTGTGCTTTGTTGACTTTTTTATTGTAAAAGCTTATTTAATAAATACTTAAAGTTTCATCTAAAATATAACATCTAATGTATTCTAGCAATGGTTTTATCTTTAATGTGGTTTTTTATGAATTATGATTACTTGTACAATAAAGCTTCACATTCCTCGCATTTCTAAACGCAGTCAAACACAAATTTAAGTATTCCCCTATTATAAATAGTATGTATTAATAGAAATTTGCAAAGTATTCCATTAAACCAATTTCATAAACTATATTAAAAAAAATATCCATTAAAAAAATCTGATAATGATTTATCATATCATATATTTGTTTATTTTAAATTAATTTGATGTAAATAATGGACTGAGACAAATGCTTAAATATAAATTTGTTTTAGTAATACGTGTTTATCTTTAAGAGACTGGTACTTTTATATTTTTACGCTAAAATCATTTCCACCTTATATTGAACTTTCACGTATTCTTTAGATCAAAATTTAATTTTAGGTATTCAAATTGGTTTATTAAAATTACGATGGAATGTATTTTTATTGTTTACTTAACAACCGTCTACATTCTTCCAATAAAGTACAATATTATAATTATGGCCAGAAGAAGGGACTTCATTTATTACAATTAGAAACAATAAATTCATTATATACTACTTGTAAAGTTGGTATCTCTTGTTAATATCTTTCTTATATACTCATAACTGTTAGCCCCTGTTAATGTTAGTTAATTTATTTAATTTTAATTTTAATATATTTTCTTATTTCATACGGTATTTTACTTTAAATTTGTATTATAGTTTCGAGCTAAACACGAAGTTAATGCTAGAAATTGGTTTATTAACTTAATAACTTTATAATTTAACATAAAATAATAGTCTGTTAAATCTTTAACATTTTGAAAATATACTAAAATTGATATGTATCCAATTGAAAAATTGTATTTTAAATTTATATTCTTTTTAGATATTTGGCTTTTTAAAATTTTATTTATTTATTTTATTTATTTATTATTTTTTTATTATTATTATTTTTTTTTTTTGGGGGGGGGGCAATATAAGCTGAGGCGAATAGTTCCGAACTGAAGATACAGTGGGTGCGACTTTCCGGAGCGTTTTCCGCTTGATCCAAATAAAATAGTTTTACTTTTGACTAAGTTTTGATTTAAAAGAAATAATTGTCCTATTGAAATGTTTTCCTTTCTTCAGTTATGGCCTTTATTAGCCATTATGCAAATAAGACACTTGCCTAGCGCACCAAGCAATTGTGGGACACCATAATTCCTTAAGAAAATATGTACATTGTACATAATTGACATGAAATTAGCAAATTGCAATATTAAATCCTACAGGGGCTGATTAAGTGGAAGCCTGACTTGGCTAAAACAGGGGCCTCAAAGTATTTAAGATGAAATTAAGGAACCTCTAATTTATTAAATTGTACAATACATTAGCTTCATCGGGCCACCAATGGAACAGCAGCGAGGGTCTCGACTTTGTGTCTACTAACTGCAACATTATTATGTTGTTTTAGATAAATCTAGCCATGTTAAAGTTAGAGAAAAAATAACAAGATATTGTTCTCAAAAACAAATCTTTGGCTCAAGAGAAAATAATTGAGAGAATAGTTATTGTATTTAACGTCCACAGTTTATGTGCACTGCATTGTTTGTAAATTTCAAATGTCTAAATTTGCCACAACTTTGGCTCGTAAAAATGGGCAAAGGTTTTGGTAAAATAACATTCACGTTGATAATCATGAACAAAACGCTTCTCATAAAGCCAGCATGTAAATATACCTGGCACGTCGATAAAATTCGTGTCTTCTACAAAAGCCAGAAGCGCAAATAAATGAACAGTACATTTACTGCGAACATGGTTTGAGAATAGCAGTAGCGGTTGTTTGTAATGTAGCTGAGCGTGGTAAAACTCTTAAAGACACAAATGGAAAATGTGGATATTTACAAAATGAATTTTTTTAGGCTTGATCCCTTTTAGCATCAAACGTTGCAAATTATGGACATTCTGGAAATGGAATTACTTCTTATGTATTTAAAATTGTATGTGAAAACTAATTAAATTATGTCCAATAATTTTCATCAAGTAATTATAGATGAAGTAAAGGATTCCGTTTATTTCAACTTGTTAGTAAACTCAACATCAGATACTTTTCATACAAATCAGTCTAGCGTTTCTCTTTCAAATGTGGTAGATTCTTGGAGCAGCAAAGTCACATCGGTAAAAGTGTGGCTCAACAAGATTTGCAGTATTTATGTGAAGTTTGCATTATTGATTTTGCGAAATGCTGCGCCAGTCCCAGAAAACGTAGTTAATTTTTTTTTTATCTTACAAGGACATGAAAAACTATTTTTTTTAGGAAAATAACATTTCTATCTACATAAAATCAGCTGCCTATTACCTAAATCTGGTAGACAGAAATGCCATTGTCTCTTATTTAGCGACAGTAAACTTCCTCCATACAGTGTAACTAATCGATACTTTTTTAGCTTAAACAACAAGATGGCAGATTTTAAAAGGGTGCTTAATAGATTGAAAGCTTGTTAAGTTTCTTTCCGATACCAGATTTGAAGTATATTCAGTTGGAACTAAAGTTATTCTTTAATTTTATAAAATGACCACTTGGACTTTAAAATGTGTGCTGATTTGTCTGCTTCACTAGCAGATCACTTGCATGAAAGACAGTAGTCGTTGATCTCTGAACGCCATGGACAAATTTCATATATCTCCTTTTTACGCCGTTAGTGAGACATAGATGGGTGTATGAGTATAGGTGTATAATAATGTAGCTGTTGGATTTTCTTGTTTGGTTGAGATACCACAAACCTCTTAGTGTTGTGAAGGTCTAATTGTCAGGGAAAAATTATGGAGTTATTGGGTTTTCCCTGACATGTCAATGTTGTTACTTGTGTTTGGTGCGGTGCGGTGCGCACGGTATGAAAGCGTATGACGTAAGAGTGAAAACGAGACGTAGTGGGAAGGCAGTTGTTGTGAGAGAGAGAGAGATAGATGTCGGTTGGTATATCGACATGCAGTACACAAGGGTTACAAGAGTTTTGGCGTGGCCAGTGTTCGTCAGTTGGACTGAGAGTTGTTACAGGTGATGTTAAGACGCATGGCGTTGTACTACGATTTTTAAAGATTGCTGTTAGTCAGTGTTAGTACAAGGACTTTGTGTTTGGTCTTTAAACGCAATTATGCGTTGAAGTAACGATCATAACCCCTAGACAACGAATCCCCGACACTAAAAAATGATTATCCGAAAGATCTGAAAATAATCTATTTATTTAACTACAAAAGTTACATTTTATAAACAACTCGTTTTGTCATGCTGAATCAAACAAATTAATATGTTTGCTTTTCCAAATGTAGAAAAAAAAACTTTTAACATACATGATACATGGCTACGAAAATTTTAAACGAGCGCTATTTTTCTCAGATAAAAGGTACCAAAAATCCAACATTGAAGTAAGAAAGGCTTGATTCCTTTTCTAGCTGATAATTGAGGCGAACATATTTTGCAAAATTAACTTTATATGATTTATTTGCTAGATATAATTCAAGAATTTAAAAAGTTTTCATTCGTTGACACCCATGTTTCTTGTTGTAGTACGAGTTTTTCCAATCTTGCTGGCCACATGGAGTGATTCGTTTCGTATTTGACACTGTGATAGCAGCGGGTGAAAAGGACAGTTGGCAGTTGTGCATACTTTGTATTGATATGGTCCAGCTCATGCCATTGTCGTGATTGTGGGTGCGAATTTGTGCACTTAAAGGATTTGTTTTTTACACAAGCTTAGTGGGCCTAATCGTTCCATCAGTATTATTCCTTTCTCACTTATCTTTTTCCTTCCAAACAGACCAAGGCATTTTTACATGTTAGCCAGGCTTTAGGGTTGCACCGTATCCTAGCATTCAAATCTCTTAGGATGTAGATTGTCTCATCTTTGTGGATGCTGTTTATTACAAGGTCTAAGGCTCCATAGAGCTGGCCCTTCGATTTCGTGGTTAAACAGCGAGTTTATGCGAACGATCTATGTTCTGATTATTAAAGTGATGATCCTCTCCATGCACGATTACAGATGTTCATTTGATGGTAGGAGGGTGTTAATAACTGTGAAACTTAAAACATGCTGTCTCGGTTTTCATGTAGGTCTGCCTTGATAAAAAAGGTGTAATTTGTTTCTGTTAGAGAGCCTGGTTTCCTGATGTCTGTCAAGCTCTCTACAAATTATTCCCGTTTATCGTTTGTCGTTTATTGTCGGCAGGTCGTCAGTGAGGCTCGTAAACATTGTCTTCCCGCTCCAGCTAGCGATTCGAAGAATTTGTGTATTCTAATTTTTTTTCATATTTCTCTGTAAAGGGATTTTTGCCAACATGTTGAGTGGTACTCTATTCTTTACGCCCAATTTGAAGTTGGTGGTAGCTGTCAAGTTTTTCTGTCAGGGATTTAGTCTCTTAGCCTTACACGGTTAGCCGTAAGTCAGTTTAGATTTTTGAAATAAGAGTGTTTTTTTTCTCCTAGATGAACTAACAGCCAAAACAACGGGCTACAAATACTCAAAAAGGTACTAATTTCCAGCAGGGACTAATGAAACCACTAACTGATTTTTTAGTCTTGCAATATAAGCCCAGCTTTCACCCTGTGAATACCTAGCTGTTCAATAAAAAGATCATGAAGGTCTTTTAAAGATGTCCTCACACGACATCATTGCCTCGAGATATTGTTTACAAACAGGTTCTGTAATTTAATGTCATATAGGAAAAAATCAGTTTAAAAGTTAAAATTAACGTTTCAAATTATTTTACATTTAGGTCAAACATGAGCATTGTCCTGATGTTACTGCTGGCTTACGTCACAGGACAATTGATGGCCAAAGTGATTCCAGGTAAGTAAATTTCATTCATCAACATTCAGATACGATGGACATTTGGTCATGTTTCATTTTACCTCTGGTCATAGGGAGTAAATATGAAGTTAAAAGATGTTTTAAATAGTGCAGCTTAAAGTAACGACTTATTTCTCGATTAATCATAAAAACATTTTAACGATTAAATTATTTTTAACAAAGCTAAGGCTTTGCCTCCCCCTCGCTTCTTGGGAAACCCACAACCCCTCCTTCCCCCCAATTTGTTTTTTATATTTTGCACTGAAAAATTAACTTGAATTAAAGAGGCCCCCAATATCCAGAATAATTTAGTTTACTTAGTGCTCCATCAAGTCTTACTCCGACCTTGATAATCCTCTATTTGCAAAAAAATAATAGTAATCATACATAATATACGTCAATTTTTCAAAGATCCAAAACGATATCAGGCAATCTTATGTCAGGTTATCGATAGCCACTGGTCCATCAAAATCATACAGCCTCACAAACCACATTAGAAAAATTATACCTTATTTACATATTTAACAAGTTTACGAGGACTTTAAAGCGGGTAATTTTTGTGAGATATTAAAAAAAGACTTTATTTTGAGCGGTGCGTGTTAGGATTTATGGTAAAAAGCGTTGCTTTTATAGGTATTTATTGTAATTAGAATGAATAATATTTTTGAATTGATGCACATTTATGGCCGGCTATGGAAGGGGAGGTAAAACAAGCCACCAAAATGACAGTTGAACGTCCTTGGGCTGGCTTTGTTGCTCCTAAGAACATAAAATGAAACAAACTAAAATAAATTACATTTTGCTACCGGAAAATAGTGCACCTGACCCTTGAGCAATAAAAAAAATCATGTTAAGCCTGGTACCTATTGGAATTCAGGACGTGTTAGCGCATTTTCGTATTATGTATCAGTACTTATGTTAGATATCAGAATTATGTAGTTATCAGTAATTGTGTTTAGATTTTGGACATATTTTTATGAATTTTCTTGTGTAATGAATATACCTGACATTTTTTTAATTTAAAAGTCATTTCTTTACATTTAAAAAAAATAAATTATTTTCTCTTTAATCCAATTACAAGTCACCACAAATGATGACGTAAAACTCTCTAAACTTTTACACATATTCTAATGACGTCAACTAAAAAAAAAAAACTAATTCTTTTGCACCCTTTCGCACCACTCTTCAATGCTTGAAGAATGATGAATTCGACTTCCGGCAATGGCGGCCGTTCCCTGCGCTAGTGTTACCTCTCGATTCGAAATATTTTTTGGTATTTTTAACGGGTTTTTTAAACGGATAGAGTAACTGAGTGTTGATGCACAAATGGCAGGTCAGGGCATACAAAAAAAATATATACATCATGGGTCTAGGACTTATGGATGCTGTGATCAAGGGTGATGACAGACGGACGGACGGACAAAACGGGTACAATAGCGATTTTGACATCTCGAAAATGCGCTAAAAACTCCCGCCGTTCCGCCTTAATAGAAAGTTTTATAAGCACTTATTTAGAGTAAACAATAAAATTTTACATGTAAGACTCATTTTTAGGAGATGAAATGCCACTGAATGATCTATAAAACATGCATGATATTAATATTGAAATCCAAAGTTTTGCGCCAATGCTTTTAAATTTCATGTCAGAAGAAAGTTATGTTGTCTTTTCAGTGAGGTTAATCATTAAAAATATTTTAACCAAATCAAACACAAGGAAACATGATAGCCTGTAATAAAAACATTTTTAGGTAATTAAACATCAAATGTCTATATCTTTGTAAGATCCAAAATTTTTCGTTAAATTTAATTTGTAAGACGTATCTTACTGGTTGATAGTAAATGATCTGTGCAAAAAATTAAAACTATTTCTATTATAGTCAAAATAGACGTTTTGACATCTCCCTCAGTTTTTTTTTTTTTACTGATGGATCTTCCTTTAAAACTGTATAATAAAAATATGGAGACCCATATTTAAATACTATAGGGCATGGAAATTCCTTTCCATCGGCACTTGCTTTTTTTTAAAATAAAAAAATACTGTATATATTCGTCAACGTCTAAGATTTGTTTTTGCTTATTTTTTTTAGATTAAAAAAAATGATGATTACTGATCCACCATGATCTTGGAAAACATGAACACGTTTAACCGAATAGCAATAGGCCACTTAATGCGTTTTTTTAAAAAAAATAAATAGTTATATGTTTATATATTAAGATTATGTTTTTATTTATGTTATCGCTAAGAAACTTTCGAAGGTGTTGAATACATTCCAGCAAATGATTTTGTTATTACAACATTTAAAACTACAATTTTCAGGAGCACAAGGATGAAACTGTCTCTTTTTCTTATATAACTGATTTTAAAGTTTTTTTTAACGCCTTCTATAACACTAATGGATGGATCCTGGCGAAACTTAATTTACTAAAACTTCATTGTCTATAATAAAGTAGTATAGTGCATTAAAATGTTAATATCCATTCGTTCTGGGCAGGGAATAAATATTTTTTTGAACTCTCGTCTTTTTCCCACTTTGATTTCTAAAATATCTTGACAAAATATATTGAAACATATCTCATTCACTATCCACTTTCAAATCTGTATGGTTTTATTTTACATTTCGCAATGATAGGATTCGAGATCGTCATGTCGTTAAAGCTCAATTGCAACACACTATCTCTGAAAGCCAATTATGATGACGAGGTGAACGCGAAAATCTCCAAGCCCAGTGCAGCATTTGGTAGACTTCATGACAGTGTCTGGAACAGAAGGGGTATCAGGACCCAAACAAATCTAAAAGTATACAGAGCTGTATTGCTCCCAACTTTGCTTTATGCATGTGAAACTTTCACCGTATACAAACGCCATGGGAGTTTGCTAAATCACTTCTACATCAAGAGATTAAGACAAATTCTTCAAATAAAGTGACAGGGAAAAGTTCCAGACACACCAATATTAGCTTGGTTAGGACTACCCAGCGTCCAAACTAGCCCCCTGAAGATCCAATGGTGTTATGTGGGCCATGTAGTGCGCATACCCGACCATCGCCGCCAGAAGAGGCTTTTGTGTCGTGCGCAGGTCCACATTAGCGATAAAAGGATGCATTTTTACTGCTCTAAAGGGCTTTGGCATTACACATAACTCATGGGAAGAACAGTTAGTAATCGAGCCCACTGGAGCTCTATGGTATGGAATGGCGCAGCTGTCTGTGAGGCAAATAGACAACAGACAGCCAAGACCAAACATCAAGCCAGGTGAGACTGTATCCCAAACCCCCTTGAAGAGATCCCATCAATCTCCTGTCCCACATGCGGACACCAATTTCGTGCTAGAAAAGGGTTAATAAAACCACCAGAGGACACAAGTGTTGGCCTAGGTCTAATAGAAATATGATCAGAGCGTTCATCCTCGAACACGGCGGACGAATAACATTCGTCCTTTAAATGTTTTTTATTCATCCATTCAAAATAAAACTTTTGAAAATTGTTGAGAATACACCAGCAAAAATATATTGACCTAAAACATATAACACATTGGGAGACGGGAAGGGCTTGATTTAGACTTGATGTGGCACTAAGCTATTTGAGATATATGGCCTATTTTAAATAAGTATATTCTATGTGAGTGCCAGACAATTTTCTGATATCTAAAGGGTTATAATAAAATATATTTGAGACTGTATGGATAGTGAAAGAATTTTTATTTTAAAACTATTCTATGCATAAACAATTTAAATTTCCAACTATGGTAGCTAAAGAAAAAAATGTTTTTTAAAAATGCTGAATTTTTTAAGGTTTATTTTATATTCTATCAAAGAATGTTAAGAGGATTTAGACATTCTAAAAACGAAAATAATATCTTTCTTGTCTTTTGCCAGAGCAAAGTCTCTGGTGTCATCGCCAAATAATAAACTACGTAGTTGGGCACTTTCTATGCATAAGAGATTGGGTTGTGGTAATGTTGTGCTCAATTAATTTTTATTGCCTTTGGCTGAGAAAGTAAAACGTTCTTTTTCAAGAACCATTTGTTATTATCATACTAAGTATCAATCATATAATTGGTTCTACATATTGGAATGGTGATTGAACACTAGTAAATATTACCCAATACAGTTACATATTTTGATGTGTCGGACTATCAAATTCTGTGAATCGTCGGATTGACTACGACTATCTTAGTGACGGAAGTTATTGACTTCTCCAACAAGATTCATGCTCACAGCTTAAGGAAATGTTTGGAGCAAAGCACTTACTCTTTCATTTATCTATTCTTCTTTAGCTTTTGTTAAGAATGAAAATACATTTTTTAGCTTCATTATTGAGGTCCTCTGTGTCATATTTGTCTCTAATGAATTAATTTTAGGTATAAATGTTTTCATTCTAAACTTGTCTCTTGAATTAAGATTATCTCAAGGTTATCTGAAGCATCATCTTCATCATGATCTAGAAGCTTTTCTTCTACAGCTGCTTATCTTGTAATCAACATCAGGGAATGATGTGTCGTTGCTTTTCCTTCAAAATGATCAATTATATTCCTGGAATACTTAACAAAATCTGAAAGTGAAGAATACAGTTTCCTACATCAGCCTTGACTAATTTAGAGTAAATAAGATGCTAGACATATTTGTCAATTGTCTACTACATATGTAGTTCATTGTGATGCTAGATATATAGGTCATTGGGATGCTAAATATGTTAAAAATATAGCTGCTGGATATGTTTGTCGATGTTCTACTACACTAGAGAATGTTAGATGTGATATAAATAAGCTTCTACATACTTTGATCAACCTTACAGGCTTATGTGAAACAAACTATTTCTAACATAACTTCTAATAAAATTGGGTTTTGAAGTCTCTTCTCATTGAAATATAAAATAATTTAACTTATCAATGCTTAACTTTAACAAGTTTTGTCTTGTTTATATCTTGTACTCCATCTTTTAGTAAAACAATGTTCCAATAAGAGCGTCATCCATATAGAGTTCATTTTAGTGTGATATTGAAGAGTAAATCAATCCTTTTACTACTTAGTATGTAAGCATAATTTAATTTAATTTTTTAATATATTACAAAAATATCAAAGTTGAAGGCTAGATTTTAATTTAAAAAATCAGCCAACATACATCAAATATTCAGAGATTTGCATTTTGAACAATTATTGCAAGTTATTTGTGGTGTCTATTTTAGTTTTAAAATTAACAGTGATTCAAAGTACAGCCATAAGAGAAATAAAGCAGTTCTCCTGGTAAAGAATTAATTTCTAAGCTCTGTTAATAAAGGTTTCAGCTAATATTACATTCACATTGTTAATCTCTCCATTGTTACTGCTATTAAGCAAAACATTTCTTTGTTTTCAGATCCCAACAACATGTACGGTTTCGGTCCTGATGGTGATAAAGTTAATGACAATCATCCTGTAGCACAGACCAAAAGGTTTATTTATCCAATTGTTTTGCATTTTCGCTATACACAACTTATTTCGTCTACTTTCTAAATAATTAGATTCATTGATATATATATATATATATATNATTAGGGCTGTTATCGATTTATTTGAAATTAATCGCTTAATTTTGTAAAATTACCGTATAATTTAATAGAAAATTTTTATTCAAGTAAAAAATAATATGTATAACGTCATTTAAACTAAAAATTTCAAGAGAAGTACCAAAACAGGCAATTGAAATTTTTTATTTATATGTAATTAGTTCAACATAAAATCAATGAATTCAAATTTTGTTCTGGTTAATCAAGTAAAAACAATGTTTAATTTTCCATATCATATTCTTTATAAAATAGCTTAATATAAAGTTACCAGTTTAAAAATCTTATTTTTAAATGAAAAAAGTTTGTACTTAAAGAAGCACACTATTAAAACATATTAATAATTAATTATTGATAACTGACACCATGATGTCACACATTTTCATTCATTTTAATATCTATTTTATCGATTGAAATAACTTTTATTCATAATGAATTAAGCGATTAATCAACAAATTAATTGATAATTTCAGCAGTCCTTATATACAAATATATATCATTTACCCGCCCAAAAGCTAACTCTTTAATTGATTAACATAGAAAAATGATAAAGTTACATTTCACCTTATGTGTTGTCTGTAAATCTTTGAAAAAAAAATTATTCAAAATATTTATTCAAATACTTTTTTCATGAACCTGATTTATACTTCGTCTCCTAATGTTAGGTATAAGAAATAACAAAACTTAAGCAGTTAAAATAACCGTCTGAATAATTTGTCCTGTAGCTGTTAACATAACTAACCTCTTTTACATGCTACAAGTGAATAACTTACTTTATACCATATATTTCAATATTTTTTTTTTACTTTATCACTTTACACTTTTTATCTTTAAGTATCTTTATATGGCAACGTTAGGATAGCTTTTTTATGGTGTAAAAAGTAAAAAGACTTTCTTTAATCCGTTTATATTTTACTTATCATTCAACAAGTATTTTATGAAGCTATGTAGGAAATGGTCGGCCATGAAAATTCGGTTGCCTTGAACAACGATAATGAATTCAAGAACCAACTCATTGATGGTCCCGATGACACCTGAGCGAGCGTCATCCGTCATACTCTTATATTAATATATATATATATATATATATCGTCACGGTCAGATGTTATGGTGTGAGAATGACTGAGCGAAAACGTAGGGTTAATGATAAACAAAGCGTGAACACCAGTTGACTTGAATACTCGCTCACCGGGTGTTCACATGGAAGTGTGTAGAGATGTTAGGTGAGAGGGCAATGAGTGGACAGTGTGTGATATAAGCAGGCAGAGGGATGAGTATGGAGAGAGGACATTTTTTGCGACAAAACAGAGAGAAGATTTTGTTGAGCGTGGACCAGGACGGTCATGTTTTTGTCGATCAAGGTGGGCTGACCTGGAACGAGTGCCTATAGAACTAAATATATATATGTTGAGAGAGAGACAAACACAGTGAACGTATTCTTTAATAGCTGCTACAACTATATTGCTATGGATATACATATGTCTATATGTGATGTAAATAAACGTCATTTTTTTGCTGAGTTCAAGTCTCGTGACTGCTTCTACAACTGTAATGTACGCCTGATGTATATTATATCTGTGGTCAAAAGGGTGGACCAAAAATCCTCCTAGACAGCGAATCCGCCACTTATCTGTCACTTATTTATGTTTATAATTAGTTAGTTAATTAGTTATTTTCCAGTATTATTTGAACTATTTGAATACTTGACAATTTTCCCAATCTTAAATAAATAATGAAATCTTACTTGTACATGTAGAATACACTCACGATGCGACCATACATAAATGAAAATCTCATGAAATATATTTGTCCATTGAATATAACCCACAAAGTTCTTATTACTCTCGAAGCTCTTTCGGTTCCGATTCTCGATGTCTGGTTCTCATTGTCTGGTTCTCGTTGTCTGGTTCACTTTGTCTGGTTCTCGTTGTCTGGTTTACAATGTCAGGTTCTCGTTGTCTTGTTCTCGTTGTCTGGTTCTCGTAGTCTGGTTCTCGTAGTCTGGATCTGGTTGTCTGGTTATCGATGTCTGACTGGCAGTGGTCGTCTCTGGCTACGATAATGTAGCTGGCAGGGTTGGTTCTAAGTTACAAAGAAGTTGTCTGCAGCGTTGGTCTCAAGCCACGAAGATGTGGCTACAATCAGCTCAACAAGTTTTACGGGCCCCCACTGTGGTGGACTCGCTGTCTAGGAGGATTTTTGGTCCACCATTTTGACCACAGATATAAACATCAGGCGTACAGTACAGTTGTAGAAGCAGTCACGAGACTTCAACTCAGCAAAAAAATGACGTTTATTTACATCATATATAGACATATGTATATCCATTGCAATATAGTTGTAGCAGCTATCAAATTTTCCGGCTACCGGTTCAAGATGGAGGATGTGTTTATCTTCTAGCTTGCTTCGGATGGTTGATCGGCGGCACAACAATCCACCATCGTGAAAAATAACTGTTACTGAAACAGAATTATGGATTTCAATAAAATGAAGCTTCGTTCCAACTTGATTGAATGCAAATCTACCTTCAAAATTGGATATTGGAACGTAAGAACAATGCACCAAATAGGAAAATTTGCTCAAGTGTGTAGTGAAATGAAAAATTATGACCTGGATATTCTTGGTATTAGTGAGTGTAGATGGACAAACGCAGGTAAACAGTTCTTATTTAATGAAAATCTACACATAATTTACTCAGGGAGAATCGACGACCAACACTCGGAAGGTGTCGCAATTCTTATGACACACTGAGCTGAGCGATCGCTCATCAGCTGGCAACCAGTCAACGAACGGATAATAATAGTTAGATACCAAACAAAATATTTCAAATTATCTGTTATACAGTGCTATGCACCAACCAACGACAACACTGACGCCCAGAAAGACTCATTCTACAATCTGTTCACGGACGCAATTAGTAAAATACCAAAACATGATATTATTATTGTGATGGGAGATTTTAATGCCAAAGTAGGGGAGGACAACAAGGATATTGAAAGATGCATGGGCAAACATAGCATAGGAAGTTTAAACCAAAATGGAGAAAGACTAATAGAATTTTGTCAGCTATCAAATCTTGTAATAGCAAGCACATTATTTCCCCATAAATATATACATAAAATTACTTGGGCCTCTCCAGACAATTGCACCAAAAACCAAATAGATCACTTCTGCATAAGTTCAAAATTTCGATCATTAGTCCAAGACGTAAGAGCAGATATTGGCAGCGATTACAACCTCTGCATTGCCAAATTAAAAATGAGATTAAAACATTTGAAGAACTCAACTAAAAATACGAAAATAGACTCCCAATGCCTGCAACTAAAAGACATCCAGGATGCTTACAATATCGAAATAAACAAAAACTACGCAGCTCTACCAACCCTAATAGACAATAATAATGCTAAAAAGGGAATTGAAACTAAATGGAACTTTCTTAAAAATACGATGAACAATGCAGCAGTCAACGCACCTTTTTTCAAACAAAGTAAGAAAAAAATGGATAAGCGAAAACACCTGAATAAAAATCCAAGAAAGAAAACAAATGAAGCTAAACCTTTTATCAGCAAAAACGCCTTCCTTATACTTAAGCAGTAAACAACGCTACGCTCTGCTGAATAAAGAAGTGAAAGCTTGTGCACGAAAAGACAAAACCAACTTTGTAAACAATTTGTCTGCAGAAGCTGAAATGGCAGCAAAAACAGTTAACAGCAAAACTTTATTTCACATTATGAGACAGCTGTGCAATCATCCACCCACAAAAAGTGCACCAATCAAAGACATGAACGGCAGACTATTAGCAACAGATGAGGAACACAAACAAAGGTGGGCAGAACATTTCAAAGAAATATTAAATAGACCACAGCCAACTACTACCCCAGTTATTGGTGAAGAAGAAAACCTGCCCATTTTAACTGCATCATGTGAAAATTTCACACTTGAAGAACTGAAACAAGCCATCAGGAAGTTAAGAAACAACAAATCAACTGGCGAGGATGCAATTTCAGGTGAAATGCTAAAGTCTGCAGATGACAATGTTTTACAGCATTTATTGCTGTTATTTAATGACGTCTGGCGAAAAGAATCCCCACCACAAGAATGGAAAGATGGTGCCATCTTTAAACTGCCAAAAAAAGGCGATTTGTCGGACTGCAATAATTGGCGTGGAATAACTTTGCTATTTGTGCCAGGAAAATTTTTTGCAGTGTCCTACTGGAGAGAATAAAAAAGTCAATAGACGAATGGCTCAGAGAAGAGCAAGCGGGCTTCAGACCACATCGGTCATGTATTGACCATATATTCACACTCAGAACTATCATCGAAGAATCTGTTGAATATCAACACCAGCTTATTATAAATTTTGTTGATTTCCAAAAAGCTTTCGACAGCCTCCACCGACCTACACTTTGGAATCTCCTTAATATCTATGGTTTCCAAACAAAATATGTGAACGTTATAAAAGCTTTTTATGCAGATTCACGTTGCTCTGTGAAAACAGAGACCGGGAATTCTGACTGGTTCCCAGTCGAAACAGGGGTGAAACAGGGATGTGTCATGTCACCAATGTTGTTTGGAATAGCAATCGACTGGGTCATGCGAAAATGCGCAGTTGCCGGATTAGGCATCAAATGGATCGAAAACAATACATTGGAAGACCTTGACTTTGCAGATGACCTGGCTATCTTAAGCTCAACGCATTTGAACATCCAAGAAAAAACAGATCATCTCCAGCACTTTTCAAATCAAATTGGTCTTGAAATCAACACAACCAAAACAAAAATCATGGACCTCACCAACCAACCCAATGATATAAAACGTAATGATAAAACTATAGAGAAAGTAACCAATTTCACTTATTGAGGAAGCAAAATGACATATAATGGAGATACAACATCAGAGATAATGACTCGAATTGCGTTAGCGTCAAGTGCTTTCAACAAACTTACAAATATTTGGAGATCAAGGACAATAAGACAGCATACAAATCCTAGGCCATTCAATTCCTGTGTAATCCCTGTACTAACATACGGATGCGAAAGCTGGAAATCAACT
The DNA here is from genome assembly GCA_002072015.1 of Radix auricularia. Taxonomy (NCBI): domain Eukaryota; kingdom Metazoa; phylum Mollusca; class Gastropoda; family Lymnaeidae; genus Radix; species Radix auricularia. The sequence goes on along the minus strand of MUZC01002079.1, from coordinate 323,119 downwards.
AAATATATAGAAAAAAAATTAGTTTCATTCGAAAACAAATGCCTCCGAAAAATTTTTAATATAAAATGGAGTGATCTCAAATCAAATGAAACAATAAGAAAAGAAACCAACCAATAATATGTGTCAAATTTTATAAGGAGAAGACGATGGAATTACATCAGCCATATATATATATATATTAGGGCTGTTATCGATTAAATTAATTTTAATCGTTAATTTTTAAAAATTGCAGATTAATTAATCAATAATTTTGTTAAATCTAGAAAAAAAGATGTATGGCGTCATTAAAACAGAAAATTTCAAGGGAAGAAATAAAAACAGGCAACTTTTATTAAGTTTTTTTTAAAAAAACTAGTTAGCAATGAAAATAATTTAAATAGCGTATTTAAGTTTAGGCACTTGAATGAAAACTTCAGATTAATTTTTTTTAAATATAAAAGTTATACAGCCATATAGAAATTTTTTATGATTAACAAAAAGATAAAGATAATCTTTTTATCGCTAGTGGTTCAAAAATTATGATTTTTCTTCTAATACCTCATAATTACTTTTTTTACTTGGTTGTTTTCCTTCACATTTTGTGCCCTTTTATGGCATTTTTCAAAATGCCCATAACCTAAGTATTTAATTTCATTTAATTTAAAAGATATAACATTGTTAGGAATTTAAATTTTGTTAAATTTTGTTATAGTTAAATATTTAAAATCAATGTTATTTTTTATATCATTGTCATATTAAAAAAGTTATTTTAAAGTTTACACCTAGTACATATAGGTACCGGAAAAGTTTGAATGTAATAACATATAAAAAAAAATATTATTATAAAAACTATTAATACATTTTTTAATCACTATTTTATCGCTTAAAAAATTTTAATCAATAAAATTATTTACCAATTAATCGAGAAATTAATCGGTTATTTCTGCAGCCCTATTATATATATATATATATANATATATATAGTATAATACCTTTTTTTAAAAATTACAACAATAGTTGTTTGATAAAATCTTAAGTTAATAAATAAATTCAGGTAAGGGAAAATTCAGATATAATTTAGATTTTAAATGTGAATTAGTCGCTTAGAACACTGTGTGGATGATGCAAGTCAACATTTCACCAGATTAAGTTATATTTCACTCTTTTTTTTACAATAAAGATTGTTTAAAGTTTATGCATTTACATTTTGTATTAATTGTATCCCTTTCAATTGTGTTTTATTTTTTGTTGATCCTTTGAGAAAAAAAAATAAGTGAAAAATAATTACAAAAATTTAATCTTCAATTTCAAGCTGTAATTTCATATTTTAAAAACCGCTACCACTGCAAATTTTAAAATTAATAATTTAAAAAAAATTATTAGATTTAAAGATATTTTGTTTTTACAAATATTTTAGTGTTCATTAAAGTCTCCTAAAAAATAAAAATGATTAATTAATAGTTCAATTTTCAATAAAAGGATTTTTTTTTCAAATTCCACACGTACAAAAAATTATTAGAATATTCAATGCATATTTAAATTTAAATAAAAATTTTGAACAATACCCCCTAAAAAGACAGTTTTTGAATATAAATTCTTTATTTACAAAATATAACTAATATTATGTTCACTATAATAGGCATCGCAAGACAATAAAAAAAATTAAAATTTTAGTTTTATCTCTCATATAAATGATTTATAGGAAAACAAGTCATGACAACTCGAATAAGTATTTAAAAAGCATTTCACAACAATAATTTCCTTTTTTTTTCAAGAGAAATCATTCTAGACTACATTAAAAATTATTTCAAACCAGTAATTCTAAAAGTAGACAAAGTATGACGCCATATCCCCTCACGCTAAATTACACCAAGAATATGTAAACACTAGAATGGGACAGGGCGCCTGCGTTGCCCACTTTTTGTAAGGCGCCCACGGCGCCAAACTTTTTCAAAAGCCCTACTAACTTGTCCTTTTTTGATAAATACGAAATATTAAACTTTGTGAAATGTACGCAAAGTATTTAATAACTGGATTGTGCCAGGGCGCCGTGGCGCCTGCGGCGCCTCCTTTTTTGGGCGCCTACGGTGCCAACCTTTTTTTTAAAGACCAACTAACTTGTCCTTTTTTGATAAATACGAATTATTTAACTTTATGAAATGTGCGCAAAGTATTTAATAATAATAATAGGGGTTGTATTTTGCGCACCGATGCACACCAAACAATAAGGTCATCATATTAAATATTTTTACAGTGCTCATCAAAACACGATTTTTCAACTAAACTAACTGCTGTTAGTACACCGTTCTTCAGCGTTCCACATCCAGTGAGTGAGTGAGTGAGTGAGTGATCTGGGCTTTTATATTATTTATAATGCACACCACGAAACAATCTTACAATAAGATTTTCACAAAGCTGGAAAACCCCATTAGCTTTCAATCCATAGTGCATCGACAGTAATTTCAAATCAATATTATGAAAGTAAATAACACAATGGCTAAGAGTCAGACCACACGTACAATCGCATGCTCGATACATGTGTGGCTCCGTCAACCAGAATCACTATTTGTGGTTAGCCTCTCCGTGGCCTGGGGGATGAGTAAGGAAGCGGAAGTGGCTGCGACCTGAAACTAATAACCACGGCGCCATCGCCAAACACAAGCACCGGATCCTATCGTAATAACGTTAGGATGGGCTAGACCTCACCGTGAGGTCCGGTGCTGGGTACAGGAGCAGGACTATACTCAACATTGCCCGGCTAGGAACGCCGAAGATCGAAAGACTCTCTGGGCAAGGGGCGAAACGCACACGAATCGCCCTCAATGAGTTGAAGATTTCTGCCTACTCCCTCTCTTAATTAATGGTTTTAATTTCGAAAAAAGCAGGTCTTGGAATGGACCTTATAAACCCCCAAGTTCCGGCTAATGGTGGTATGCTGGCTGGGGAAGATACCACCCCTCTGGGCGTGGTGACGCACGACAGGCCATGTCCCATCGGTCAACCGGCGACTGACCGTATGGGTAAGGGCGCGAAGGGCCGTCCTGAACAAGCTCTGGTAGTATTGCAATTGGATGTCTGTGGTATTAGGCAAAAGGCGCGCGAAGTAACTAAACTACTCCACGAAAGGAATGTGGACGTAGCATTATTCCAAGAAACGTTTCTAAAGGGTAAGCCGTTTCACATAACTGGTTACTCGCTATACCATTGCAAGTGCGACCGGCGATGCCGTGGCCTTGCCACAGCGGTCCGGAACGATGTAACGGTGGAGCCACTCGAAGCCAAGTGCTAATAATTCGTTCGTCCTTCGAATCGACGAGGACCACTTTAGTCATCCGAGGGTTGCTGAGACTTGTTTTGCCTATGTGTGCGCAGATGGCTGACAAGGCCGATCCTGGCACGGAAAGTTCGGGAACAGAAGGGACATTAGATGAGTTGATTGTCTCATGGAGGGTTGACAGCATGGGCCTTTCGGGCTTGCCTCTTCTTTTCTGCGGCGTTAGTCCTGTTTGCCTCGCATGTCCTGGCACCTTCATGGATGGCTTGGCGCCAGGTGGACCGGACCAACGCAGCTTCCTACCACGTGTCTGGGTTTATTGCAAACGCTTTCAGAGACGCTTTAAATGTGTCTTTAAAGCGTTTCTTTTGTCCACCATGGGACCGCTGGCCATGCTGGAGCTCGCCATAGAAGAGCCTCTTTGGTAGTCTCTCATTTGGCATTCGGGTTAGGTGCCCTGCCCAGCGAAGCTGTGACTGCATCAGGAGGGTGAAGATGCTGGGGATTCCAGCTCTGGTTAGTACCGTGGTGTCTGGAGTTTTGTCCTGCCACTTTATGCCCAGAATCTTCCTGAGCCTTGTTGTGTGAAAGTGGTTCAGCTTTTTAGCATGGCGTTGATATACGGTCCATGTTTCGCATGCATAAAGCAGTTTAGGGAGCACAACTGCCCTATATACTTTCACTTTGGTCTGGATGGTAATGCATCTTCTGTTCCAGACATTTGGGTACAACCTGCCAAAAGTGGAGCTGGCCCTGGCAATTCTGATATTCACTTCGTCATCGATTGTGACATTTTGTGACAGTGTGCTGCCTAGGTATGTGAAGCGTTTCACTGCGTTGAGTTTCTGGTTGTTGACAGTGATGATGGGCTCAACATAAGGCTTTCCAGGCGAGGGTTGATAAAGGACTTCAGTGTTCTTTGTGTTAATTGTCAGACCAACGTTAGTGCAGGCGCTGGAGAACAGGCTAACACCGCGTTTTATGTCATCCTCTGAGGCAGCATTGAGGGCACAATCGTCTGCAAAGAGCAGGTCCCTGACTGTGTCTGTCCTGACCTTGGTTTTTACCTGAAGCCTCCGAAGGTTGACCAGTTTGCCATCCTTACGGTACCTCAGCTTAACACCAACATCTTCGTTTCTGAAGGCCTCTGTCAGCATGGCAGAGAACATGATGCTGAATAGCGTTGGGGCCAGGACGCATCCCTGCTTGACACCGTTTATGACAGGAAAAGGATCAGATGACCCTCCTCTTTCCTGGACTCTGGCCTGCATGCCCTCGTGGAATTAATGAACCAAGGAAATGAATTTGCTTGGGCAACCATACTTCTCCATGATCTTCCACAAACCCTCTCTGCCAACTGTGTCGAATGCCTTGGTTAGGTCAACATAGGTGGAGAAAAGGTCAGAGTTCTGCTCCTGGCATTTCTCTTGTAGTTGCCTGGCAGCAAAAATCATGTCGATGGTTTCTCGCTCTCTTCGAAAGCCACACTGGCTTTCAGGCAGGAGTCCTTGGTCAAGATGAGCTGTGAGGCGGTTTAGCAGGATTCTGGCTAGGATCTTTCCTGCGATATAAAGCAGGGATATGCCTCTGTGGTTGTCACAAACCAGTCTATTTCCCTTTCCTTTATAAAGATGTACAATGGATGCATCTTTGAAATCCTGCGGGATCCTCTCTTGCTTCCATATCAGGAAAAATAGCTGGTGGAGCCTTTCAGTTAGGGCTGGTGTACCTTCCTTGTATACCTCAGTTGGTATGGCATCTGAACCAGATGCTTTGCCACTTGAAAGTAGACAGATTGCTTTCTGGGTCTCTAGCAAGGTAGGTGGGTCATCCAGTGCCTTGTTTGTTGGCACTTGGGGGAGACGATTGATGGCTTCTTTTTTGATTGCCGATGGGCGATTAAGGATGTTGTTAAAATGTTCAGCCCACCTCTCCAAGATCTTCCCTTTGTCCGAGATGAGCGTGGTGCCGTCTTCGCTGAGAAGTGGATTTGAGCCTGAGAACGTTGGGCCATACACTTCTCTCAAGGCTTCGTAGAAGTGCTTATAATCACGCCTGCCTGCATAGCATTGGATCTCATCAGCTTTTTTGCTGAGCCAATCGTCCTGCATCTGACGGAGTTTCTGCTGTACAATTTTACGTATGTTGTTGAATGCTTCTCTCTTTGAAGTGGATTTTGGGTTATTGAGGTAAGCTTGGTGGAGTTGGTGCTTCTCATCCAGTAACTGCTTGATGACTTCGCAATTCTCGTCAAATCAGTCCTTATTTTTTCTGGTCTGGGGCCCCAGGGTCTCTGTAGCTGAGGTGTAAATCAGCTCTCTAAGCGATGTCCAATCTGCCTCCACGTTCTGGTTTTCCGGGGAGGTGGATCTTAAGCGCTCCTCCAGAGCAATCACGAATGACTGCTTGCCACTGGTGGTCTTCTGCTTGGCAACATTCAGCCTTTTGGGGGCCTTCTTCCCTTGCGGGCGCCGTTTCGGCTGAATACGAATGTTGAGCTTGGAGAGGATGAGGCAGTTGTCTGTTTAGCATTCAGTACCGCACATGGACTTGGTCACTCTTACATCCTGTCTGTCTCTCTTCCTAAATATGACATAGTCAATAAGATGCCAGTACTTCGAGCTGGGTGCATCCATGATGTCCTATTGCGGGTAGGGAGGCGGAAGATCGTGTTGGTGATTAGCAGTTCATGTTCAGCACAAGTCTGAAGCAGAAGAAGGCCATCGCTGTTGCATTGGCCCACTCCATGGTGTCCAAGTACTCCCTCCCAGGCACAGTAGTCCTTGCCAACTCTTGCGTTGAAGTCACCTAGCAAGATGAGCTTGTCCTCCAATGAGTGCGTGAAGTATTTCGTAAAACTTTGCCTTGACTTCATCTGAGTTGGTCATGGTTGGGGCGTATGCACTGATGATGGTGACATGCTTCTTACCAGATAACTGTGGAAGTTTCATGGTCATGAGCCTGTCATTCAGTCCCTTGGGTAGTCCAGTCATTTTTCCGACAAGGGTTGTCCTCACCGCAAAGCCAACTCCTGCTTCACGCCGCTCCTCGTTGGGTCTGCCACTCCAGAAGAATGTGTAGCCGGAGCCTTTTTCACAGAGCTCACTTTCACCCGCAAGCCTTGTCTCACTCAGGGCTGCGATATCTATGTTATACCTGGCGAGTTCTTTACCAATCAGGGCTGTTCTCTTCTGAGGTCTATTTGCATCATCTCTGTCCAGGAGGGTGCGCACATTCCATGCGCGCAATGTGAGAGGAACTATCCTCAATTTCTTTTTTATATTTCGACCGCTGGTATAGGGTCCCCACCAGCCGCGGTAAGCTGGCTAGGGAAGGCTGGAGCAGGCAATGTTTAGGGCACCTTTTCTAGCCCCTTCCTCGTGCCATGGAGGTGAGCAGTGCATTCCTAAAAAAGGGCTGCTCAGTCACCCAGGGGCCTGCCGGACTCCACCTCTGCTCCGTGTCGGTGAAGAACGACCCAATGCCCTGGGCCGCCTGTGTGCAGGTCGCGGCTGCGGCTCCCAGTGTATCCACACCTGCCGCTTCGTCGCTTGCCTGTCACCACAGGACATGGTGGTGAGGTGAGTTATGGGATGGGATGGATGAAAAAAGTGACTTGCGCGGTGACTTGGATTTAAGTGAGAAAGAGTTTCGCAGTTCGTCGATCTCACTCTCTCGCCCGAGACAATCATGATCCAGAGGCACGACAGAGTCGAGACGGCTGGTGATGGAGACGGGTGCAGTGGATGGCCATGATGTCCTGTCTGTCTTGTCATGCCCTTAGCGTTCCACCACACTTTGCTGCGACTCGCCTTCTTGACCGTTGACCATCTAGTGGTTCCTCCGCTCAGTCCATCAAGTCCAGTCTTCACGTGCACAGGTAGACATACCTAGGTCACCGAGGGTTTGAGACCCACGGCTACCCTCACCAGGTTTAGCCAGCCAGTCGAAGCTGTTGTCCGGGGTGTGGCCACTGCGCACGCTGCAGTTTTTAGGAGCCACTGGTGAGAGCTGAGTGTCAAGTGGGGACCAAGAGTGGGAGAACTACCCCCTAGAGAGTACGACGTGTCCCCCCACCAGAGGTACTACCCCTCCTTAGCACCCCATACACGCTCGAAGCCAAGTGCTACAGCAACACAGATACCCTAACTGTAAGGGTATTCAAAGGCGACGTTGGCTTTACGATAACTAATGTCTATAATACGCCCAGGAACCCAATGACGCTTCCAATTGGGGAATACGTCACGCTAAGTCGTACGATAATAGCAGGAGACTTTAATGCACAGTCTCCCAGCTGGGGCTACACCGAGCAAATGCGTCAGGCCGATATATCGAGGTTATCTGTATTGATACAAACCTGATCAGATTGCAAAACGAGCACTGCGAGCCGACGCTGCTGCACACGGGACACAGTACGGAGTCCCGCCCAGATCTTACGCTAATCTCAGCGGACCTAGAGTCCAGACATAGACTGGAAGTAAAGAAAAAAGTTGGAAGCGACCACCTCCCAATACTGATTGAGTCTGTGCTTGGTACGGATAAACCTCGATTTGATAGAAGGCATTGGCAGTTCCGCAAGGCCAATTGGCGGAGATACGAGGCCGAGAGCGAGACCAAGCTCGCTCTGCTGGACGTTGCAGGAGGCAACGTGGATGAAACCTACGAGAAGTTTATTGACACAATCCTCGGGATTGCGAGACAGACCATCCCGAGGACAAACGGGAAACAGAAATTCAGGCCCTACTGGGATAGGAGCCTGAACGATTTGGTAAAACTAATAGCGAAAGCACGGAAAATAGCTGCCAAGCTGAAGACGCCCGAAGCTCGTAGGGCGTACAACAGGCTGACGGCCGAAGTCCGTGCTGCTGTCGAAAAGGCGAAGAAGGCCAAATGGGTAAATACGTGCGAAAAACTCGACCTAGCAGATGGTAGAAAAGTTTGGCGGCTAATCGATGCATTGTCTGGTGCGGGTAAAGCTTAAAACCCCAACCCTTTGATGACGACAAAGGGCCAACGAGCAAGTGAAACAAAGCGCGCACGAGCGCTGAACAAGCACTTTGCCCAGGTGAATAAAAAGGCGCCAGATCAGACTTCAGCCAAACCATCGACCAAATGAGAAAGGAGGGCTCCAGGAGACAAAGCAGGGGCCCCCAACTCGAGGTTTTCGAAGCACCTTTCATGATGACAGTTGCAAACCGCACTCAACAAATGCAAAACTGGTAAAGCACCAGGGCCAGACAAGGTTCACAATGAAATGCTCAAGCATCTGGGCACGACAGGCCGAATAAAACTATTGAGTTTTATCAATCGAACCTGGACTACAGGCACACTGCCGAAGCTGTGGAAAAAGGCCATAATTACCCCAATACGTAGGGAAGGGAAGCCTGGCGAAATCCCGTCCAGCTACCGGCCCATTACCCTCATGTCGTGTGTGGGAAAGGTAGCAGAACGGTTAGTGAACGCACGGCTTTATTGGTATCTCGAGAAATCCAAAAGCATTCCGAAGGCTCAGGGTGGGTTCCGCAAGGGACGCAACCCGATGGACCAAGCACTACGCTTAATTCAGACCATGACAAACAAACTCCAGATGAAGAACCACACAGTTGCGGTGTTCTTCGATCTAAAGCAAGAATACGATAAGGTGTGGCGTGGAGGGCTCCTATACAAATTACAGCAGTTAGATGTCACTGCTAAAATGTACGGCTGGGTAAAATCGTTCCTCACGGACAGAACGATCAAGACACGGCTTGGTGAAGCGCTATCCAGCGAGGCACGACAGGAAGACGGGCTCCCACAGGGCTCAGCGCTTAGCTGTACATTGTTCCTAGCCTATGTCCACGACCTACAAGGCATACTCGAGTCACATAATGCCATGTTTGCTGACGATCTGGTTATATGGAGTTCGGGAAAGGACGTCGCAACACTGCAGAACCGGCTGCAGCATGATCTAAACCGTATTGAAAAATACGCTAGCCAATGGCGCCTAGAGGCAAATACGGAAAAAAATGGTCCATTCCATTTTCACTAATGGACGGAATGCTCTGAAGCATGAGGTGGTGCTTCAAATATGCTGGAAGAGGCTAAATTGGGATAGGACACCAACGTACTTGGGTATAAAGCTGGACCAGAAACTCCAGATGCATAACCATTTACGTGAATTATGCGCCAAAACCACAGCTAAATTGTCCCTGGTGAAGAAACTGGCTAGCACGAGTTGGGGAGCGGACGCAAGACTACTAAGAGCTCTCTATCTTGGTAGCGTGAGAAGTGCTATTGATTACAGCCTCTTGGTCCAGGCCTTTGCGAGCCGTACGGCTCTAGAGGGTTTGGACCGAATACAGAACCAAGCTCTACGGTTCGTATGTGGGGCGTTGCGTACCACACCCACCGCCGCGGTAGAAATAATGTCAAACGTAGAACCCCTGACAATAAGGCGGGAAAAGGCAATCATGACTACGGTGGAGCGATACCGTATGTTGGAGCATGACGAACCCTGCTACCAACTGCAAGACCGATGGGTTAAGAGGACAAGACTGAAGAGACCCTCCTTTATGGACGCGGTCCACGAACTTGAAGAATCAGTCCCCCTACCCAAGCACAGGGAACGAATTCAACTAGTCCCTGCTCGAGGACCACATGAAAGCCTTGACCCGCCTGACATACGTCTATAACTGGCAAATGCCGCGGTGACACGGGCCAGTCCCGTCGAGCTCCTGCGAGACGAGACTCTGCGCACAATCGAGGCCTATGGAGACAGCGTGGTAAAAGTCTTCATGGAAAGCTCACGTTTAAAAGATGGCAAAAGTGGACACGATGTGCTAATTCAATACCCCCAACCTGGACCGGACAGCGTAGAGCTGTCGGGGCGGTGTGGATCTACGATCAGTAGTCACGAAGCCGAACTGGACGCGATCCACAGGGGTTTGAAGGAAGTACGCCGTCGTCTAGCTAAGAGAAAGAAATTCCCGACTGTCGTGGTCTTCACCGATTCTCGGTTTTCGCTCGAAATCTTGAATCGAAGCTCTCTGGAGGCCAAGATTAGTAAGTGCAATTCTGGATACAGTAGGTGACATCCTGGCACGTGGCGGCAAAGTAGTCCTATAGTTCCTGGCCGGACACTGCGGCACGGCCCAATCAGACAGGGTCGACGCACTGGCCAGGGCAGGCGCAGCCCAGCCCCAACCCGATAAGCCCTTGACCCAACTGGGGGTCAAGTCGTGACTAAAAGACCATTTCCGAGAGAAATGGCTTGAGGGCTGGAAGAATGGGAATACGGCCATAAAGGTATACCAGAAACTGCCACGACCGAGCAAAAGCGATGCATGGTGGAAACTTGATCGTAGTAGTCAGTCTCTCATAACTAGAATGAGAACTGACCATTGTCCCATACGAAGCTACCTTTACAAGTTTCACAATAGAAGGGAACTGGCCTGTAGGTTGTGTGGCTGCCCGGAGGAGACGGTGACCCATGTGCTAGAGAGTTGCCCCGAGTTGGACGGGGCTTTATTTGGTGAAGTTGCAAAACCTGCAGGGGATTACCTCTACGGCGATGCCCGAATGTTGAGGCTCGCCTGCGAAAAATTGAACCGGGTTTTAAGAGCCTAACGGCTCAACCCAACAGAGAATGAAATTCAATAGCGAATACAGATTTTAAAGGGGTAAACAAATATCACGTGACTTGACTTTGCAGCTGATCATAATTTTAATGACTGCCACTTTCTTCTAGTCTAGTCTAACTATTATACATCAGCTCCTCTTAATGGACCTGAAAACAGAGATGAAACTGGAATATTCACAATGAAAACAAATCCTCAGCATACCAAATAGTCTTTCAAATCTATTAATACCTATGTGACGGCTTCACTTTAAAGGACAAAGTTTGAATCCGACATATACTCTGATCATACTTGTGAACATAGTGCTCAGCAGACTAATACTACTTCTACAACTTACTACTAGAAAAAGAAATACTTATTACTGATCACTGCTTTATAAAAAAGTTATCAAGGCTCTGCAAATTTATAATGGTAAGTTAATAATTATTATATTTTAAAAAAAATTATAACTTTATTTGTAAAGAAAGCACATATTCATATATATATATATATTAAGGCTGCGGAAAAAACCGATTAATTTCTCGATTAATCGGTAATAATTTGTACCGATTAAAAATATTTTAATCGATAAAAAAGCTATTAAAATTAAATCAAATGTTTGCATTTTTTTCTATTTGTAATAAATAATTAAATATCAATGAATAATACTACTTTTGTTTTTTTACGTACAAATTTATCCATTTAAAAGTAATGAATAAAAAATGTTCACTTTATAATAACCTGTTTTATATGGACAATGATAAAATAAAACACAATCTCTTTTTACTTAATAAACAATAACCAAATTTTAAATTCATTTACATTATATAGAATTACTTATATTTAAAAATATCACCCAACAATATTATAATTTCTTTAATTAAATTAGATTAAATACCGAAGTTATGGTCATTTTTAAAAAAGAAATGCCCTAAAAAGGCACACAATTTTAGAGAAACAACTTAGTGAAAAAATAATTATGAGGTCTTAAGAAAATCATAAATTTTTAACACTTGAAATAAGATGAATTACATTTATATTTTTAAAATTAATTTGAAAACGTCAACCAAGTGCCTAAACTTAAATACGTGATTTAACTTATTGTTATTGCTAATGCCTTAAAATAACGAAATAAAACAAAAAAAGTCAATTGCATGTTTTTATTACTTCCCTTGAAATTTTCAGTTTAATCTTTATTTTTAACTCTAACAAACTATCGATTGCTTCATCGGTAATTTTTCAAAAGTTAACGATTAAATTAAATTTAATCGATAACAGCCCTAATATATATATATAAAACAGCAAAGTTTAATATTCTCTTGAGAAATTACGTTTTTAATTTATTAAATGCACTATTACTATTGTATATTGTATTTTAGCTCTTACAAATTACAGCGCTTATTTGTAAGTTTTATTAATGTTTAAGGCGTTTTTTTAACAAGAAATAAATATAGTAGGACCAAAGTGATGTTATTTGCTGATGTTTGTATAATCTATAGAAAAATTAAGTCAGAACAAAATTTTACAAAAATACTTAGACTTAGATGATTTAAATATAATGGGAAACTAATGGGGGTATATCTTTCAATCCAGAAAAGTCTCAACTGCTAAGAGTAACAAAGAAAAATATAACAAATAAGTTCAAAATATTTCATTCATATGATTCATGGAAAAGAACTAACCCAAACTAAAGAAGTAAAATACTTAGGAGTCATAACAAATGAGAAGCTATCTTGGAATCCTCATGTCAATGAAGTTATTTAAAAAATGAAACAAAATATTAGGTTTTATAAAAAGAAACTTTTTACAAATGTAAATTGTAATAAAGACATAAAACTAAAATGCTACCTCACCCTGGTGAGACTAATACTAGAATATGCATCTTCTATATCGGACCCATTCACCAAAGAAAATATTAATAAGCTAGAACAAATTCAAAAAAGAGCTGCCATATTCATTACTGGAGAATATTCAAAACTGACAAGAGTAACACCATTAGTTAAATCATTAAACTTTGAAACACTAGAGGATAGAAGAACCAAGAGTAAATTTGTAATTATACATAAAGCAATTAATTCTAATTGAGAAATACAACACAAAGATAACTAAATACAACCCGCAGATAGACATAAAGATAAAAACACTTTTCTTACTCCGTATGCAAGAACAAAGACATACAAGTTTTTGTTCTTCCCGTCCGTAATTCGGGCGTGGAATGGGTTGCCTGGGGAAACCAGGAAAGCCAACACTTTATCATCATTTAAAACTCTAGTAAGAATACAGGACTAAACACAAACCATATAAATACATAGGGCGCAGGAGCGTCTGTAACATATAAGATAAGTTAATAGTAAAAGCTAATGTCGTAACTGTAATTGTAATGCAGCCATTGTGTTTATTTATCACCCTACTTACAGGGTTGTCACAGTAAGATGCCAAATGAAATTTGTCTCACTAACAAACAAACAAAAGAAGAATCTAACATCTAGTTACGAAATAAAAAGTAAAAATTTTTTGTGATCTTCTAAGAATATTAAAATAGATGAATTTTTCAAAATACCTCCATTCAGTAAACTTATTTTAGCAAGACTAAAAAATATAGCAAGCAGTGTGTTTTATAAACAAAATTAATGTATTTTTCCAGAATAAAGAGCTGAAAAAATGCCTTAGACAATAATAAGACTTTAAAAATAGCACTCTTTCACTCTAATTGCAAAAATACAACATATAATAAAGTATTTCATAAATTAAAAACCTAAGTTATCCCCAGAAAATTAAACTTTGTTATGAAAAAATATACATTCATGCAGAAAATGCAAGATTAACATATTAATTATTAATATTTAAATAAAATATTCTCAATATGGAATGTATGAATTAATAATAATAACAACAAATAATTATTTTATTATTAATATTAAAACTGAAATTAATATGGTGATTTATATTAAAATGCAAATAACTGTTATGAAAATATTTATGTCAATAATAAGGCTGTGGAAATTAACAATAAATAACTCGATTAATAATTTAAAAATTTGATCAAACAAAATTTAATTTAAATTAAAGAAAATATTGAAATTGTTTTTGTCCAATTTATTAATAATTTATATTATTTGTAACTAGCACACTTTCCCCTTGTATTATTATTGTTTATTTAAATGTGCATACATAAACTTAAAGGTATTTTTAACATTGTTTGCATAGCAAAACAAGTTTTTTGTTTCATTCCACAAAATTTGGGAGACATAGAATAAGCACAACTTCACAGATTTTGGAAAGTAATGAATTGGAACTTAGTGTTATCTATATGTGCCTTATAAGATATTATTAATAGAAAGTAATAGATTCATCTATTAATTTTCCTTTGGTTAATCGAAACAAATTTTAAAAAATTAGAACCTGTCCTAATTAAAAATGATGCTATTATAACAATTTTACAGTATTTTGAATTATTGCAATAGAGCTGAATTACTGATGTTGTTTTTTTAAAGATGAAACACACAGAGTAATTTTTATTATAACTTACTTTGTTAACAAATAGAAAAATGAATTTTTATAATTATATTTAGGGTATAGAGGAGTGGAAATGGAAGGTGTTCTTATTTCAAAGTGGAGATTCTTTGACAGAATAGAATATGGTTGAAACCTGCCATCTGTAAAAGAAATTCTTAATACCCTGGTAAGTAAGTAATGTAATTTAATAACAATACATTTGATCTCTAAAATATAGTAAATGTTTAACACAATGCTTTTGTAGTTTCCTAATATAATTGTTATTGTATAATATCCCTTTATAGTCAGTAAATAAATTGAGGGGTCAATAATAATTTAAGTAAGGTGACCAGACGTTCCAAATTAGGCGGGACAGTCTTGATTTCAGACCTCATGTTCTATGGACCCTCGCTAGTCCAGGCAGGATGCCCGTTTGTCCCGCATTTTTCAATACTTTATATAATAAAATAAATACAATTAAGTTTATTGTGATTTGGGGGTAAAAATGACCTAATATTTTTAAACTTAATTAAATATTCAAAATAATGATAGTTTTATATAAATAATAATTGCTTTATTGTTAGCTAAGCCGGTTGGTGCATGCATTTCTGTGGTTATTTACATTTTCCTCCTTGAAACGGCTTTCAGGTGACTTGGCAAGAGCGATACGTAATGTGACCAGATATCCCGATTCCAGAATTCATGTCCAGCTAATTTCACCAGACTTCATTTCCCACTAAAGTGATTACACTTCATGTCCCACTAAAGTTACCAGACTTCATGTCTCGCTTAAGTGACCAGACGTCCCGATTATTTGCTCCAGAAACATTTGGAAGGGGGACTCCCAGTTCCCATCCCGCTTCACCCCATGGAAAATATGGTCACCTTAATCTAAGTGAGAACAGCAATAAAAAAGTAAAATATAAAATAAATTACTAAAACAATGTGTAAATTTCCACATATGTTTAAATTAGTAGCAACATGTCCTTTTTTAGTACTTGGTATTTATTTATTTTTTCTTTAAGATAGTTAACAATATGCAAATTGCTTTTCTGAAAGAAAATACTACATCCAACAGCACTGGCTGTCATTTAGATGATGACAGCATGTTTCTATTTGATAACAAGTCACTCTACTAAATTATCGGAGCAAGAGATTTTTAAAAATTAATTACATTATTTATAAAGAAAAAAATTCCTTACTACTATTCTTACTCATTTTTGTCCCTCTTTCTTATATTACATATCTAAGAGACTTTAATAAATTTTAGCTACAATACTACCACAAGACTGGTAAAATAAATTAAACTATTTTTAAGTCATGGAACATCACGAGATCATTTTAGTAGTTACCATGAGTAGAAACTAGTTACCAACCATATTAAATTTATATCAATTAATGTTTTTTCTCCAATTTGTAGTGAATTAATTAGACCAAATAAAAGATGAATCTCTAATAAATAGCATTTTAACAAAAACTAAGCAGTTTGAAAGAAAAATCTGTAATCAATAATTTAAAGTATTGTTGAAAAATTTGCAGATTTTAAATGATTTTTTTGCTGTTTATAAAATTTATAACTAATATTTAAATTTACACAATACTTGTTCACCTGTAAATTCTGTATACATTTTAAATATTTTTATATAATATTAAGATAGATATACATAATCATAATTACTTAAATTGAGCATCTTTATCTATTCACAAATGCAGTTGTAAAATGTATTCAATAATAAAGTTATTGTAATGTGTCTTTCATTTAAATAATAATATTATGCTTTTTTTTTTCAAATAAAGATAACATGTTTTTTTTTTATAAGTTATATGAATAAATCTTAAGATTAAATTTTAATGTTTGTTGTGTTTTTATTACACATAATATTTTTATAGTAAATAAAATGAATTATAATTAAGCCATGTTGCCTTAAACTGTAATAAATTGCTATTTGTTATTTAAATTATTAAATAATACATTTTTTTTTTTGTTTAATGAAATATTTGTATTCAGTTCTGTTTATACACATCATTCATATCAAATAAAATTTTAAGTGCATATGAATCATTTTGGTTACAGTATTTTTCAATAGATGTGTATAATACTAGTACAATAACACATGAATTGCAGTTTTATAGAATTAGTAATTAGGACAGTTACATTATCTTACAGTTTTAGTTAAATTTTTTAAAACCATTTTAAAAATTCTTTATTAAAACATTTTAAGTGATAGTTAACAGTTATATATCTCATAGCAACAGTAGTAGAAGTTTGCTTTTTATATTTTCTTTTCCTATTAAGGTTTTAAAAAGTGAAAAAGATGGTTTTCTTGCTAAGAGCCTTTAAAAAAGATGATTCGAAGTATTTCTAGGTGTTAGTTTTTATTTGGATTGTTATTTTTCTTGTTCATGCACCAACTAGCAAAAGAAATGTTATTTTATTCATTAATCATAGCAAAACTATAAATTATTATAAACAGTAAGTTGAATGCATTGGCTTGACATAATGTAATCAGAGGCGTCACTTGTGAAGGGGAGCTGTGTGGATGCGGACTACAACATGTGAACCATCACAGAGGGTCACACTAACTGTAAAATTCTGGATGTTTCCATTGTTTAGATCTGACAGACTCATAGGCGGTCTATTGGGTAAGCTGTGAGGGGAGACACCATAAGCCAATGCACTGGGTGACACCAACCCTAGTGGTTGTCCAAAATAATGTCATGCACAAATCAAGAACCATACCATTTGTGCAAAGACCCACCCATAGTCACATGAATCAAAAAAGGAAG
Source organism: Radix auricularia (assembly GCA_002072015.1). Classification (NCBI taxonomy): domain Eukaryota; kingdom Metazoa; phylum Mollusca; class Gastropoda; family Lymnaeidae; genus Radix; species Radix auricularia. Next base: position 305,989 of record MUZC01002079.1, on the reverse strand, counting down.
ACTACGCTGGGCAGGGCATGTTGAAAGGATGCCAGAATATAGAGCAGCAAAAATCATTTACAGGCAAAAACCAGGAGGCAGACAACTCACTGGTCGCACAAGACTGAGATGGATTGATGATGTGGAAATGGACCTACACCAGCTGGGGGTTCCAGCATGGAGAAAGAAAGCCATCAATCGATCTGAATTGAAGGATCTGGTGGAGCAGGCCAGGGCCCTACATGGGCTGTAGCGCCAAAGATGATGATGATGACCTAGGGAAAGGGGTCAAACTTTGGTGGGAAGGGGGCACATTTAAGATGTGTGATTACACATCAAATCGTGCCACTTTAAATGAAAGATTAAAATCTATTTAATGCCTTTTTTATATAGCTTCAATCCAGTTACGTTATAGGAGTGAAGCCTGTAAATTACAATAAATACATAAGTGACGTAACAGGAAATTGAGACATACACATTATAAATAAAAAAGATTTGCTACTATGGGGTGGGGGTTCACGGCAAAGCTTTGTAATATCATCTTTGAGTTGATTTTCATATTTTGTGACGGTGGGCGGGTAATAAAATAGAGGGGAAAATGATTATAAGTATTTATGTATGGAGAAAAAAGTAATGCAAATTTATTTTAGCTAATTACAATATACTAAGTCTACGTAAAATTTGATAGACCAAGTTTTCAAATATAATTCATAAATATAGTTAGATCTAGACTCTTGGCAATGTTGTTATTTACCTATCCTGTGTTTACGATCAAGGAGGTTAAAAAAATATTAAAATCTACCCTCATCTTTTTTTAAACGATCATTATTATTAGTTCTACCAGGGCTGGCTTTGGGCATAGGCAAACTAGGCCTAATGCCAATGAATAGTCTCATCATTAGCGGGGTCCTAGCACAATAATCTTTCCATATTCGTTTTTAATTGTTCTATTACATTTAGGGCCACCAAATTCACTTCGTCTAGGGCCTCTCATTCACTTCGCCTAGGGCCTCCAATTCACTTAGGCCGGCCCTGGTTCTACATTGATTCGGAATAACGAGATTTTTCGATTTATTTCTACAAACAATGGCACATGTGCATGGGGCACAGTGGTTGAGAGGCAGCGCGCTGGCGTACCTTTGGTTTCTGGTTCGAATCCATTTGAAGGCAATTGTCTATTCCTGTGGCCTAGTGTGTCCCTGAGTCACCTAGCTGTTGGGTAATGCGTGGAGCCCTCATAGCCGTGGCCTGTGAACGCTGCATCACTTGGCAACAGATCATTCGTCATGATCTGTTGAAGCAATATCTTCTGCATTGGAGGAGCTTCTGTAGCCTATAGATATGAATTTATGATAAGACTCCATAGCCACTATAATATATAAAATGTAGGCTATATTTAAGCAGTGAATCTTTTCAATGTATTTTTCCACGATAATGATTCAGGTTAATTTAGCTTTAAAATCTAAACATAAATTATATTCATACTTTTGCTACACATTATCTTTCATTTCAATCTAATATTTAACATAAAATTTAACTCTTTAAATTTATTTAACCATATTCTATTCGTTTTAGTTATATTTTTAAAAAACCTCTTGTTAAAACTTAATTTATACTATTTTTTTACAAAATGTTTATAATGCAGGTTTACTTAGTAAGTAATGGTTTTGTTGTAGAGTTTCCATCTTTTTATAATAACAATATGTTGAAATATTGGTTGATTACGAGAAATTTTATCAATTAATAACACATCGCAGTCAATATAAACAATTCTCTATTGATGAACTTTGAACTGTTATTTGTAATAATTTACCATGTGACATGGAGGTAGCGTAACAATACAAAAATAGTGCATTTGTTTGATGGAATGTTTGCGAGCATTTGACGAGTGGCCTGATTCTAAGTTTACGGGAGTTGAACCGAAAGAGATTTATCTAAAATTATGTCTCCGACATTAATTTTAGTTTTGCGTTTGTTTCAATCCGATAGCTGTTTTGGTTGGCGAGAAATTGATAAAATACTTGTTTGGTTTTTTTTCTCGTTTTTTTTTTATTTTTCAAGGAAATACAGTAAACATTTATGGATTTTTTTTTCGCCCTTGCACTTTTTTACGACTCCTTAAAAGACCCTAAACACTCTATTTGCCTCAGGATTGAAGCAATGTTTCCTAAGCCAATTGAATTTTAAAAATACATGTACTATAATCTTCATGCTAGCAACAACAGGAGAGATGGGGGGGGGCAAAAGGGATGAAGGCAGACAGAGAGAAACGATGCTAGATGGGCTGACAAGATTTCATGGGGTACAATCACCAGCGGAGCTGATGGGCAACACCAAAGACAGAGAGCTGTGGAGAAGCTTGAACCTGTTATTTTGGGCCATGAATGTTTATGAGTATAACTATCTTTAATTTAAACTAGTACATAACACAGGGGAAACAAAGGTGACTGAATAATCATTGAAGTCTCATAGCCGTGGCCTATAAACTACGCGTTACTTGCCAACAGACCGTTTTAGTCCGTAGACTCATTCATATTGTGTGAAGAAAGAGCATCGGTGTAGGTTATACAAAGTTGTATGTTGTTAGGGTCAATTGTATCTCAAACTCTAAAAATATGAAACAATTTATTACCTTTTTTATTTTGGTATGCAGATCTTAACTTAAAAAAGTTGCCAATCTTAAGGTAAATTAGAAGATATTATCCTTGGTAAAGAAATATTATGCTTATGTAGTTTGTCCTCGGAAAACAGAACAAGCAATGAAGACAAATCATTAATTTAATGCTACATAAAAAGTAGAGATTCAGCTATTTCATATGGCGCATAAACACTCAAAGCTAATATTAGGTCTGCCAGGATGACAGCAGTTAAACCTTATGAATGTTTGACGAAATATGCGATAAGAATCAAGGGCCCCAACTAAAAGAAGTATCACACCCACCACCCCTTCAAAAGAAAAAAAAAATATTAAAATAAAAAAAAACAATAATAAAAAAATAAATATATATATATTAAAAAAACTAATAATAAAATTAAATGACCAGCTAAATTCACCAGATGTCCACAATAGTGGCCTGGAAGCGAGCAAAGTACATATTGAGAAAGAAGCAAAAGCTCATGGATGCCAGCAGTAGCTACACAAGCAGGTCCCATTAACTTAGATAGGAAAGTACGGGCTCGCAGTGATATGAACTGAGATTGAAATGTATGACAACAATGTATTTATGAATTTTTAAGTGCATTTGAATTTAAGTTTTATTTTGTTTTGTTTGGTTGGTTTTATTTTACTTTTTTTAGAAATAATCTTTTCCATTAAAAAAAAATTAATTTCCTTGTGTTTTACACTTTTTATGTTATTGCTATGTCTCTGTCTTTGCGTGGTTGTAACAATTACAATTTGCAATGTCAACTGACCATTGAAAGAAAAAATCTTTTTTTTAAAATGAATTTATTTACTATTTCACTTTATCACCTTGTATACTATGATATCGTTAACATTTATACAAAAATAAAATATGTCCAATAATTAAAAAAACACAATATTTTGTGAAACCAAAATGCTACATGTGAAATATTTTTTTATTATCATTGAAAATATGGATTTTGTATTAACTACCGCGATTTTGACTTTATGAACTTGTTTACATTGTTACGAAATGCGTACTGGTATTTTTAGCGCATTTTCGAGAAGTTGAATGCGCTATTGCACCCGTTTTGTCCGTCCGTCCGTCCGTCCGTCCGTCTGTCATCACCCTTGATCTCAGCATCCATAAGTCCTAGACCCATGAGGTATATATGTTTTTTGTATGTCCTGACCTGCCATTTGTGCATCAACACTCAGTTACTCGATCCGTTAAAAAACCCCGTTAAAACTACCAAAAAACTTTGCGAATCGAGAGGTAACACTGGCGCAGGGAACGGCCGCCATTGCCGGAAGTCGAGTTCATAGTTCTTCAAGCATTGAAGAGTGGTGCGAAATCGTGCAAAAGAATTAGTTTTTTTTTTTAGTTGACGTCATTAGAATATGTGTAAAAGTTTATAGAGTTTTACGTCATCATTTGTGGTGACTTGTAGTTAGATTAAAGAGAAAATAAAAAAATTTTAAATGTAAAGAAATGACTTTTAAATAAAAAAAAATGTCAGGTATATTCATTACACAAGAAAATTCATAAAAATATGTCTAAAATCTAAACACAATTACTGATAACTACATAATGCTGATATCTAACATAAGTACTGATACATAATACGAAAATGCGCTAACACGTCCTGAGTTCCAATAGGGACCAGGCTTAACATGATTTTTTTTATTGCTTTGGAATTTATTTTTCTGTTTGTGCATTAGCATAGAGCGAACAAGTAATTTGTTTTAATATTATGAGAAATGCCTTGCTAGGTTAGTTTAGTCTTATATGTTAGAATGATAACGATTATTTGTTTTAAGGCATCAAATATAATTTTTTTTGTAAAATCTAATTTTCTTCATTTTTAAAAAGATTCACTATTTTAATCATAATAATCATTGGATGGTTGTAGGTTGTTTTTTTTTAATGCATTTCGTTCAAGAAGGGTCCCTAAAAGGAATGCAACGATTTTATTCCAACAAGAGAGATCTTTGAGTTTACTTAATTGTAACTTATATACTGTCAGGTAAAAAATAAAAAAAATTGAAATTATGAATTAATAATAATAATAATAAAATGATGATTTATATAGCGCTGTATCCCAGCAAGGAGCCAGGCTCACAGCGCTTTACATGGAAACAAAAATACATATATAAATAAAAAGAAACATTCATAGCATATTAACCATTTATTTTTACCTTATTTTTGAGTGCAAACCTTAATTTCCATTTTTTAAAGTTTATTGTGCATTTATTTGTTTTACGTATTTATTTGCTTTTCATTCATTACTATTTTTTAATTTTACATACGAGATTACTTGTTATATTTTCTTCTATTATGTAGCTGATTGCTAATAATATTTTTATTCATATACTTTCAAAATAGATTCCTTTAAAGCTATTGTTCGCGTGCAATGTTTTTTAAAAAGATAAGTTCTGACATTAATGATAATGAATATGATTTAATGTGTGTTGTGCTATTGTAATATTTTTCGCATGCTATTAGTTTTATCTGTAGCTTCACACACTTTACTTTCTGAAAATACTGCGACGAAATCATTATTTTCGATAGCGTTTAGTCCTTTACATCCATTATGATTTTACACACCCTTAAAACATATAGAAATATATATCTCCAATGATTTATATTAAAATGAACAGGTATTTTAAAGTTAATATCTTCCACTGATTGGGCCATGGGGGCCCTAATGTCTTTTTTTTTTACCTATATGAGATATAAACAAAATTGTGTAGGCGCTAACGACTTGGAAAAAGGAAGGATCTCTACCAAACTTGGTGTATACTGACTTGATAGCCCATATTAATATTTAATTGGGGATTTGAACCATTGTCACGTGATAATTTGCATATGAGTAATTGAGAGTGAGATCACGTGACGCGAGAGAAAGAGACGCTAGTCGGCGTGGGTGAAAGTGATGCAATCAGTTGTGAGTTAGTGGCCGAGCAGAAGGTGTGTGAAAATGGCCAAGAAGTCAGACATATCATATTGATGTATAAAGTGTACATTTTTCGTTTGGATTAAAGTTATTAAATTATCAAAGTATGATGTGTTATTAATATAAGTTGCTACTCGTCTGTATACGCCTACATAAGTGGTGAAGAAGAACTTATTAGAAATATTAATTAAAGACAAACAGTTACGACCATCAATGTTAATATCTTCCGGCCGGGAGCCCTGATTCTCTTCTCGGTTATATAAAAATCAAGGTATGTGTGTATGTATGTTTGTCCGTTATAGCTGAGTAAACTTTTCACCCAACTGCGATGAAATTTTAGGAAATTGTTTATGATGCTTCAGGAATAGATTTTGTAAAACAAAATTTTAAACATTGACGCTCAATTTTGGGGCAAAAAGTATTATTTTCCTTATATGAGCTAGGCCCTATATAAAAGTTAGTTTAAATGTTGGCTAGTTGGAAAATGAATGAGTCTTGAACAAACTTAGTGCATACATACTTTATATTCCGTATTAAAATACCATAAGGTATTAAACCTCTAATCCATTTCTTTTGGTCCGGAGGCACTTAGATTCATTTTTGACTATATCAGATGTATATATATTTTGTAAGCGTTAACGACTGGGAAAAAGGATGGATCTGAAAAGAATTGGTAAATAATAACTTGCACACATTAAAAATCTTATAGGACATTTAATCTCTAATGTTCCACCTTTTGGACCGGGGGCTTTTATTTTATGTGTGTAAACATTTACAATTTCATTCCCCATTCAGTGCAATATTAGCCAAATTAAAATAAAGAAATGTTACAAAATTTTATACCAACTGGGCCTGGGGAACTTATTGTTATTTTTTGCTTATGTATGTTTATATATATATAAACTAGCGATTTCCACGCGCGTTCCTGCATTAAGTTGGAGAATTAGTGATGAGTGAATGAGTGCGTAAGGAATATTATATTTGGGCCGCCGGCGCCCGGCAAGGGATATTTGAAGAATTTTCCATTCCCTTTCGCCAAATTAATTTTATCGGGAGATTGTACTCAACATCTTCCCAAAGTTTCATGCTTCTACCTACATGGGAAAAGGGAGAATTATAGATTTTCAATTTTTATATAGTTTATTGTAGGAAGAAACTACTTCCCCCCCTCACCCCCATTAAGAGATATTTTAAATATTTTTCCACCTGCTACCATCGTTAAAGTGTAATTTTCCATTCCCCAACGTTTCATCAGTCTAACTACGCAAGAAATAGGAAAATTAGTGATTTCAATTTTTTAAAATCTCATATATGAAATCAAAAGTTTTTTTGGGGCCCCGGCCCCCATAAGTGTGTATTTCAAATTTTTTTTTACACCAAAATTCGTCTTTAGAGAGCACATAACAATTACCCAAAGTTTCATGCTCCTACCTACACCGAAAATTGAAGAATTATTGATAAGTCAGTTTTTAATATAAGAAAAAATATATTTGGGCCCCTGGTTCTTAATTAGTGGGAAAACTAACATTCTTTTTGCATATTTTCATCAGGAGCTTGTACTCGAAAAATTTCCAAAGTTTCATGCTTCTACTTATATGCTTCTAGCTATACGGGAAATAGGAGAATTAAATATTTTCAATTTGTAAATAGCTCATATAAGGAAAATGAAAACTTTTTGGGTACCATGATTTTTGGGCCCCAGTATCTCTATGAGTTGGAACTTAACGTTCTCTTTCACCAATTATCATCGGGAGATTGTACTCAAAAACTTCCTAAAGCTTCATGCTTTCTACCTACATGGGGAATGGGAGAATTAGTGATTTTCAGTTTTTAAATTTCGGCCCCCAGCCACCCAGTACTGATATTTTAAACAATATTTCACCTGCTACCATCGTGAAAGTGTATTTATCAACTCTCCAACCTTTGATGAGTCTACCTACTTGGGAAATAGGAGAATTGGTGATTTACAATTTATATATAGCTCATATAATGAAAAAATGGTTTTCGGGGCCCGAGCCCCCATGAGTGGGAAATTTAATATTCTCTTTAATATCGTCGGCAGCATGTGCTCAAACATTTCTAAAGTTTCTTTCTTCTACCTACACGGGATATAGAATAATTATTTATTATCAATTAGTATATATCTTATATAAGGAAAAAAACATTTTTGGGGCCCGGTCCTTACGAGTGTGAATTAAAAAAATTCCTTTTAGCTAATTTTTTTTAAGTGGGTACTTAACAACTTCACAAAGTTTTATGTTTCTACCTACACGGAAAGTTGAAGAATAAGTGATGTAGGTAAAAAATTGTTTTTGGGCCCCCGGCCCCCCACATGAGTGAGATTTTAAAAATTATTTTACGCCAATTTTCGTAGTCAGATTGTACCCAACAACCTTCCAAGTTTTTTGCTTCTACCTACACGGGAAGTTGGAGAATTTATTATTTTCAATTAGTATATAACTTATATTAGGAAAAAAACATTTTGGGGCCAAGGCCCCCATGAGTGTGAAATTAAAAATTCTTTTTCGCTAATTTTTGTTGTAGGAGGATACCTAACAACTCCCCAAAGTTTGATTCTTCTACCTACACGGAATGTTGTAGAATTAGTGATAAAGAAAAAAATATTCTTTTTCGCCAGTTGTCGTAGTGAGAGAGTACTTAACAACTTCCTAAAGTTTCATGCTTCTTTTAACACGGGAAGTTGGAGAATTAGTGCTGAATGAGTGAATATATATATAACTGTTCAAGTACGCTCTCGGGAAAGTAACTGTCAACTTTTTTTTTTTACCCCTCATGGGGTACTGGGGGCCAAAGTTGTCAATTTTTGCTAAAATTGGCTACATAAAAAATGTTTATATCTTAGTTCTAAGTAATTTGATCGATATATACCAAACTTTGTTTATAAATACTTGACCGTATATATTAAAACAATATAGGAAACTGAACTTCTAATTACCATTCCTTTAGTGCTGGGGCTCAAAAATTCAATTTTTCTTAAAAATGTTTAAGATTTTAGTCACTATTCAATTAAAAACGATCTTGGCAAAAATGTACAAATAATTATATAGATTATTGTGCACATTGTAATGAACAGGTATTGTCATTTTTCAGCTTCCACTGATAAACCAAGGATGTTTTCCCAATTCAATTTTTAACAATCTTGAGGAATATATCCATGAATAAACTAAATCAAGATGAACAGGTTTTATAAATTGACCACTTGCAGCGAATGGGCCTATGGGTTCCTGAATGACGTTTCTTGTGCTATTAGCTGTATTAAAATTATTGTAAGCGTAAGTGACTGAGAAAAGTATTGGCTTTTTCCAATCTTTGTAAATAAAACTCAAGAAACTATATTTATTTATTATAGGGGACTAAACTCCTAAAATTTACAAAATTTGGACAAGTGCCCCTTTTTAAAGGAACTCAAATGCTTTAAATTACCTTATCCATTTTACAGGATATTTAGAAATATAGCTTGAGTACAAGAGAATGGCCGTAAAAATTTAAATTATTACTTACTTTTTTGTGGGCTCCATAATATAGTTTTATTTTTTTAAGGCTTTCAAACTATTAATTTATATCGTTTGCTATGAAACTTGGACTTTTTTGCACACTTCCGCGTAGATTTCGGGTATACATGTTTTTAAAACATCACTCATTTGTTTCTTAAAGTTATTCATTATTGCTGAGATTGTTGCAAAGAAAGACGGGTCAGCTAGTCTATATATATAGTTGATGCATTGGGATGTTGTATTCATAGAATATCTCTAATATGCATCTGAGGGTGAAATTTTGATCAGTCGTTGATCTCTTTTGTCAGAAGCCACATTGGTAGTCTCTTACTATTTCTTTAGCATATGGATGTAGTTTTTTGGGTATAACTTTAATCAGTATTTCTTAGAAAATGTTTAGTATGGAGATTCCTCTGTAATTTATGCACTGAAGTTTTAGTCCTTTCTTGTGTATCGGGGTTATATATGCAGTTTCCCACTCTGTTGGTATTTTTAATTCTAGCCAAATTTTAGATAAAAGATTATTAGGGTTGCGGAAAGTATGGATTAATTTCTCGATTAATCGGTAAAATATTTTATCGATTAAAATTATATAATTCGATAAAATAGTGATAACAGTGCGAGTACATACTGTCAATACCTGTACCGATTTATTAATAAATAATTAAAAAATATTGTTCTTGTTTACGTACAAACTTCTCCATTTAAAACAAAGATTTTTAAATTGTATCTTTAAAATAAGCTATTTTATAAGGAAAGTGATATACAAATTTAAACATTGTTTTTACTTTATTAACAAGAGCAAAAATTAAATTCATTGACATTATTCATTAATTAATTGATCAAGGAAGAGTTGGGAGGACAATATCAAAGAGTTGACCGGCCTGTCATTAAGCGATGCCCAGAAGGCAGCTCAGAACCGTGACACATGGCATGAGATAGTGCGCAGCTCAAAATGGTTTCCCAACGACCCAGCGTCGTGTTAAGGGATAGTTCAGTTCAGACATTATATTGAACTACTTATATTTAAATCAAAACATGTCACTTGCCTGTTTTTAAAACTTCCCTTGAAATTTTCAGCTTAATGACGTCATCAATCTTATATTTAACTTCAATCAAAATTATCGATTAATTATTCGGTAATTTTTCAAAAATTAACGATTAAATTTAAATTAATCGATAACAGCACTAGATATTATGTATCTGAATGTGTAGTACTGCTCTATGGCGGATTAAGGGCGGGGGCTGAGCGGGCTAAAGCCACGGGGCCCCGACGACTTGGGGCCCCCAAACTTTTTATATTTTAAAATAAAAGTGTACAAATGTTTGCACGAACCCTTGAAATTATAATAAATTAAATAAATTTATAAACATTATCTATTAAACTGATTGCTATTCCAGAGTTGCGAAGTCTTAAGTGCCAGATTTTCCCAGCCAAGGGTAAAAAAATTCCCAAATTGGGCTAAAAATCCGAAATGCATTAAAAATTTGGGGAAAAATCTGAAAAGGGGCAACTTTTGCTTTCGCATTCATTTTAATGACTTTGACTTCCAAATTAAAAAATAAAATATATTTTTTGCATTTTTAAGGCAATTCTTAAAAGGGTACTTTCAATTTTTTTTTAATCTGTACGTTTTTTGTTTTTTGTAAAATGTGGCTACAAAGCCAAAATATAGGTTATACTTTTAAATTTTAACATCATGAAGTTTAAAAAAGTTATTTGGACACTCTTGTAATTTAAATTTGTCTGTGATTGATAGAAATATATTTTTAAAAATGAATGTTTTGAAATTTATTAATAATGAATCAATCATACATGGTTACATAGATTGTTATATGTTTACATATTATTAATGATTTGGTCCTTTATATGTAACAATCATTTTATGATGATTCGGGCTCAGACTAATTAATTATATTATTTAATAGTAATACATTTACACAATCTGACTGTAAACTGTCTGCAGTCTACTGTCAGTGACAATGTCTTATATGTTACAGACGCTCCTTCTGTACAGCAGATTATGTTGGGAAAAGCCTAGCAAAAACGTCAGGAAAAAAAACTAGATCCGAAATAAAAAAATCTAGACACGCTAAAAATAAACAAATATGACGTCAAAGAGCCTCGCCCCAACACAAAAAAAGTATTTCTTATTTGAAAATGAACATCTTTCAAATTGTTTTATTTTATTTTCATCCAAGAATGTAATTATTTTCTTTTAAATTGTCAATCTCAAAAATTTCCATATGTTAGGGAAAATCCTTATAAATTCCTAAATTCTCATCTTAAAAAGTTTGGCTAAAAAAAAAACAACACGATTTGGGAAATTTCTTACGACTTCTAATCACTGCGCAATTTAGACCTGACAGTCTTAATAATCTATAAAACTTGGCTAACTTAGAGAATATAGTATAAAATATAGTTTATATTTTTAAAATTTCTCAATTTAGACAAGCTCCGCTGGTCGTGTGGAAAGGGCATAGGCTAGTGATGTAAATGGTGTCGGGTTCGATTTCCAGCGGTGGAATGTAAAAGTTTTTCTTTTCACTCTCAATTTTTAACACACTGGCGAATATTTTAAACAGTTATTTCTTCGTGTTTGTTTCTTTTTTCATAATTAATATTTAGTTACAGTCTTATATTAGCTGTCAGCAATCATATTTTATGGGACGCTGGCTGGATAGGGCCCCCGTTTGATTGCAGCCAGGGGCCCCGTGCAGTCTTAATCCGCCCCTGCCTGCTCCTTCATACTTAATATGTTCAGCTGGGATAAGATCTTCTCAATGAGCCTTGTAGTTTTTCTTTTGATTGATTACTTTTTTAGCTTCTTCTAATTTTGGCGGGTTTATAAAAGGGTATAATCCTCCATGTGGTGGTTTGTAATAATCATCTTGTCTATTTTCTGTATTTAGTATACCCTCAAAATATTCAGCCCATCGCTCCAACACTTTACTATTTTTTTTTTATAATTAATTTTTCATCATTTCTCTCACACATTTGTTGTCTGGCTTGGTATCAATTTATTACATCTTTTATTTGTATGTACAGACCTTATTGCAGTGATCAAGAACCTGTACCACAGTCCTCTACAACAGCAAGCTGGGAGATTGGATCAAGACCTCTGTTAGTGTCAGACAAGGGTGTTTACTCTCCCCCTTCTTCTTCAACCTCTTCCTTGAAGAATTATAACAGATGTGCAATGAAACCTTTTAGGAACGGTCAGCATCGGTAAATGCTACAACAAACCTGCGCTTCGCCGAGAACATAGACGGCATGGCTGGCAGCAAGGACGATCGAAAAGAATTCCTTGCAAAGCTAGAGAAGACAACAAAGGCCTATGGGTTGGAAATCAATGCAGAGAAGACTAATGTCATGGCCAAGAGTAAATTATTAAAGGAAATTCAAGAATCAACGGGCAAAACCTCGAGGACATCCCTAACTTAAAATATCTAGGAGCTATAATATCCGATGAAAGCTCAAAGCCAGAAATTCTTGCCAGAATGGCACAAACAACTGCAACATTAAGCAAACTTAAACACATCTGACAAAACAAGGAGCTCTCCTTGATTTCAAAGATTCCATTAATGCGCTCTCTGGTGATGTCGGTTTTCTTGTAAGGTTGTGAGGCTTGGACACTCACTGCAGACCTCCAAAAAAAAAATTAATGGGCTAGAGATCAGTCCGCGATAAAATAAGTGGATCTTACGAGGACCTTCTCACCTCAATTAAAAGAGAAAATTACGATTGTACGGACACGTGACAAGAGCTGAACACCATATTGCAAGGCACAGTCAAGGGAAGAAATGAAAGACCAAGGAAAAGATTGGAGGATGATATCAAATAGTGGACTGGCCTGTCATTAAGCGACTCCCAGAAGGCAGCACAGGACCGTGACACATGGCATGATATAGTGTGCAGTTCAAAATGGTGCCCAAACGACAAACGACGGGTTAAAGGACAGTTCAGTTCCTCTAATATTTCTTTCTCTTGACAAGTCTTCTATTTTTTCTAGTTTAGATTTTTCCCAAAATCTCATTTTCTTTCTGTACATTTTCATCGCTTCTCTTCTAGCCTCATTGTATGTTAGTGTTGTTTTTCAGGTGTTTCTTTGGATCATGATCATTCGTGCTTTGTTCCTTTCTTCAATAGTTCTCTGCATTCGTTTTTCGAATCAGCTAAGTATCTTATTAGTTTGTTAGAACCCTTCATTTTTTGTGTGCTGATTTTTCATAACATGTTTAATCCTATTCCATTGTTTGTTGTTTTTGTTTTTATTGAGAAGTTCTTCTTGAAATGTTTCGAGCTGTGTTTTTACTTCAGGTTGGTAGGCTTTTGTGGTAAGTGAGTCTTTGTAAAGTTTTTGGTAATCATATCATTTCTCACTTTTATTATGAAAATTCTGAATTATGCTTACTCTCTGCTTGTATTTAACTCATACAAGTAGGTGATAATTAGAACATAGTCAATTTGGTTGTGGGTTACATCATCTTTGTAAGTTCCAAGTTGCCTTATATATTTTTTTATCTTAAAAAGTGGTGCTGCTCATTAAAATTCCTTTTTCTTTGAGTAAAGTATATCAATTTTATGCAAATGTCATTGGATTCAGAATGGAGGCTTTCCTTATAAATATTTGGCATACATACCTTTTCCTTACCAATTTTTGCATTAAAGTCTCATATCCCTATTTTAATATCATGTTGTGTTGCCTCCTCGCAGATCTTTTCCAGTGTCTCATAAAACGAGTCTTAAATCTGATCTTCCGTATCTTCATTGGGAGCATGTGCATTTATAAATATTTTATTGAACTTTTCCCCGGAACACGCAGGGAGCGCAATCTTTCATTCTCTGGTTTGGAGTCTATCACTGCATTGACTAATTCTTTTTATCAACAAATGCGCCATTCATTTCCCAACGAATGAAATAAAACTCGATTAACATAACAGTATTTACAATCATCTGCTTCTTGCAATTGATACTCACATTCGTAAACAACCATTCGTTGCCATCATCCTACTCACAAGAACACATAATTTTCCATCTTTATATATAATTCATGCAAACAAACATATACAAATGAGCATGACAAATGACCTCCTCTGGGGTCGAAAGATAACAAAGGGCAAGTGAAGTGGGATGAAAAAGAAAACATGGGGCGAGGTGGGTTTAGTGCAACAATGCTTCTGGAGTTCACTAGCATTGTTTCTTGATAGAATAACATATGATTCAAAGTGTAGTAGCTATCACGTACGCCATACGCGCGGAAAGTCCTGGCCTCATTTCCACATAGTATACTCAGTTTTCCCTCAATAGCTTTCATGATTTCTTTTTGTTCAAGGACAAAACTCTCCTAAACATCAGCTTCTTTAACAGTTTATGCATGAACCTACTACAGGACCGATAGGTTATACTTTATTGAGTGAGATAATATTTATGTGAATATTGAGGCCACGGAGGGGTGTGAATAGATTTTATTTGTTTAAAAGACACAAGTTGAATTGAGAGATTTGGGCTTTAAATTTACCCTTTTTGTTTACCGTAGGTTATTCAAAAGTATTTTAACACTGGCCAAGCAATAGCGTTGTTGTCATCCAATCTTCACTATGTACATACTATAAATATAAAATGCAACTTCCTCTTAAAAGTACTTTTTAATATTTATTTTTCATTGTAGATATCCATGAATGCAATCTTCCAACTAATGCGCAAGGGCTCGTTTTATTTTAATGAAACATAAGAAAAAAAATCATAAAAACATAATTTTGAGATTGATCCCTTTAACTAAAAAGTATGTAAGTAATATTCATTGATTTCCATTGATTTTCACTTAAAGCAGTGACGACGCACACATTTGCAGAGACTTGTGTATTCAAAGTTTTTCCCTTTGAATTGATGAACATTTGCTTCATGCAACAAATTCTGCTTCATGTGCTTCATAAATATATTTTACGCTATTAAAAGTTGAAAATCCATCCATGCATCCATCATGCGTAGGCGGTCATGCTCCTCCACAGCTCTATGTCTTTGGTATTTCCAATCAGCTCCGCTGGGGATAGTTCCCCATGCAATTTTGTCAGCCCATTCAGCATCTTTTCTCTCTGTCTGCCTTAAAAGATAGAGGGCAAAAATGTTGCAATTAGCCTGCATGAAATTGACTGCTATACCAAAAATTATTATATCTTTTCATATTTTTAAAAAAAAAATTCGAAGGAAAACATACTCTGGCAATGCGTGTTCCTGTAATATACGTAGGTATAAACACACTTTAATATGTTAGTTTGATAAATCGTCTGCCCTTAATAAATCGTTTTTCATACATTCCTTCAGTTATATTACAATGATTGGACTTTAGAATTAAACAAAAAGCTCAGCCTAAGTTACGCTTTACAGTTGCTAAGATTGTAAGTGAGCCTGCCATTACTAAAGAAAAGTACCATTGAAAAGTTCACAAAGGTTCCCCCCTATTAAAAATAAATGTACTGCCAATTAGCCCTAAACTTAACCAAGTGCACATTAAGACTGAAAATAAAATTTATTCTCAGAAAGACCCGGCAGGTCATTTTTAAACGTCTTTTTTCCTTTTTAGCACTTTATGAAAGTTATCGTTCTAAACAATCGTATTTACTATTAAAGAACTTGTTTGACATTTTCTGGTTAGAGGGATGACATAGCAAACAAAAATAACCCGTTTAATATTATTTAGTTCACAACAAATACACACACATTCACATATACACAAATATGCGAACTCGCGAACCAACTTATTAATGATTCAAACAAACAAATGGCGTTATTAACAGAGAAAATAACAATAAATCACATTATATATAGAACTAAATAACCGTTTATTGATGCATTGTCTCCATTTCACAAATTAAAATAGTAACTCTAACAACGACGTCCCAATATATAATATTTTACCGCAAAAAACTTTAACAAAAAGAGCTCAGTTAATCTCAACACCAAAATTGTTATTATTTTACGTTTAAATTATCAATCTATATATATAAAAATCAAAGAATGTATGTGTGTGTGTGTGTGTGTGTGTGTGCTTGTCCGTTGTAACTGACTAATCCATTCATCCGATCGTCATGAAAATATTTGAGATTGTTGCTATGAACATATCAAATCAGTTTTGATGGAATAAACAATAAGTTGTCAGAAATAATTTATATGGGGGTCATAATTTTACAATTATTAAAAATAAAAGAAGATACACACACCTTTAATTAAGATTTTACTGAATGTGTGTCATAGACATCGAGATGGACTGTTTGAAATCATAAATAAGAGAATAATGTACTAGTCAAAATACTTAGATTTTTAAGACACAAAAGCTGTGTTAAAATATATCATCTTTATTTTGAACATCATTGTAAACTATCTTTGCTTATCAAATAAAAAGCAGTTTTTGACGAGATTATGGTCGGGTGTTACACGCCCACGGCACTCTTTAAATCGTTAATATGAAGAGTCGACACTTGTATTTATTTATTTTGAAGAATTAGGCTTGGGGCATGTGAAACTTTTGAAATATTTTCCCATGATCAACCGTCACATCATTCGAGAAGAAAACTTATCGATCAATACTTGAAAGACTCAAGCTAAAATACGCTATGTATTAAAGGCTCTTACATAGAAATCACCATGACATAATCGAGTCTAGACTGAAACCACTCAAAGCTAAAAAAAAATGCTATGCACTGAAAGCTGTTACCTAAAATCATGACCTAATTGAGCTAAAACTAGAACGACATAAACCAATAAACGTTATGTAATGAAGAATTTTAAATAGAAATCAATCACCATGGCATAATCTTGTCAATTATAAAACGACATAAACTAAAAAACGCTATGTAATGATGGCTCTTACATTAGAAATCACATAATCGAGCCTAAACTAGAACGACTCAAACTTAACAAATACTTTGTGTGGAAGACTCTCACGTAAAAAACATCACTTCATTAAAATCCCCCCCCCCCTGTCAATAAGGCCAAAGTTATTATGACCAAAAAGAAAAAAAAAAGAGATTCAAAAAATTATATCCAACAATTGAACTTATACAATTACACATTTCCCTTTTGAATATTGATGTATTTATATGCCATTTCATATATAAAAACGTCAAATAGTACAATATAACATGCTGTTCTGACAAAAAACTATTTCCGAATGTAATTCTTACACAGCCCTATCGATCATAAGCCGACCCCTTCTTCTGGAAGGGAAAAATATTAAAAGTGTAAGCCGCTCGTAAGCCGAACCTAAAAAATAATAGGACATCTTAAATAAAATGTTACAACTTTTTTAAAATAACTTTAAACAAAAGCAGTCACTATCTTTGTTAACTCTGTGTCACCTATCTTTGTCTTATTGCTTGTTATTTGCAAGATTTACCAGTATTTTTTGTTGCGAAAGTGCATGTATTAAATGCGTTGTTAAAATCAAAATTTGTAAAAATTGTTTGAACATGTTTACAGAGATCGAGCTGTTTCACGAATCTGTTAGACATGACGGAATTTAGGACACTAAGGTGTTGAGGTGTAATTATTTGTCCACTGCTGGTAGCCACAAAATATCCTCTTTTATTGAAGTTCTCTTTATCTCTAATAACTTCAGAAACATTTGTTTTTCCTAAAGTATATTTTTATTTTTCTAAGACAATACCATTTTCATTGGAATGTTTTATAAAAGGTTATAATTTTACGAATATAGTCCTGGAATTCGGACCCAGTGACAAAGGAAAGAACATGTACTAAAGTTCAGTTCACTGAGAAAAAACCCAATAAATAACCAATTATTTAAAATTTCCGATTTAATTGTTCTATACAAATTTTATCCTAAACAATTTACAACATCATTAAAGTTATCATTTTTTATATTTTAACTTTTAAAAAATTAATGATTTGCTGTACAAGTTTCAGTTAAGTTGTTGATAAAGCCTAGTAAATCCAAATCATTATTTTTACTATATTATGAGCTATCACAAATTACCTTGGATAATATCTTGGATAATATCGTCAACAACAATAACAAATGATCTTTTAAATAAAAAAAAACACCAACCAGTAAAGTATACTTTTACTTGAAATGCCAAGTAATCGTAATACCAAAATAATATATTACAATATTCATGATTTTACATTTCAGACAAACTGCAACAAAGATATTTTACTCAACTAACACGAACAGTACTTAAAAAGATCTAATAGAGAAGATAACCTTCGATTGTAACGGGAGAGCTCAATGTGATTCGTCACATAGTGAACGCTCAATAAATAAGCACAAGATAAACCTTTTGATTATGTCGACCTTTTTGTCATCTGTAAGTTATGGTGCGCGCATGTATTTTTTCAAACGACATCACACAAAGGAAGTGTTTGGACATTAACACTGCGCATAATGGATTCATAGCCGTATTACTTCCTATATTTAGTGACTTATCTGTTCAGTAAATGGTTTATAATTTATGTTTAGATAAATAAATGAAATATTTATTATATAAACATTTTGTTTTTCACATTTGCAATCAAATAAAATAAATGAAACTGCTGTGGCCAGACGACCTCAACTCTTACACATTGACTTGCTACATGGAGTAGACTGATTTAGTAAAACAGTTTCTCTATAGGCAGAATATAATCTTTTAATTTTAGAACTTTCAACATTTTTACATTACAATTATTCAACAATGTGTAGTAGTGTGCACACCCACACCGCACCGCACCATGTGCATCGCACCGTAATGCACTGGGGAGGAAGAGGAAAGGAAGAAGAGAGAGTGACGGTTGTGTGCGCCATGGCATGTTTCCATTAGTGTTACAATAAAAGTTGTTTAAATTTAAAACCCCTGCTTTAGTCCCACATTATTAAACCTGATTTACTTAGCCACCACTCGGCTACAGTTTTTGGCGCCGCGAGCAGGTTTTCATAAAAGTGAGGATAGCGGTTTAAGAAAAAAAACAGTATTAACAACAGTATGGAACAACAAGCTGAGCAAGTACAATCTGCGCGTTTGACGAAGCTGCCCAGGTTTACGGGAGACAGCGGGGCAGAGCTATTCGTAAAGGAGGTTCGACTCCTTTTACAATTTCAGCCAATGCCCCCTGCTGTGGCGGTGATATGGATCCTAGGAGCATTAGAGGGACGTGCTCGTCTAGATGTACTGGATCGTACACCTGATGAGATCAACACCCCAGATAAACTATTACAGCAAATAGTGAAGAACTGAGGAGATCAGCGAGATGGCACCACCCTGGCCTCTGCCTTTTACAAACGGCAACAGGGCCTAGGTGAAATATGGGGACTATGCAGCCAACCTTAACAGCCTCTTTACCCTAGCTAACAATGCACTGCCCTGAACCCTTGCTGATGACATGTTGAGGAGCATTCGTTCAAGGCCTACAGCTGGCAGGGCTTCGACGGGACATCAGGGCCTACGCCAGGCTACCCCCCGACAGCACGTTCGACAACGTTCGTAGGGAAGCTCAAAGGTGGATGCGAGAAGATTTCGCTGATGTTGCCGCCGCTGCACAGCTCTCAGCAGCGCCTCTCCCGGACTGGACACAGATGACACAGCAACTGATGGCTCACATAGAACAGCAGGTAGCTGCTGTGGCTGATATATTCCAGCAATCAATACAGCAGTACCGAACGGACATGGACGTTAACGGTGTACACTGTACATCAGCACCCGGACATCCCAAATCCAACAAGCGGAGATCCCGTCACCGACAACAGGTATGTCTGTGGTGCTACAGAAACGCTCATGTTGAGGTTGAGTTCTGTGCTAAGAGGAAATACCTCGCTCACCAACACGACTCACCTCCATTCTGACAATTCCAATCGGCCTGGCCACCAGGAAACAGTGGCCCAGACAGCGTCAACTTTTTCGACTCACAAAGGCGGCAAGGACCTGTCGACCAGGCTCAACACACATAACGATAACTGGCAGCACCCAACAGGGAAGCCACATTGTGTGTGGCGCAACAGATCACCTCATACACATTGGCGCAGTGAGGACACTGTGAAATCGCCTACCACGGCGAGATCAAAGAACGGCCAACCAAGCGCCATAACCCCCGACGCAGTAAGGATTCAACAGTGGATCCCAAACTAAAGAGACACCACGACACACTAAGACAATCCAACGGATAGATGACCTTCAGCGACCATTCCCTACAGGGGAGTGTTTCAACTGCAAGGCAACGCATGTGCGGGTGCCGCCAGCTGGCAACAGTAAAGAAGGCACAAGGGATTCTCACATATGCTCTGTTCGGCCCAGGAGACAGGGATACTGGCCTAGGAAGAAGACCACTACTGCGGATAACAACAACAGCTATACACCAGCTAGCACGGTGTTGAGACAACCTGTCACGGCAAAACGGGCTCAAGGCAGGGATGACCTTGGTCGCGGATGCAAAGGTCAAACGGGTGTGATAGCACACCATGACCACGCTCCCAAGCACACACTAACTCATCAAGCACTAACAAGCCACAGTTCACTACGCCACCAGAAGACCGTGGCTATGTAACTGACCAATCAATAAATGTGAAACAACCTCCCCAACCTAAGCCGCGAAGATTACTTATGATGCAGTGGTAGCGGGCACTATGAGGTACCACATGAACAATGGTGTAGTCGAAATGGCCACACAGAGGAAGAGTGCCAGGCCATAAAGAGGTACGTCGCCCACCTAAATGGTGCACCTCAAACACAACAGCGTCAACGACAACAACAGAAGCGCAGACAACCCATAACGTATAGAAAGCAGAACCAGGGAAACTTCTAAACACCGTTGCTGTCAACCGATGATCAACGGGGAAGTCAATGGAACTCATTGGAAAATGCCCCAACCCTGGACATAACTTTAAATGGTCACAAAGTTGTGGCACTTATTGACACCGGGAGCGAAGTGAGCACCATTACAGAAGAATGGGCGTTCCAGAATCCTGGCCACCTCTCCCTTGAAACTGGCTTCATCACGCTACGAGCCGTCAATGGAGCTGAAGTGCCATATCTGGGCATCATGGTTGCCGATGTGCAACTGATAGGGCATCAGCTACTGGATGTCCCTTTCCTGGTTGTCAGGACTTCAAATGACCTGCTGACTCAGGGGGGGGGGGAAACAAAGGTCACCTTTCTGTTGGGAATGAATGTGTTTAAACACAAGCGGGATCAAGTCATTGACATTTAGATTTTTTTCTGTTTGTAGTTTATGCCAGCGAGGGCGCTTAGATTAAATGGCCGGGGTGAATGTTGTAGTGTGCACAACAACACCGCACCTCACCATGTGCATTGCACTGTGATGCACTGGGGAGGAAGAAGAAAGGAAGGAGAGAGAGTGACGGTTAAGTGCGCCATTGCATGTTTCCATTGGTGCTACAATAAAATTTGTTTAAATTTAAAACCACTGCTTTAGTCCCACATTATTAAACCTGATTTACTTATCAACCACTCGGCTACACATGCAAGAACGAGA
Source organism: Radix auricularia (assembly GCA_002072015.1). Taxonomy (NCBI): domain Eukaryota; kingdom Metazoa; phylum Mollusca; class Gastropoda; family Lymnaeidae; genus Radix; species Radix auricularia. The sequence goes on along the minus strand of MUZC01002079.1, from coordinate 284,434 downwards.
CTTGAGTTATTGAGGACTCTTGGATTGACTTATGTAATGTCCAACAGCCATTACATCTAATCAAACACTCTGACGTTCTCACAAAATGGTTTTGTCTTCTTAACTAAGGGGTATCTGGCAGTTTTCTCCCCTTGTCTGAACAAAGTCACTGAGAAGACTGTGGCTACTTGACTCGTCGCGCGTTGCAACAACCTCAGTATAAAGGAATACATTCAAAGAAAGCAATACGAATTAAATTTTAAAAATACTATAGAAATTTACCTAAAATAGATTTGTTAAAAATATTCCCAAATTTAATTGCAAACGGATCAATAAATATATTTTTTAAAAGCTAACAATAAGAAATACGACATAACAAATAAATATTTTTTTTTAAAAATGTAATACCATGCGCTTCACTCAACAAAATATTAGATTGTCTGCGCAACAGAGGGAATAATTTAATAATTAGCTGACTGAACTGAACTGTCCCTTAACGCGACGCTGGGTCGTTGGGGCACCATTTTGAGCTGCGCACTATCTCATGCCATGTGTCACGGTTCTGAGCCGCCTTCTAAAATCGCTAAATGAAAGGCCGGTCCATTATTTGATATTGTTATCCAAACTCTTCCTTGGTCTGCCTCTTTTCTTTCTTCCCTGGACTGTGCCTTGCAATATCGTCTTTGAGAGACCTCCAGATTTTGTCACGTGACCGTAATAATTAGCTAATATCGTTTAAAAAAACAAACTTACAAGGGCTCGGCGTCCCGAATGGTGAAAGGTGTCTATTTCAAAATCCTTATATATTACAGCCTAGATCAAGAAGAAGATGGATTGTTTGTATGAAACTTAACTTTGATAAGTTACCGATTGAAACAATCTCTTCTAATCAATCGCAGTTAGCAAATTACAATGATTTTCGATAAATAAACCAACATTATTTTATTTTTAAGACTTATCTTTTTTTTTTTTTAAATGTGTAATTAATATGTAAAAACGATCAGACATGCAATGGGAAATGTTACTTGAGATTGATGAGACAGTAAGTAATAAAACGTGTTTATGGGTGTTGTTTAAAACAAAATGATGAGATGATTAGTTACTTATTCTAGCATTATCTTACTATCTTATTATCTTATCTATTGATCTTAGTTTAAAAATACTCGGTAATGGTTCAAAACTGTTCGTTTATAACTAAATTATAATTTTAAAAACAAATCTAAAAAATAATGTTTTTACAATTAAATTTCGAAAGTTGACAATGTCAGTGTATTTAATATCGGTCTAGACTTAGCATCTGTTGAAGTTAATAGTAAGAGAACGATTTATATGATACTAAGCTTATCAAGAAACAAAATAACACACACTGCCACTGTAAGATAGATGCGAAACAGTCAACTTTTAGGTTTACATTGCTGCACGTGGACTTTGAAAATACTGGATATACAGTAATGGCTCTTCAAATAATTTGCGCCAATATCTTGGAAATATTACATCATTTTCAAGTGACAATGAAGGCTGTCATCATACTTGGTAAGTGTTGCTAATTGTTTAGCAGTTAAACTTGTAGAAAGGGAAAATTTTAGATTCAATTATCATAACTTCCAAAAATGTATATAATTAAAATGTGCATGGTAGTTTTATAAATTATGTCTAGAAGAAGAAGTACTTAATTATATTTTGAAACACCAAATAAACTATGTCATTCCTGATTAGTCATAAAACGAATTAAGGGGAATTGCAATGACCACTAAACTTGTTATACAAATGTCACGTACATTTCAATGCATCATTTTTTTTTCAATGCATAAATAAAAAATCATGTTAAGCCTGGTCCCTATTGGAATTCAGGACGTGTTAGCGCATTTTCGTATTATGTATCAGTACTTATGTTAGATATCAGAATTATGTAGTTATCAGTAATTGTGTTTAGATTTTAGACATATTTTTATGAATTTTCTTGTGTAATGAATATACCTGACATTTTTTATTTAAAAGTCATTTCTTTACATTTAAAAAAAAATTATTTTCTCTTTAATCTAACTACAAGTCACCACAAATGATGACGTAAAACTCTCTAAACTTTTACACATATTGTAATGACGTCAACTATAAAAAAAACAACTAATTCTTTTGCACCCGTTCTCACCACTCTTCAATGCCAGAGGAATTACCCATTCGACTTCCGGCAATGGCGGCCGTTCCCTGCGCTAGTGTTACCTCTCGATTCGAAATATTTGTTGGTAGTTTTAACGGGGTTTTTTAACGGATCGAGTAACTGAGTGTTGATGCACAAATGGCAGGTCAGGACATACAAAAAACATATATACCTCATGGGTCTAGGACTTATGGATGCTGAGATCAAGGGTGATGACGGACGGACGGACGGACGGACAAAACGGGTGCAATAGCGCATTCGACTTCTCGAAAATGCGCTAAAAATGAAACACCAATATTTGTTTACGTTTTAATAAAATGGTGTATAAAATGGAGCCATTTTACTTTGAAAAGTTTTTTTTTCATACTTCAAAATGTATTTGAATGATTTGAATTCCTCAATAAGTGTGTATGGCATATGTCTGTCTACTAAAGACTATATATTTATCTTTATTATTTGCAGTTCTTGGTGTGGCTGATGGACCAATACATGAGTGGCAGTATCATCTGCATGTTGTACACAATAATGGAGAGGGGCAGTGTTGCCTGACCTTCCTTGTCGCTTTTTTTTTCAACTTATTTTTCCCTAGTTTGCTCCTCTGCTTCTAGTGATTCTTCTTTAACTATTGCCCGCCACTTGGACCTAACCTCAGCCAGGTTTTCCCAGTTTTGTATGTCAATATTGGCTACTTAATGTCTCTCTAACATATATCCGTGCATCCGAGGCAAGGCCGACCAACCGACCTTTTCTCTGTTGCCAGCTTGCAATATAGCACATCTTTGGGTATGCAACCAGTTTGCATTCTGTTGACGTGCTAAATCCAACGGAGGCGTCTTTGGCTTGGCATGGCTGGAATGCTGCTCACACTTGCTTGTGCCATGACCTCTGTGTTGGGGACGTGCCATTTAATGTCAAGGATGAGGCGCAGGCATCTGAGATGGAAGCTATTTAGCCTTATTTTATGCTTGGTATAAGGGGTCCATGACTTGCATCCATAGAGGAGCGTGCTCAGTACACAGGCCTGGTATACCTGCAGCTTAGTCCTTGCTGTGAGTTTGGCATTGGACCAATCTCCTCTGTACATTCTAGCCATAACAGTTGCAGCTTTCCCTATCCTACCATATATCTTCCAGTGAGAGGGTGCTCGAAATGTTTGATCCAAGATATGTTAAAATCACAACAACATCCAGGTTGCAGTCGTCTATAGTGATATTTGGGAGGGAGGAAGCATCTTGTGCCACAATGTTGCTTTTCTTTATGCTAATGGTCAGGTAAAAATCTTTGCAGGCAGTGGAAATGCTTGATACAAGATTATAATACTGGCTTTTGTAATTAGTTATTCTGGTGTTAGTTAAAAAAGTATTTTAATATAATGAATTATTAGAAAGTAATGACATAGAATTTGAATTTGAGAAGATTTAGAATTCATTTTTAAATCCCCTCAAAAGCAGATGCGTTAGAGTAGAGCCAAGTAAAATCAACTATTATAAGAGTACATGAAACAAAGAGATTATATATTTTCTCTGTTCGTATAAAAATGTTATTTTATGATTATACCACCAATGATAGTATAAATGATACAAATACACATTTTGAAACTCGACTTAACAGTTAAATTAGTATGGTCAATATTTTTTTCTATCTAAAATATTAAAAGCATTAATATAACAGGTATATATATAATTATTATTCGGCATCAAAAGAAAATAGTAATCATAACAATAATTTTGGCTAGGAGAAGTTTTGAACAAAAGAATGGTTTGTGTAAAATGTGACTTTAATTAATGTCCTTAACAATGGTGATACGAACTATTTCTTGATAACATGTATAATTTTGGACGGATTATCTTTAAAATTTTCAGGCCCTAATTCCCTATTTTTAACAGTAGTGCTTTGATTTTAATTTAAATAAAAACGTTAACTACACAAGCAGAAAAATAAATATATATATTTTAGGTTCACAAAACCTACAAGTTTACTTTTATTATAAAAGCTAAAAGAAAAATAACATTTCACGACTTTTTTGAGAACTTAGTTCTAAAGTTTACAAAAGGCTTCACCCAATATTCTCAAAAGAGAAACTCAGCGTAATAAGTAAAATGGGTTTTCTATCTCACAAATGCTAATCTTTGCAACTTATTATCTTCTTTGATATCGCATTTTCAACAGTACTTACCAAGCATAGCCTGTGTCTTTGAAAATTCACGGTTTCATTGTTATAAATATGATGTACTAGGCAATGTGACGTTCTTTAAACAAATTTAAATAATCCGAACCACGGCGTAGGATACGCCGCTAATCGACTCATACATAATCCGATAAAAAAGATGAAATGAACGAATACAACTGCACAAAGAATTCAGGACCACGAGAGCACACGTGGTTTAAACAAAAGCCGTTTGCATGTCTTGAGATCAACGGTTGTCAAGCTTGCGGTGCGAAATAGGCGGTGCCCTGTGGGTGTGCACACTACTACACATATATGGACTTTGTCGTGTTGCATGCTCTAGTTTCTGAAGAATTATGAATATAGAATAGAAATAGTGAATATTTTAAATAACATTTTTGAAGGATATGCTTATTTACAGGTACAATTATTTTTTAACATATTGTTTTATTATATAAAGTTTTCCTTTGAAATTATTTTAGTAAAGAGAGTACACACATACTATTGTTAAAGAATCTTCTATAAAATTTCTATGATTATGGGTTTTAAAAGGTATTTTATCAATCGTTAAACACTTTAAAAATTAAATAAAATGGCATTAATAAATTGTAAGACATTGCAGATTCGCGCTAAAACAATCCTGATAAACTATGACTTGATTGTTATGATAACTTGTTATTGACAAATGTTTCTTTAAATGAGAAGTCCAATTTATAATAATGCAAAAAAAAAAAAAAAAAAAAAAGAAAAAAAACAACAACATTATGTATTAATTTTGGCTTCCACCCATTACATTTACAATGATTGAATGTCATACTAAAGATGTTAATATTGACATTCATATGTCAGAAGGCCTTTTCTGGGTAGAGATTGAAGGTAATTTTTTAAAAAATTAAAAAAGAAATTAAAAAAAAAAAATTAAGTTTACATTTGGTAATTTGATAATAAATTGACATAAATTTAAAGATTTAAAAAATAGATCAAGCTGAATTTCAGTATTTTAATCGTATTGTTTGTATTAAAACAGTATTTATTATCTTTCAGCCCGCAAAAAACATTATGGTTAAATGTAAAGGATACAACATTGGAAACAAAGTCACCGGTTTCATTGATACTGTTGGTATGCTTACTTTTTTCACGTTTCTCAACATTTTGTTTGTTACTTGTTCATTTTTAAACGTATACTTTTGCCTTTTTATTTTACTTTTAAGTACTTTTCTTTTTAAAAAATTTTCACGTATATAGAGACCTATCAAGGTAAATAAATAGCATATACATTTAACTACTATTTCATATTATTTATTTGTATTCCCTTGTTTTAAATAGACAAAACACAACCCGTGAAATTAAAAGTGGAAGAGAGCTCTCTTAAGTTTTTTGTACTTTTAATAGACAGTAATTGTTGGAATGAGTCAGAGTGGTGTAATGTAGCACTTCCAGCAGTTACCGGAAGTAGCTCAATATTTGATAGAAAAATACGTTTAGGATCAATTAATTATACAGGGAATCCTCGTGTTAGGCCGCCCCGACTCACGATGTTTCGTTGTTACGAACGCGATCCCATAAAAAAATATTTTTAAAAATAATGTTACGCGTTATTCCGTATTACATGGTTAAGCTTCGTAAACACGATCTTGTTTTAAGGCACACAGTGGATAAATACGCTTTGTTGTGGTTTTAATTACTTAAATTCATGTGGTAAAGAACTATTTTTTAAAATTAATATTTATGTTAATTCATGTGGTAAGGCATTGTTTTCTTTTTTTAAAATATGTTTTAACTGTAAAAATTTAATATAACAGCATTTTCTTTTTAAAATATTCAGACTTAATTGAAAATTAGGTTTTGACGCCTCATAAGAAAGATTCAACGTCGTAACCCAATGACACCTTTATATATATATATTTTTGACGCACTTGAGCTAAAGAAGTGTACAAAAAAAAAAAAAAAAAAACTGGAAAAAGTTCGTTTCTCCGATTTAAAATTACGATATATCGCTTTTATTCCACATACCAGAAAGTTTTCAGGAAGAGATAACTTAAGGAAATGGATGAAATAAAATTGTTATCTTTTAAAATATGTTCGAAAAATTTTTTATTTAAAATTTATGCAAACAATTCTGAATGCTGAACATTTATTTTATTTATTTATTTATTATTAAAATTAAATTAAGCTTTACTTATTTAACTTAATATAGTATGTTGAACACTTCTGATTTTTCTTAATATAATATAAATATGTTCTTACAGATAATAATATTTCAAATATAACAAAAACTCTCGTAACAGAAAGTAGTGGATCAATCAATGCACTAATATTTAAAAAAATATATTAAATATTTTTTGATTTTTTTTTAAATAACGCCCTATAATGAGAAAGATATGCTTCAGATAACATTTATTACTACTTAGAAAGTAAGGTTTTATATTAAAAATATTTATAATATAAGAATTAAATGACTTAAATCCTGATAAAGTAAATGGAAAAGACGTAGACAAGGTAAGTTTCAGACTGACAGGACGTAACCAAACAGCAAACGTTTCGGCAAAGAGCCTTCCTTAACAAACAAACAATACACAAATACAATAAAATGTATAAAAAAATAATACAAACTTAGCTGGGGTGGAATCTAAAGAGTCAATGAAAGACTGATTGCAATCTAAACCCCAATTTTTAATCCCGATATAATCACTCTCATTAATGTTCTATTGCTACGCCCGGGGGCGGATTAAGACTGCACGGGGCCCTGGGCTTTAATCAAACGGGAGACCTATCCAGCCAGCATTCTTAAAATAAAATGATTGTTAACAGCTAATATAAGACTGTAACTAAATTTTAATAATAAAAAAAAAAACGAACACGAAGTAAAAACTGTTTGATGTGTTCGCGGATGTTATAATTGAGTGTGAAATGAAAAAAAATATATGCCATTGCTGGGAATTGAACCCGACACCGGTAGCTCCCCGAGCAGCTACTATAAAATATAAAAAGTTTGGCGGCCCCTAAACCGTCGGGGGCCCGTGGCTTTAGCCCGTTCAGCCCCCCCCCCTTAATCCGCCATAGACTACGCCTTATTACTTACAGACTAGATACATTTTATATATTCCACCACAAATTTGGCCAAACAAAAAATATATCTTATTATTATACTTTAAGTAAGAAGAGGAAAATCTATGACTTATTCAAATATTTAAAACACAAATTCACTAAACAACTTATTTATATTTGTTTATAAACTCTTTGGATCCTTAATTTGAGTTTTTACTATTGTTGGAAAAATATAAATAGAATGTTTATGTTTTTTTTCCTATTTAATGACCTTTGACTACGTTCCATTTTTTAACAGGCATGACTCTCTCAAATGGAACCATATATGTATCAAATACATTTGTCAATGAAACTGGCACTTATAATTTCTTAAAATTTATTATATACATAATTATTTTCAATTTTACTTTACATCGTATTACATCTTTCTTTTCCATCAGTAAATGCTTTAATTACACCGTTTCAACAAATTAACATTGTTTACATTTTATATATGGCGATTTTATTTTCAAGCAAACATCGTGTTCATAGTATTATAAAATATTCTTTAAAAAATAATTTAATATTGATTGATTACTATTTTGCACACATAAAGATACTCTTTTGCATTGCTTGAGTAAATGCAATTACTTAAGGTAACTGTAAAATTGTTGTCTTTTTTTCCTTAAAAAGATGATGCATAGACGGAACAAATTAAAATAAATAATTTTAACATTTTAAGTCTACAATTACAGAAGACTTCAATCTAAATTTAATTAAAATTGTATTGTATCTGACTTTACTTTACAATTATTTTTACGTGCATCTCCTCTCTTCGTAGTTACCAAAATTTTAGAAGGTATTGAACGTCTTGTCAAAAATTTCTAGTTGTATTTTTTAATTAAAAAAGGTATATAATTGTGTTGATAAATGTTAACCTAAATTGGCACTGCAAGTTACTTAATTCAAGGTTGAAATATTTTTTCTCACCAAACATACATAACTATAATGGCACTGACAACTTCACTATTAATAAGATCACACATCCTTCTTTCCACGAAAGAATAAATCCTCCAAATATAGATAAAGTCTTTAACTTCATCACAAATACGAATATAGCATATTTTAACAATATTCAAATCGGCATTTTCTTATATAAAATAAAAACACAAGTATGGCAGTAATTATATGTTACCCTATTTCTGTTCCATTCGCCGATTGCCAAAACGTTTGCCGCAAACTATATATGGAGGACCCTCAATTGTAAGAGATGGAGACACTTTTTAATTTCAGATATTTAATTCTAGACTAGTGTTTATGATGAACCTATCAAGAATATACAAATGTATACTACAATTAGAAAGAAATTGAAATTTGCTTACATTGACACAAAGTCGCACAACTATCTGTACCTACTTTCTTGGTAAGTATTATTATATTTATTATCCCCCTTTTGCACCCTATAATTATGGAGTTATGTATTCTTTACATTTTAAGCACGCTGATTTTTATTCTGTCAATTGTAATATTTTGTTTACTCGATTTTTTCCAAGAAGGAATTTTATGTTACCTGTCAACTCATTCAACATTTGATTTATTTTTTTAAAAAGTTTTTATGATTAAAGCTATGAACATGTCAGAGGTCATAATATAAATGTAACGACACTGTTTACTTATACTTGTATATTATAAAGTCAAAAACGTTGTCAAGGCAATAAGCATAATATTTAATCTTAAACATGAAATAATAAATGGTATTGTATTCCTATAATGAAACCTATTATAATATGGAAAATATTATAACAATGCCAAAATCTATAGCCCTTAGCAAGTTCTAGAGATATTTACAGAAGTCAAATTACATTTCATCTTGAAATGCAGTGGCTCTCATCCTTAAAATATCTCGGGAGCCAACGGAAATTATTTTTTTGTGTTAGGTTAAGAATATAATGTCTATCTCTCTTATTATTTTTTAAAGATTAATTTAAGTATTGTAAAATTTCCTACATTACTACATCTGGACATAACTGTAGTTACAGCAATAATTGACTGGTTAAAGATTATGTATGATCAGCCTTGTTATTCGACCTTACAATCCGGTAATATTTGATTTTGCAACAGAGAATTAAGAAGAGATTTATCATTTACTTTTTTGGAATTCATATAAAAGTAAACTTTCTCAGAAGCCACAGGTAAATGTCTTCAGTTGTCAACGCTTAATTGAGACAGTAAAGTTCCAGACTTTCATTAAAATATTATAACATAAATAGAATTTGTAACCTTAAGTGTACAGCTGCTATTTCTATGCATAAGAGTATTGTGTCCTACGCTTATCTATGGTTTGTGATAAGTATTGTATTCTTATTAGAGTTTTAATTTTGATCAAGTGTTGGTTTCCTTATTTTTTGTATCCGTATGTCTATCAGAGGGTTGCATAAATTTATTTTTGTGTTGTGATTATAAAGGATAAAAGGATCCAGCATCCTTCCGTCTCGCGAGACGATGGTGCATCACGGTTGGGTTGGGTTGCATTTCCTCGAGTGACTGTGCAGTCCTATCCTTGAGTGACAGTCTTTGCCACAGTTTTTACACACGAGTTCTGTGCTTCCAAATGTTTTGGCCTTTCTCCTAGCTCTTCTGTCTGCAGCCTCCTCCATTCTTCGCTCCTCGGCTACTATGACGCCCTCTTTGACAACTGTGCGCCACGTAGATCGGTCTTCTGCCTTACACTCCCAGTCACTTGTATGTATTTTGGCTGCTTTCATGTCCCTTTGACAGACATCTTTAAATCGCAAGCGTGGGCGACCTGTTTTCCTCTTTCCTGAAGCAAGTTCACCATATAGGAGGTCCTTCGGGATGCGGCCGGGGCTCATTCTTTTGACATGTCCTAGCCACCTCAGGCGTCTTTCACTAAGAATTGAGAACATGCTTTGGGTATTGGCACGCGTTAGTACCTCACTATTAGGCACTTTTTCTTGCCATTTAATACCAAGGATGCGGCGCAAGCATCTCAAATGGAAGCTGTTAAGCTTATGCTCTTGTGATGTATAAGTGGTCCATGTCTCGCTCCCATTGGTTTTCTCCGTTAGCTTGGTGTTTTGCCAGACCCGCTTATTTAGTTTAGCCATTGTTGCGGCTGCCTTGCCAATTCTGCTGTTTATTTCTTCTTCAATGGACAGTGTATTGGAGACCTTGGATCCCAAGTAGGTGAAGCTGTCCACAACCTCCAAGTTTTCATTATCGATATTTATGGTAGGAGGAGGTCGAGTGTCTTGGGCCATGATGTTTGTCTTTTTCAAGCTGATTTGCAGACCAAATTCTTTGCAGGCATTGGAGAAGCTTGACACGAGTTGTTGCAAACCAGATTCTGTATGTGCTGTTAGTGCCGCATCATCCGCAAATAGTAGCTCTCGAATTAGGACATCCGTCGTTTTGGTCTTGGCTCGGAGGCGGGCAGTGTTGAAAAGTCCTCCATCAGCTCTGGTATGTAACCAGATTCCCTCACTGCTATCCTTGAATGCGTATCGAAGAAGTACAGAGAAGAATATTGCGAAGAGTGTTGGTGCGAGTACACAACCTTGTTTAACTCCGCTGCTGACAGGGAAGGCCTCTGACTTAGCTCCATCGAACTGTACTGTGCCAAGCATATTTTCATGGAACTGTCTGATGATGGCAAGTAGGTGAGGGGGACATCCAATTTTTGCCAGTATTTGGAATAGCCCGTTGCGACTGACTAAGTCGAAGGCTTTTGTAAGGTCCACAAATGCAATGTATAGTGGCATCTGCTGCTCTCTGCATTTTTCCTGGAGCTGTCGTATGGAGAACACCATGTCTATGGTAGACCGACCGGACCGGAAACCACACTGAGATTCTGGATAGACGCGGGATGCTAGGCTTTGTAAACGTTTTAGTATAACGCGGGCAAAGGTCTTTCCTACAATACTAAGGAGTGAAATGCCGCGATAATTATTGCAATCACTCCTATCACCTTTGTTTTTATATAGTGTCACTATATTTGCATCCTTTAGGTCTTGGGGGATGTAGCCCTGTTCCCAGCAGAGGGACAGAATCTCGTGCAATGGTTGGAGTAAAGCTGTCTTGCCACTCTTTAGAACCTCTGGTGGTATTCCATCATTCCCAGGCGCTTTTCCACAAGCTAGACTGTCAATTGCTTTGCTCAGCTCTTCCTGTGTGGGCACGACATCAAGTTCTTCCATGAGTGGCATATCTGGGATGTCATCTAGAGCGGTGCTGGAGACTGTGGTAACTGTTGAATACAATTCCAGATAATGCTCAACCCACCGTTTTAGCTGTGCTGCCTGGTCTTGAATAATTTCTCCATTTTTGGACTTTAGGGGAGCAGCTTTTGACGTCAAGGGGCCCGTTGCCTTTTTGATGTTTTCGTACATGACTTTTGCATTGCCCATGTCTGCAGCTGATTGTATACTGGAACAGAGCTTAAGCCAGTAGGTATTGACACATTTACGTGCAACCTTTTGGGCAAGTGACTTAGCTGTTTTTAAAGCATGCAAATTGTCAGGTGTAGGCTTTTCCTTGTAAGCCATAAGAGCTTTCCTTTTTGCTTCAGTGACGGGTTTCATCTCGTCCCAATGTTCATCAAACCAGTCCGTGTTTTTGTGAGATTTTTTGCCAAAGGCTTGTATTGCGGATGTATAGATTGTGTCTCTCAGTTGCGTCCATTTGGAGTCAATGGTGACGCATGGGGACATCTTTGAGAGACTTTCCTTCACCTTGTCTTTGAACAGCTGCGCTATCGCAGGGTCTTTCATGCAGGAGGTATTGATGCGTGGACTTCCCTTNGGGGGCGCGGTGGTCAAAGTGTTAGTGCGCTGCGGTACAAAAACAATTCTAAAATAAAAATAAAAATCGGTCACGGGTTCAAACCCCGGTTCTGGCACCCCTACGGGTAGATGATGCTCGTTAAAACCTTGGCTGGTAGTTCATCTAGGAGAAGGAAACTCCGAATACAAATCCTCCGCTGCCTTGCGGCTATACCTGCCTTGCGGGAAAGGCTAAGGGAGTAAACCCTGAAAGAAAATCAGGAATTGGAGCACCTACAGGCGGTCTATACATAAGACTTATGTACATACCGGCAGCTCCTGCGACGCCAATGGCAGCCAAGCTGCATCGACGCAAGTCGTTCCCTTGGTTACACCATTGACGTGGAGAGGGGGGATATGCTGTATGGGCAGCAGCTAATTCTCCATAATACCCGCCCAGGCTTGCATCACCTCTGGAGAGGACACTCCAGCGTCGCCGCAAGGTGTCGACAAAACACGGGAAGCAGCAGTTACCGGTTATAAGCCAAAGCTCAATTGACGTAGAGCTAGGCGCCAGGGGCTGCTTCCGACGGTGGGAGAGACTACCAATGTCTCACTGGACAGCTACCGCCCGCCTCAAACTGGGCAGCCCCCAGTCAAATAGGTGCTATCCCGTCATGGCCTGCCTTCTCCACTGGGTGCGTGGAGATTAGAGTACCACTCAACAAGTGGGCCACTAAGCCCTGCACCAAGAAATACAAAAAAGAAAAAGAAGACCCCAGCTCTTCGAATCGCTAGCTGGAACGTGAGGACTATGTGTCCCGGCATCACTGATGATCTGCAGTCCATAAACGACACACGGAAGACAGGAATAATCGATAGAGAACTTAAAAGGCTAAAGATTGACATAGCATGCCTTCAGGAGACCAGGCTCCCAGACAACGGTTCACTCAAAGAGGCCAATTACACCTTCTTCTGGCAAGGCAGACCGAAAGACGAACCTAGACAGCATGGTGTGGGTTTCGCTGTTAAAAACACTCTTCTACCATCCATTGAACCACCGTCATCAGGCACGGAGAGGATCCTCACTCTAAGACTCAGAACAACTGCGGGCCCAGCAAACATTCTTAGTGTGTATGCCCCAACACTCTATTCAACTCCGGAAGAGAAGGACCAGTTCTATGGAGCGTTAGACCAGGCAATAGCCGGCATCCACAAAGACGAGGCAATCTATCTCCTAGGAGATTTCAATGCTAGAGTGGGGAGCGACCACGAAGCCTGGCCCACCTGCCTTGGACTATTTGGAAGAGGAAAGTTAAATGAAAATGGACAAAGGCTTCTGGAATTGTGCTGCTCACGAGGCTTGTGTGTGACCAACACTTTCTTCAAGTGCAAGGATATACATCAAGTATCTTGGAGACACCCTCGATCCCACCAATGGCACCAGCTGGACCTCATTATCACCAGGCGTGCACAACTAGCTAGCGTCCTACTCACTCGCAGCTATCACAGTGCCGACTGTGACACGGATCATTCCCTTGTCGCCAGCAAAGTACGAATAATGAGGAAAAACTCGTACCACACAAAGAAAAAGGGAAGTCCACGCATCAATACCTCCTGCATGAAAGACCCTACGATAGCGCAGCTGTTCAAAGACAAGGTGAAGGAAAGTCTCTCAAAGATGTCCCCATGCGTCACCATTGACTCCAAATGGACGCAACTGAGAGACACAATCTATACATCCGCAATACAAGCCTTTGGCAAAAAATCTCACAAAAACACGGACTGGTTTGATGAACATTGGGACGAGATGAAACCCGTCACTGAAGCAAAAAGGAAAGCTCTTATGGCTTACAGGGAAAAGCCTACACCTGACAATTTGCATGCTTTAAAAACAGCTAAGTCACTTGCCCAAAAGGTTGCACGTAAATGTGTCAATACCTACTGGCTTAAGCTCTGTTCCAGTATACAATCAGCTGCAGACATGGGCAATGCAAAAGTCATGTACGAAAACATCAAAAAGGCAACGGGCCCCTTGACATCAAAAGCTGCTCCCCTAAAGTCCAAAAATGGAGAAATTATTCAAGACCAGGCAGCACAGCTAAAACGGTGGGTTGAGCATTATCTGGAATTGTATTCAACAGTTACCACAGTCTCCAGCACCGCTCTAGATGACATCCCAGATATGCCACTCATGGAAGAACTTGATGTCGTGCCCACACAGGAAGAGCTGAGCAAAGCAATTGACAGTCTAGCTTGTGGAAAAGCGCCTGGGAATGATGGAATACCACCAGAGGTTCTAAAGAGTGGCAAGACAGCTTTACTCCAACCATTGCACGAGATTCTATCCCTCTGCTGGGAACAGGGCTACATCCCCCAAGACCTAAAGGATGCAAATATAGTGATATAGTTGTGATTATAAATAATAATTATTCTGCATTATTTACAAAATTACTTTTAAAAAAAAAAAAACTATATGAATACGAAATAAAAGAAAATAAGACGTATCATTTCCTGTTATAACTGTATTAAAGAAGATAAAAACAAAAAATAATTTTTTTTAAAACTCAAAACCAACAAACTTATACATTTTACAAAAGCTCTCTGTGAAAGTGTCACTCTATCTTCTAATCCAGGGGTTTCCAAACTTTTCATCCGACGGGCCGATTAACTGTGAAACGGTGGTTTGGGGACCAATACACACAAAGTTCGAAAAAAAAAGAATGAAAACTTAGATGTTGTTTTCAATTAAATATTTAATATTAGCCGCTAATGATTTAGTGACGGGTGAAGACTTCCTGAAAAGCACAGTTGTCCAAAAGGGGTGGGTTTGGGCAAACGAGTGAATGAAAAGGAGGATATCTGGAGAGAGCAAAATATAATTGTCAATGACTGGAAGATATATTGTTGAACATTTAGCCCTGTTAGTAAATCAAACCACTCGGAATCGAAGAGAACAATGAAAAGGCGACGTGGCTAAGACGACTGTAGGTGATACCAAAGCTACTGAGAACACTGGAGTGATGAGGTAAAATTGCTGCGCGCACACACAATTGCGCAGCCCCCGAGATCGAGGGAGGCTGCCTAAAGTATTCATTTTATGAAAGTAATTGTTGAGGAGATTGTGTGACTACTTTTATGTTATTGAGAACAACGGAGAGCACAAGTTATTATGCAAATGTCGAGAAAGAAAGCTTACAGCCGTGTTGCTAAGTCATGTTCGAAAACAAAGTTGGAAATATAGGGGTACAGCTGAAAGTGTGTCTAGTTGTTGGCCTGTCTTACACCAAATACAGGAAACGTTAATATCGTAGTTTTAGGTTCAGACATTTTAAATTACAAAGAATGTTGCAGCAAAGAATAGTTTCCATACCCAATCTTCATCAGACTATAATGTCTGTGACTTTCATTAATTTCTAAAAAGTCAAGTATTTCCTTTCTTATTTCAAATACTCTACTCAGAACTTTCTCACAATTTAGGCATCTTAATTCTGTTTATTATGGTAAATCGTGTGATTCTGTGTGTGTGTGTGTGTGTATCTTTCAACATTTCTCTGAACTGTCTATGATTGAGCTCATGCAACATTATTAAATTTACCATTTTCACAACAGGATTTAGTAAACTGTTTATGTCCACATTTTCACCACACAAAGCTTGCTGGTGAAAAATTAAGAGCAGAAACATTGGCTTTTTGAGTGGCTTCACTTGTCAAAACCAATACAATTTAATGCTTCTCATGTTCTTTTTCCATCAACAGTCAAGCAAGTGAAGTTAGTCCAATTCAAGTTAAAATCAACTTTCGTTTTTTAAATATACTCTCCGGTAGCTGTGCCATCTTTGCTATGTAGAGTTCTTTCGTTATGCTCATGTTTTCATCCACACCTCTAACGAACAGTAGCATTTGAGGGTTGGAACTGCTATCCAGCGATTTATCAATTGAAATTAAAAAATGGTGAAGTTTGCTTGCATGTTTTCAAGCCTTTATTTCGCTTATTGAGTAACTATGTTTTCACCAAAGTTTGCAACTTGGCGAGTAATGGTATTTGCACCAAAAGCTACAGTTTTGGGTTAAAGTTCCTCTGCTGTCTCCAACAAACATTCCTTCAATACTTCACCATCTGTAAATGTTTTGCTACTTTTAGCCAGGACGTACACAACTTTTTAACTGGCCTTGTTTCATGAGTCATTTTCATGTGAGGATTTCCTGAATAATTTCCTCTAAAATGTGAGACACTTAAGACACATCTTTTCAAAATGTATTTTCAAGATTAATGAAACATTTCTTTTAATGATTAACGTAGCTGATGTATAACGTATTGTCATTTAGGTAGTTAGTATGATATGAATGTTTCTTTAATTAATATATGTATTGTTATCTCCATGTTTAAAGCGCTGTGAGCCGGGCTCCTGGCTGGGATATAGCGCTATATAAATTATCATATTATTATTATTATTATTATTGTTATTATTATTATTATTACTAAAAATTTAAAGCATTAAGAAGACAAAGAAGTTCTATCTTGAAAGGTTTGCTTCACATTTAATTAAACATTCTGTTTAAATGTTTAAATACCGTAAACACAAAACTTAAGAAAAACGATAAATCTTCATTGGTTTTATTGTAAGCCTTCTCTATATGAAGTGAAAATACTTCCTTTTCTTTATTTAGAAATTTTTAAAAATGTCTTAATAGATTCCCCCCCCCCCTTCTTGCTTGTCACCATTTGATTGTATCCACTATCCTATTCAACTATTTACTATAAATATCCATTGTAGAAAGTACTTCCTACATCCCTGATATAGATACTGTGAGTATGAACTTTTAGCCTGTATGTTTTAATTATAAATCTGTTATCTACAGCGAAACATACGACTACTTCTGTATATACCATTGTCATTCCTATAAGCGGCGCTTTCCTTGTCCTCTTGATTGGCATGTTGATAGTGTGCTGTGTTTGCCCTCGGTGAGTCTCGTAAGACAAACAACGTTGTTGTTTTTTTACACTTAAAATAGAAGTTATAGTTAGAGGAATAAAGAAAGACTTATTTTCTGAATGAGCGTTTATTAGACATAAAAACTTTTTTTTTATGTGTAATGAAAATAATGCTGATGTAACTTATCTTTGTTATAAAACGGGTTGAAAATTATTATTGCTTTTGTTTTTAAAAAAAAATTGATCTTGATATAACTTTACTTTCATGTACGTGGAGGATTGAAAGGGAGGGTGTGGGTTCGCTAGCACTGACATTCTGTAAACATGTCTTCTTTATATTAAAACGTCTATACTCAGGCTTTAAAATATTTTAGAGTTTANAAATAATTAAAATGTTTTAAAAAATTACATTAAAAAAACAACTTTATTTTGTTGTTTGGAACTGTATTTGATATTATTTATTTATTTTAATGTTTAATACAATTGCATCATTTTTTTTTTTTGATTAAAAAGTAGACGGGAGAGAAATTATGATGTCCCGTTTACAAATAATCAAGACATCCAAATCTTTTGGTTCTCTTAATATTAAACACAAAATAAAAGTAATATACATTATATATTATTATATTTAGATACGACATCCGGCGTAGCGTACGCTATAGTCTTGCTCATGGATGGTGCAAAGAAAGTGGAAAAGAACCGTCAAAAATTAAAGCACAAAATTTTATTTTATTTTTTTAAACTCGAGTGTGCGTTGGTACAGTGGGGGGGGGGCATTGTTAGTCTCGAGACATTTGCACTGCGGAAAGCTACTTCCCCTTCCACCATACAACATCTTAGCTTGCTAACCATAAACAATGATTGGCCAGCCCTAGCGAGGTTCAGCCATGTTTGCAAAAAATGGAAGGGCGAACGAGCACAAACATTTTCGTTAAATTTAATCATTAATTTTCCGCTGGTGCTTCCACCGAGGTGCTTCTGCTTTTAAGGTGGACCTGCTAACCCCTCCGCTATGATTCCTGCTTCACTTTTCAACCATAAACTGTGATTGGTTGGAACCAGAGAGGGTCATTTGTCGTGCTTATTTTCACACCCTTTGCTCTGAATCTGGTTAATTATATATGTAAATATACATTGTTGATACTTAGTTTACACAATCTCATGCTTCACACATTTTTATAGAATAACCTACTAAATTTTATTATTTTTTAAAAAGCTTTTCCGATATTATAAATATATATTCCTTATAGCTCAAGTCCCGAACAATGTGGAGAGTTCTGACTCATTTGAAGTAAAACTTGACGACGATGGTTATCTTGAACCTGTGATAGTATACAACAAAAAACAACATGAAGTGTTGTATGAAGAAATTAATCACTAGATGATGATGTAAATATTAAACTACAGCTGGAGGGAAAAGACAGTAATTAAAAGAAGAAAATAGGATTTAATATAACAAGAAACGTGTTTCTTATTATGAAAAATTACGTTTCCAAAATATTTATTAATTTTATTTACTAAGATTTCATCCATCCTTTATGTTGATTGCTAAAAATATATATGTATACTAGGACTGTGGAAAATAACGATTCATTTCTTGATTAATCGTTAAAAAATTTTATTAAATTTAAATTAATTGCCATCAGCCCTAATTTTTGTATTTAAAAAATGAAATCGAAATTATGCTGGGTTCTAAGAGATTGCAAAATGAAATGTTCTAAGAGGGAAAATATTAAAGAACGGCTTTTAGACAAGATAAAAATGGTGCGAAATTATTTATACAAATCTTATTAATAATATAAGTCAGGTAAAGAGATATAAAGAAAGAGAGAGAGAGAGAGGGGGGTGGAGAGTTGTATATACATAGAGAGATAATGAAAGAGTTACAGAGAGAGAATGAGAGAGTTAGAGAGAGAGAGAGAGAATGAGAGAGAGTTGGGGAGATTGATGGAGAGCAAGAGAGAGTGAGAGACAATTTCGAAGTGATGGTAAATTGCTCACACACGGTAACAATCAACCACAAGAAGTACTTAACCCAATGGTTTTATTACTCAGCTATAAATAACACAATATAATTTTTATAATGAATTCCATGAAGAAAACATATAAAATAATAATAAAAGTCGTAATTATTTGTAAAGGAAAAAAAAGCAAAAACGAATACATCATCTCTATCCACAATCTAGCCGTAGAAAGAAAGCACACATACAACAATGAATACAAGGTAAAAATCGTCTACATTAAAATGTTGATACAAAAACTTAAAAGGGATGGACCATGATGTGGATTTGCTCGGTAGAGTAAAAACTGTTTATCAAATTATGCTAGTCTTAGCAACTGTCTTAAAACAAATCTATAATTTAAACACATTGATTCAAAAGACATGATTTCTTGAGCATCCACATAAAATAATCTTCAGTTCTGTTAATACCAATTGTTTTAAATCTCACTGAGTGATACATTTTAACTTTCCTGTTTGCCCAGCATGTTTAAAAGGTTTTTTATATTGTTGAGCAGCAGTATTCTGATATAAATTTGATTTTCAGCATCATATATTTTTTCTTAATGAGATTAACGTGGACAGCAGTGACTGGAGTAAACCTTGACTACATTGACCTCTTAGGACATTTATCTGATGCAAATATTGTCTATTACAGAAATAGACTGATATTAATTTGTAATTTACAAATATTATCATATTTTATATTAAAATGTGCGTGTTTGTCAGAGGTGTTTTTGTCACGTCGTGGATTTTGAAAAATATTTTTTTATTGTGTGCACAGTTTAAAACATTAGAGCCAAAAAATGTATTTAACAAATGGTATTTGTTTATTATACTGATTTTTTTTTTGGAAAAATAAATAAATACTGGCTAGATAATTATATACCTTGTATTAAGAGCATTGAAGTAAATTTAATAACTTAGGTGTGATAAACCTACTTGTTATAACTCAAAAATAGTGAAAATCGTTTTTAGAGACATTGCAACATGATATTTTATTATGAAAAACATGTATCGGGTATAAACGTGTTTACATTTTGTTTCTTTTTTATTGTAATATGTGAGATTTCTATGCAGCAAGCGTGATTGAATAAGAAATATTACATAATGATGTTACAATTTTATATAAAATAATTTGCTGCAAGCTCTTCAACTAAAAAAAAATGGCCCTCTAAATAAAAGACATTTTTTAAATATTATTTTTGGATCGAGATAATTCAAATTCAAAAGACCTCACTCATGATTTTATTTGCAAGCCACATAAAGGGACAACGTCATAAAATGCGTTCATATTAGTGCAGACGACTCGACCCGAATGTGTTCACCCGTCTCCTCGAAGACACGAAATACTAAGCAAATGTCAAATTTTTGCAATTAGCTCCGTGTGGGACACAGCTGAAGCCTCATTTGTTTGATGAAGGTTAGAATTTAATCGGAGTTTCTTACACTATGCCGTGGCATAAACTGGTAAATCTTTCTTGTCGTGTCTCCATACCCAAAGCACTGTTGTCATTTCTCTTATAATTTGTTCATAAGGCTTTTTCTGACTCACAGCATGATCATCGAATGTTCGCTTTGTGCTTAGCTGCGTTTTCTCATCCAAATAAAACACCATTTCAAAATCCGGAATTTTCACGAACGCCAGTGTTACACTGCAGATTTATGCTACAACTTACTGCTTCCAAATCGACTAAGTTAATCTTTACTTCAGACAGGATCAACTCAAAGCTTTCAGAGTGAGCCTTAATTTGTTGAAGACACTTGCGTCCAGAAAGAATTTTCTTTTCGCTACCGATGGGCTCACATTCTCCAATGTTACTCCACACGATTTAGATAGGTGGTCGCTATATTGTCAAGGCTGGTTGTACTTCGATATGCATACGTCTTCCATACATAAAAGAGGAGAAGTCCGTGAAGATTTAAACGACTTAATCATCATAGTCACTTATTGTCATCAGAGCTTGATCGTTTTGAATCTCGACCGGACTAGCATGTCATTGCCATCTCAAGCATGTTTAAAATTAACAACTTATTCACGTGCCCCCTTTCTGCATACACCTGAATCATTTATTGTGTCAACAGTTTCCACGATTGTTTGCCGTCTTGATAATTTACTAATCTCTATAGTATTTAATAAGGATTTTTTATGCTCCAACCACACTGCTCTAACTAAAGGGACTACAATTGACAAAAATAAATGGAAAAGACGTAACCAAGGTAAGGTTTAGCCTGACATGACGTAACAAAATAGCGAACGTTTCGCCAGAGAGCCTTTGTCAACTGACATATAATACACAAACAAAACGAATATAAAAAATAAAAACTTAGCTGTTGTGAAAAAACTTGGGTGTGGTGAAATCCAAAGAATCCTAGAAAGTAAAGCTGAGAGAGGGCAGAATGAAACTATTAAGGAAAGGGGAAATTGGGGGAGGGGCAGGACGCCTAGGTGGTCAAAGCAAACACCACATTCATTCCAAAAATGACAAAATGACCCCAAAAAATACTTTTAAAAATCTATTATTTTCAAGTACACGCGTTTATTTACAATAAGATACTGCACTTATAAGAAGAAACTACATTCTTTCTATGATTACAAGTTAAATCTGTGAATTAATCCACTGTACATAAAGGCCTGGGAGGCTTATCACAACTTATTTTCCTTTGCAAATATTTTTTTGCATATAGATAAATATTTCTAATTAATATGATAGTTGCATGTATATGATCAAAATTGTTGAAGTTTTAATGTTTAATAATGTTCTTAAAATTTTGATTTTACGTTTTGCGCCTTATGCGTGATATGTGCAGTGGATAGGTTCACTAATTTCACCTGTTATCTAAGAACATTTTTATTTTCTTCTTTTTAGTGTACTTTCTATATGTAAATAAAAGCGTATTATTTTTTTAATGATATTATTTTAAATATTATTTTAAAAAGTATTTTATTTTATAGTTTGAAATCTCATTTTTTTTTTAAAAATCATGTTAAGCCTGGTTCCTTATTGGACGCAGGACGTGTTAGCGCATTTTCGTATTATGTATCAGTACTTATGTTAGATATAAGCATTATGTAGTTATCAGTAATTGTGTTTAGATTTTAGACATATTTTTATGAATTTTCTTGTGTAATGAATATACCTTAAAATTTTTTTATTTCGTTGCCATGACAATAATGGCTTCAATGTGTCGTTGGTTTTGACACATTCAACCTTGGCTTGTTATCCCGGGAGAAGAACGCGCACACACACACCAACAAACAATTAATAAACGGGAAATTATTACAAGCGCCAAAATATCTTCTCCCAAAGCGTTTTTCTACGTGCTACACGTGGAAAGCAGTGATCCTCAAAGTTGTGAAACCGTGCATGTTTCTTTTCTAAATGAACATTTAAAATGCATTAATCGAGTAACTGAGTGTTGTGGAAATAGGGTGACCTCTACGTGGTTCGACAGACGAGTAAGGTCGTGGTGTCCATTGCGACCTGAAACCGACAAACCTCAGGCTTGGATAGCCGAAGACCGTTGTTAGGTGCTAGGTGCTAGTAACATATGATTACAGTCGCTGTACGGATCTTAGGCAAATCATTTAGATGCAATGCCGATGATGAAAACCAAAGTACCCGTTGAGGGTCGGGTTACTCTGAAGCGACCTTTCGTCCCCCTCAATTAACTATCAACGCTGTTGAGCGGTGCCGGTTTAGGGCCAGGAGCGCTAGTACGGAATAGCAAAAGGTACCGCTAGGAAACGCTTTTGGTCGCCAGCTCTGAGAAAACCTTTCGGTGGGGGTTAAACCCTAGATAGGTCAGTGATGATCCCCACGCTTTGCGGCGATCTAAACTTTTAAGACTCGTAAGCTTTGCCGTGGTGGCGCCAAAGTGATACTATGTTGATAGCGAGTCACAGTAGGGAAATTCCACACCTCCCTTGGGAGGCACACTTTAGTGGGAGGCGTTTTCGGCCCAGTGCCCTGGACGCCCAGGCGGCCGCTTGTAGCAGCGACCGCTCCGGGGGGGGGGCTTCTCAGTCCTTACGTCCCTTAGGGGGCCAGAGGTCTGAGGGGGTTTTCCGGGAAGCCCCATGAAGAGCGCAGGCTCGGGACTGCTGATTTTCTTCCACATGTAGGATTTTCAGTGTTGATGCACGAATGGCAGGTCAGGACATACAAAAAATCATGTTAAGCCTGGTACCTATTGGAATTCAGGACGTGTTAGCGCATTTTCGTATTATGTATCAGTACTTATGTTAGATATCAGAATTATGTAGTTATCAGTAATTGTGTTTAGATTTTANCGTTCCCTGCGCTAGTGTTACCTCTCGATTCGAAATATTTTTTGGTAGTTTTAACGGGGTTTTTAAACGGATCGAGTAACTGAGTGTTGATGCACCAATGGCAGGTCAGGACATACAAAAAACATATATACATCATGGGTCTAGGACTTATGGATGCTGTGATCAAGGGTGATGACGGACGGACGGACAAAACGGGTGCAATAGCGATTTCGACATCTCGAAAATGCGCTAAAAACATATATACATCATGGGTCTAAAACATATATACATCATGGGTCTAGGACTTTCATACTTCCAGGATCTCTACTGCCACTACAAGAGGTCAGATCGAGTAACTGAGTGTTGATGCACAAATGGCAGGTCAGTACATACAAAAACATATATACATCATGGGTCTAGGACTTATGGATGATGAGATCTAGGGTGATGGCAGACGGACGGACGGACAGACAGACAAAACGGATACAATAGCGCATTTCTACTTCTCGAAAATGTGCTAAAAATGTGGGTGTGTGAAGGGGCATAATTGATAAAGTAAATGTTTGAATAATCAAAAAATCATGTTAAGCCTGGTCCCTATTGGAATTCAGGACGTGTTAGCGCATTTTCGTATTATGTATCAGTACTTATGTTAGATATCAGAATTATGTAGTTATCAGTAATTGTGTTTAGATTTTAGACATATTTTTATGAATTTTCTTGTGTAATGAATATACCTGACATTTTTTTTATTTAAAAGTCATTTCTTTACATTTTTAAAAAAATTATTTTCTCTTTAATCTAACTACAAGGCACCACAAATGATGACGTAAAACTCTCTAAACTTTTACACATATTCTAATGACGTCAACTAAAAAAAAAACACTAATTCTTTTGCACCCTTTCGCACCACTCTTCAATGCATGTAGAATTATCCATTCGACTTCCGGCAATGGCGGCCGTTCCCTGCGCTAGTGTTACCTCTCGATTCGAAATATTTGTTGGTAGTTTTAACGGGGTTTTTTAACGGATCGAGTAACTGAGTGTTGATGCACAAATGGCAGGTCAGGACATACAAAAAACATATATACCTCATGGGTCTAGGACTTATGGATGCTGAGATCAAGGGTGATGACGGACGGACGGACAAAACGGGTGCAATAGCGCATTCGACTTCTCGAAAATGCGCTAAAAATAATTTTTGCTCCTCATGAATTTGTAATGTTAATTTAGTTTTAGTTTCGTTTTACCAAGCTGTTAAACACGGGAATGTGGTCATCGATTGCTAAGGTCAAATCCGGTTGCTCTAGGATGTAAACAATAGCAGACGGCTGCGTAATATAAATAAACCAAAAAATGCATTGATTAAATTATGGATACATTCGACCGGTATGAATTTTTAGTACAATGCATTGTCATTCAAGATCTACCTTGTGTAAAACTTGATATCTCTAATAAGTGATCGTTAAGATCATCAGAAGTTGTTTAAGTTTACGTAACAAGATTTGAGAAACGGATGGATACAACATACACATTGTGTGACCTAAATTAAAGAATGTATAAAAATGGCTGGTACATCGATGTTTAGCCGCTCGGCACATAAACTTGTCTACGGAGAGCATTAATTTCTTTGTTTTGGACATGGATTTTTCAAAATTGTATTTCAAATATACCATTATATTATCATGGATTTAAGTCTAGTTTCGATACATGTACATTGTTTAATTAGAAATAATTATACATGCTCATATAAAGAAATGATAAAATAAAATTGGAGAACTCACTGCTCTTTTAAATAAACTAGTACAATATTATATGATAAAAACTACAATAAAAATTATAACAGTATCACCTTACATCACATTAAAATAAAAAATAAATTTTTACAAAGAATAAAAGAACTGCGCTTATAACTGTTCAATTAACTTTCAAACTAGTGTATGATGCCTACTTTTCCAATATGCAATAACAAGTGTAAAGTTTTATTTTCAATGACTTATTTCCAAGAAAAAAGATAACAAATATATATATATATATATATATATATATATATTTTAATCAAAATGAGACCAGAAAACAAACAAAAAATAGAATTCTGAAATAATTTGTTTGACGTATGTCGATTTCGCTCTAAGAAACTGAAACACATTGCAATAAAGGCAATTAGGATTTTTTTCTGAGGGATTTTTACTTCCTCTTCTAGATGTGCATTAGAGTGAAACGAACAAGCAATCTTTTAATTATATGAAAAATGCCGTGTTAGTTAATTTTAGTCATTTAGACATACATTTAAATCTGCTAATATACATGTTACATACATATAATAAGTCAAATAGATATTTTTTTGTTATATGAACACTCAGTTGATAATTGTAGGTTATTTTAATGCAGACAGTACAAGTACAAACAACGAGCGGACATGCAACGATTCTATTCACACAACAACGTTTTTGGATGTTACTTTATTGTAACTTATATTTTGTCAGGTAACCATAACATATATTTAACTTTTGTATTAATATACTTATTTTGTCCCATGCTTGAAAGTAAAATTACCTTTTCTTATTATAATTTGACGTTTCTCTTAACAATCTGCCAAACACTCTTTTTACAAACACGAGTTCCGTTTTATAAAAATAAAGTGTTTTTCCATTTTCGTTCTTCTTTCTTTTTTTCCCTCATACTTTGCATCTCTCTCTTTCTCTCTTTCTCTCACTCTCTCCCTCTCTCTCTCTCTCTGTCTCTCTCCCACTCTCTTTCAATGTATCAATGTATGTATATATATATATATATATATATATANAAATACAGTGGAACCCACTTACCTCGAGCTCGCTTAGCTCGACCACCCCATTAAGTCGACGGTTTTTATTGGAACCGCCAAATTCTCTCTTTGTCTTAGTATTTTCTCGTCGTTTAATTCGATTTTTTTAAGTCGCCGAAACCTCATAACACGAGCACAAAAAAGGTCAAATTTGCCACTTAACATCGGTTATCTCGATCCCCATGACCAATCGCCAGCTTTTGAAAATGTTTCACCACGGTCTGCTGGTGACGTCACAGCCCACTTGCGTTTTGCTCTCAGCGCTGTGTTGCTTCTGGTACTATGGCAATGCGATCAGCTTGGGATGTGTGCTGGTGACGTCGTCATCATAGCCCACTTGCCTGTGTTGCTAACTTAAATCGCCAGTTTCAGAGATGTGTTGGAGAATAATAAAAGTTTTTATCGATAATCGACGTTGGTTTTTATTTTAAATTTGTAAATTTCTGCTGTCAGTTGGTGCACATATACCTTTTGTTGTTAGCAAACATGTATGTACAATTTTATAGCATGCCGATAGCTTCATCAAACAAATAACGGCAATGCTGTTGTGTTTAAAAAAAACTCTAAAAACACGTGCATGAACATTATCATTTATTAACGCTAGTGATCGGACGATACCAAAATCATAGGCTCCCCAGATTTTTAAATATATAATATAACAGACTGCAGACAGTTTACCCTACCCCACTCTCAACCCCCCACACCATTAATGTTGGTTAGTCCTATTAGCATCAAGTTACCGAAGGAATTGTAAGCTGAAGGGATCGTATGGAATAATAAAATGTACCGTGTGTAAACTTGTTGTCATTGGCAACCATTCATCCTTCAACCTCATTTTGACCATTACATGTACTGTACTACTGCTTTGCTCTCATTGTTTCATTCATAAGAATTTGCCGTGTGCAAAAGCCATTTAACTATTGGTTAGAATTAATTAAAATAAGTTAAAGTTGAAGGTTCAAAAGGAGTACCTAATTTATTTGTGTACGTTTATATAGAGAAGAGTTCGCTTTGTCATGAGTCATATATAGGTCACGATATACCATTCCGAGTCCAGAAGAGAATGGTTCGGGGACAATGAGGGGATGTGTAAGTTACTTATTTGTGTAGCTTGTAAGGAAAATCAAGCAAGTCGCTTCAAAGCCACAGTATCGCTCAATCTGGGAATCACCGCAAAACGGCGTTATATTTAAACTTAAACGGTCTTTAAAAACGAACGGTCTTAACAACCTTAAGAAAGAGTGAAGAAATAGGGTCCCGATATTCCGATACGATTCTGATTAATCGTCCCATCACTAATTAACGCACAACACGTACATATAGAAATTTCAAGCGCTTGTTAATATTTTGCTGCCATATTGGTTTTCGCTTTAACTCGATCATCGGTTATGTCGATGCCATTTTTCATTTCCCGACGCCGTCGACTTATATATATATAATTTTGATTAAAGCTAAAAATTTGATGTATGACGTTATTAAACGGAAAATTTCAAGGGAAGTAAAAAAAAACAAAAGGCAATTAATACTAGCTGATTTAAATATTAGTAGTTAAATATAATGTAAATGAATTTAAATTTTGTTATGGTTAATTAAATAAAAACAATGTTTAATTTTTGTATATTATTTTTCTTATAAAAACACCTTCTGTTAAAGTTTACACTTCTAACGTCTTTTTTTTTCTAATGGCGAAGTTTGTACGATAAAAAGCAAACTATTTTTAATTATAATTTTTTTTTTTTTTTAATAGTAAACGACAACACTTTGTGACATACTTTCTTCAATTTAAATCGCTGTTTTATTGATTAAAATAGTTTTTATTGATAACATGTTTTACCGATTAATCAAGAAATTAAGCGTTAATTTTTGCAGCCCTAATATATATATATATATAT
>MUZC01002079.1:223164-250628 GCA_002072015.1 Radix auricularia | reverse complement strand
TATATATATATATATATATATATATACGAGTAATATACCCGTGTTACGCTACGGTGTAGGCACAATAAGAATAACTTTATTTGGTTTTGGGTCTCAAATTCTCCTTAAAATGAATGTAAACGCATCTGGAAATTAGGGTAGAGATAAATCAAACCCCTTCTTAATAAAAACAACGATATGTGTGTCGAGAAAAATAAAAATAATGTTAATTTAAATATTACACATTAATTTTGGTATTTCTGCTTAAATATAGCATCATCATTATCAATCGTGGCTCTACAGCCCATGTAGGGCCCTGGCTTGCTCTACCACATCCTTCCAGCTACAACCCATGTAGGGCCCTGGCCTGCTCAACCACATCCTTCCATTCAGATCGATTGATGACTTTCTTTTACCATGCTCAAACCAATTTAATAACGTATGCTATATATTCTACGTGAATAGCAACTGTCGTTAACAGTTTAAAAAATCTAACGGACAAGGCTCACTTTCTTTTCACATGTATCAAAACATGAAAACAATATCTTTCCACATGATTCCTTTGGTTCTTAGAAATAGATAGTTAAACACTCACTTCATTTATAATCTAAGCATGAAATTCGTTAAATGCGAATAGGATATTTTTAGCCACATATTATTTGTGAATATTGTGGCTTGGAGAGTGGAAAATATGGTTTATTTGTTTTCAAGGCACAAGTTCCTTTAACGTGAATAAAAACATAAGAACAATGCTGCTTTTCAAGAAAATTGATCTCCTTATAAATTTTTTGTTAATCATTTTATATTCCGGCACTTTTTTTCTAATAGTAGCAATTTACTTTATATCAAACTTTATTCCCGTTGTATACTACTCATCTAATAAACTTAAAACAGCTTGGCACAAAATGAGTTGTTGTCAGTTTGTTTTTTCAACATAACACGCACTTTTTTATGCCAGATCCTATTTATAAGTTGTATTAGACGTGATATTTCTTTACACTTGATATATTTTCACATTAAACAAAAGTTTTTACCCGAAGCGTATGTCATGCAACCGCATCGTTCGAGAAATGTACCTAATTTTTTAAAATGGATGTTTCATCATTCGTTAGGTCTTAGAGAAAAATATATGTTTTAAGATTACTTTTTTTCATGGGAAAAGCTCTCCAAAACATTATTTCTAGGCTACGCATGGCCTTAGTCAAATGAATAGGATTTTGTATGCGCCAGATGCTAATTATGTGAATATTGATGCTAAATTAAATTAATTAAGTATGAGTTAATTTGTTTTAAAGTAACACCTTAAATCGCATGGTTTGAGTAGAAAATGTACCCTGCTGGTTTACTTTAGTTGTGCAAAAAGTATTTTCTATTGTGTTGTTGGACACTTCGACCCATGACGATTCGACCACGGGCAGTTCGACCACAGCGCATTTCATCCCCAGGTCGTTTCGACTCTGGTCGGTTCGACCACGGACGGTCGACCCCGGTCGATTCGATCCCGGGCAAATCGATCCCGGACAGTTCCACCACGGGACTTTTCGACCCTAGGGCGTTTCGACCCCGGACGTTTTGACCCTTTCGTTTCTAAACTGAATTTTTTTCATTTATAATGTGCCTCTTTATTACTATTCTTATTTTTAATTAATTTTTGGTATTCTATGATTTTAATTAGAAATTAAAAACAGAATTTCAACTAATATCCCAAACACACTTAAAAAGGACCTAAGTTAAAATTGCGTTTTAAAGATGTATATATTAAAGTGGCGTAAAGATTTTCACTGTGATAACAAATGTAAATGATTTTAAAAAACAAATATCGATAAGCTGAACAATGCACCTCGCAGGCGTTGGAGCCATTACAAACGCGCGCCCTTCAATTTACTTCTTGTGTTCCTTAACAAAGAGCACCCTTCAAATAGTTTACAAAGTTGCTCCTCTATAAAAAAATTACAATTCCGCTATTTAACCTCACTCTTACAACAGTGTATAAACGCTTATACACGTACCATTTTATTATTTAAAATGCCTGAGCGTTTACTTTCAATACGAATTTCCTTAATGTCAGTTTATAACGAAATCGATCCAAAACACTGACATGTATTAAGTTAATCACCTAAGAGAAATACATCTTCCTCCTAACAAATATTTTATTGTTTTTATGATAAATCACTTGTTAAAGTTTCAAAAGCGGTTCCGTGTTAATTTTTCTATTAATAAATTTCATTTTTTGTAATTTTTACTTGTTATACGCCCGTATAATATTTGTCTCTATCCGATTATATACGTAGATGAATAAAAGCTAATATTAAAATGTAAAATTGATATTTCGTCTGCAGTTAAATAATTTCTTCACATTTATTTCTATAGTTATTTAACAGTGACTAAGAGAAATTACTTCGACCCATCTTCGTCTGATTTATTATTATAAAATTCAATTAAAATTTTAGAAAGGCCCCATTTTCGTCAAAAATAAATATTTGCAAATTAGCCTCAATCTTATCCAATTACATATTATAACTGTAAATAATGCACTTTCAATAGCGACTATAAGTTATTTTCACTGTTTATTTTCCATTGTGGCAATTCATGCGAGTAATCGTCCAACTAATGCGCAAGGGCTAAATTCTTCTAAAATTAAACATAAAGTAAAAACCATCTCTAAAAAATGATTGGGGATTGATCTTCTCATTAACAGTTTTTTCAGTCACATTCAATAACTTTCCGTTATCTTTTAATCAAGCCCACACGAAGAACGCATCGGCAGAAACTTGTGTTCACAAATATAAAGGAATTTTTCATAATCCAGTGCATAATTTTAACTAAACATAAATCATTACCTGGTAAAGTCTTTTCAATATTTAATTTCACTTTTAGCAATTTATGAAATACATCGTTATTTCACAACTAATACAAACACACAGTCACACGCACACACAGACGCACATACACATATGAATACACTCGCACACATGCTTATTCACCACTCGGATTATCAACATAAAAAGTAATATCAAATAAATTAATATAATAAAAGATTCATGACGCCACATCATTTTTTTTACGACGCGCAAAACCACACGCTCTGTTAATCTCAAAACCAAAATCATTATGATTTTAGGTCTATATTTTCAATTTTAAAAACGTAAGCTAGAGTTGCGGGGAATAAGGACTTCACACACACTTACACACACACACACTGACAGACGTGCTTAGGCGCATTATATAATAGATATATATATATATATATATATATATTAAATGAGAGCAAAATTTGAAGTCATTGAAATCTGTTTTTGGTTTAAAATGGACTTTTGTACATATTTTATAATACTGTAAATGTTTAAGTAGTGTAAAAGAAATGTTTTCTGAACTCAGTAAATATCCATACGAAATATGTTTCAAATTTCTTTGAAATAAAGACATTGGTTAAGCAATTTTATTAATATGCCTTTCGAGTATTTAATATTTTTTTATCACTAGCCTTTTAGAATAACTTTGCGTATGATATCAATTATTATTATTTAGAGGTCTTTTCTTAGATTTCTCATTTGAAAAAGATTAAGTTACTTAAAATGAATTGATTGTCATTTGAAAAGCATAAGTAAAAAATGAAAAAAAAAGCTAAAAAATGAATGATTCCCAAAACGACATGAACTACTTTTAGTCTCTTTAAATTTCAGCTTCATATATAAAAAGTACTGTAATTATTTTTTCCGTTTTTGCATTTTCTCTTTTCTATACATATCTTACATTCGGAAATAAAATAAAATGATTAAAAGGAATTCATTTAACATTACTATAAATAGTTTATGGCATGTGCTTTTTAAATTTTATTGCAGTTTCAAGTCCTGCTTTTGGCGGTTGGTGGATTAAAGGCGAATTTATTGACATTGACAAAATAAGTTATAAATATGGAGACCAATCATCATGTCTTGAAGACAAAGATGGGAAACGTACACATGTGGATATCATCAAGTTAAAGGCAAACAATCGTGTAAGTCAGTGGTTCCCAAACTTTGTTACCCTTGGACCCCTTTTATTTTCAAAACTTTCACACAGATACCCTATGTGAAGAAACTACATAAATGCATATTTTTTTAAAAAATACATTAATAGAAAGCTAAATTTTGATGAAGAAGTATGGAATTTTACTTAAATTGTGTCTTTGGTTTAAAATAAATTTAAAGCAATTAATAAATTCTATTAATGTGATGACTTGTTAACTTTTTATGTTAAGGTTCATCATGCCACATAATATTTAAGTAACTACTTAAATGACATTATCTAGGGACCAATGCAAAATTTCACTTTGATTTTTTGAAAAAAAAAAAACTATAAATGATACACACTATTGAAAATACATTTGATACAACTTGTTTAAGGTATGATAGAAAATCAGGTGTAATTTTAAAATTTAATTTTTTATTTAGCAATTAGCGTTTCAACTTTTGTATCTGTTTCCAAAAACTTAGCCATACTTTATACAGTTCACAACACTGTATTGTCAGCATTGTTTCTACGGCTAATTCTAATGTAAAAAAAACCCTCGATAAAATCAGACCTACCAAACAAACCCATTAAAATAGAAATCTAAAAATACTAACAATCAAACCACTCTTAAAACACTAATAATTAATTTCTAAAGCATCAAAAATAAAATTCCAGATTTAGAACTTATTATAAAAACAGGAGAACCAGACACAATTACCGGTTCTGAAACTTGGTTAAACACCAACATATATATAACTCTAAAATTTTTAGCTGCAATTATAATATATTTTTTTTTTGGAAAAGATAGAACAGACAGGCATCTTACTTGCAATAAAATCAACTCTCATAGCTGAAGAAATTACTACACAACCAAGCTCTAATATAGAATCTTTTTTTTTTTGTAAAATAGTTACACCAAACTCATCATCGTTTTTGTAGGCAGTATATATAGACCACCAAATACAACCATAGAATACATGAGGAATCACTGCAGTGAACTATTAAAGAAAATCATTAAAATGCTGTAATTTGGACTTTTATCTTCCAGATATAAATTGGCACAACTATGCAACTGATGGCCATCAAACAAATAAAGAAATTAATGAACATTTGTTAGACATAAACCTAGACCTAGAACAGATAGTAAAAAAAAGCATAGATAGCCGCGTACAAAAAAATGGATGGAAATAAAACAAAAATCTAAAAACTATAATGAATAAGAATGTTCCAACAAAACTAACTTCAAATAGAACTAATAATTGCTGTTTCAATTCTAAATTTTAAAAGCTATGCAAACAAAAATAGAACTTATTTAAGAAATATACGGCAACCAATTTATAAAGTTTACACAAAAGATGCTTAAAAATTAAACACTTGAAACAAAACCTTAGTCGAACTCTCCAAAATGAATATATAATCAATTTACTTACTAAAGATAGCAATGAAATCGTATGGTCCTTTATCAAATAAAAAGAATGTAGCCTACAGGTATAGCCACACTAAAAGTCTCAAATGATAAAACCTATAATGATAATGAATCTAAAGCTAATATCCTTAGTACATACTTTACATCATCATTTTCTGCCTCAGGCGACAAGGAAACTTTTAAAAAATTGAAACAAAATTGATGAAATAGGTAACATAACTGTAGATGAGATACTTACACATTCACTCCTAAAAATCTTTTTAAAAAAACAAAGCTACTGGCCCAGATCAATTGCGTGCTAGGTTACTAAAAATAAATAAGCAATGAACTCTACCGAATCCTTGTTGTTCTTTTTTAAGCCTCTCTAAACGAGGGCAAAGTGCCTTAGGTTTGGAAATTAGTGAACATAACTTTAAGCAAGGATATAAATCAGACCCTGGTAATTACAGACCTGTATCGCCGGTAAATTTCTGGAACTAATAATATATAGCAGAATAGTTGACCACCTTTACAAATATAATGCTCTATTCCCACACAAACATCACTTTAGAAAAAATGGATCACGTGAAACACAATTAATACATCTACTATATGAACTATGAAAAACCTTAGACAATAATGATCAAATATATACAATATTACTAGACTTCTCAAAAGCATTTGACAAATTTCACCACCTTAGTTTACTTAAAAAAACTTGAATACCTTGGAATCTCAGGTCCCTTACATCACTGGATCCAAGACTTGCTATTGGGTAAGAATCAATAAATGTTAATTCACGAGTTCCTCAAGAAACTGTGCTAGGTCCCTAATTATTTTTTTTTATTTATATACATGATTAACCCAACAATATGTCAACAGGAACAAAAGTTAGGTTAATTACTGGTGATTTTCTAATGAATCGAACATTTAAGTAAGAACAAGATAGCAAAATTTTACAAAAAGACTTAGATGAAATAATAAAATGGGAAACAAACTGGAGTATGTTCTTCCACCCAGAAAAATGTCAACTGCTAAGAGTAACAAAGAAGAAAAAACAAATAAATTCAAAATATTTCATTCATGGAAAAGAACTAAACCGAACTAAAGATCCAAAATACGTACGAGTAATAATAAATGAGAATTTATCTCGGAATACCCATGCCAATGAAGTTATTAAAAAATCAAACAAGTCCTTAGGTTTTCTAAAAAGAAACTTTTACAAATTTAATCAATAATTATGAAAAATCAACGTATTTCTGTGTGTGTGTATGTGTGTGTGTTTCAGTGTGTGTGTGTATGTGTGTGTGTGTGCTTGTACTTTATAGCTGACTAAACCATTCATGCAATCGTCATGAAAATTTTTGAGACCATTGAATACCTTTACAAAGTATTATTAATAAATAATTATTTATAAATAAATCGAAAATTTGTTAGAGTTTGTATAAGTTTGATAATAGGAGGGAACTGGCCTGTTGGCTGTGCTGCTGCCCGGGGGAGACGGTGGCCCACGTACTCGAATGTTGTTTTATGGTGATATGGAGTTCAGGAAAAGATGTTGCAACACTGCAGAATAGTCTGCAGAATAATCTGAATCGTATTGAAAAATATCGCCAACCGTTGGCGCCTAGAATTCAATACGGATAAACGGTCCATTCCATTTTTAATAATTGACGGAATGATCTGAAGCACGAGGTGGTGCTTCAGATCTTCGTAAAGAGGCTAAATTGGGATCGGACACCAACTTACTTGGGAATAAAGCTGGACCAGAAGCTCTAGATGCATAACCATGTAAGTGAATTATGCGCCAAAACCTTAGCAATATTGTCCCTGGTGAAGAAGCTAGCTAGCACTAGTTGGGTCTTTGACGCAAGACTACAAAGAGCTCTCTATCTTGGTAGCGTGAGAGAGCTATTGACTACAGCCTCACGGTCCAGGCCTTTGCGAGCCGTACGGCTCTAGAGGGACTGGGCCGATTACAGAACCAAGCTCTACGTTTCATTTGCGGGGCATTACGTATCACACCCACCGCTGTGGTAAAAATTATTGCAAACGTAGAACCCCTGACAATAAGGCGAGAAAAGGCGATTATGACATCGGTTGAGCAATACCGTAGGTTGGAACATGACAAACCCTGCTATCAGTTACAAGACCACTGGGTTAAGAGGACAAGACTGAAGCGACCTTCTTTCATTGATGCGGTCCGAGAACTAGAAAATTCATTCCCCCCTGCCCAAACACAGGGAGCGAATGCAATTGGACCCTGCTAGAGGGCCACATCAAAGCTTTGACCCGCCTGAAATACGTTTGACACTGGCAAATGCCACGGTGACTAAAGTCAGCCCCGTTGAGCTTTGTCGAGACGAGCCTCTGCGCACGATCGAAACCTGAGGAGAAAGCGTTGTAAAAGTCTTTACAGACGGCTCAAGTTTCAGAGAGGGCAGAAGTGGATACGGTGTACTAATTCAATACCCCCAGCCAGGACCTGACAGCATCGAACTGTCAGGGCCATGTGTATCCGCAAATAGTAGTCATAAAGCTGAACTGGAGGTGATACACAGGGGTTTTAAGGAGATGACGTCTAGCAAAGAGAAAGGTTTTCCCGACCGTGGTGGTCTTCACCGATTCTCGGATTTTGCTCGATCCTCTCTTGAGACCAAGACGGTCAGTGTCCTTTTGGAGATAGTAGGTGAAGTCCTGGCACGTGGCGACAGAGTGGTCCTACAGTACATGGCCGGTACTGCGATACGACCCAATCAGACCGGGTCGACACACTTGCGAAAGCAGGCGGAGCGCAGCCCCAACCCCAACAGCCCTTGATTCAGCTGGGAGTCAAGTCGTGGCTAAAAGACCATTTCCTTGAGAAGTGGCTTGAGGGCTGGGCAAACGGGAATACGGCCAGGGAGGTGTACCAGAGAATGCCGCGACAATGTAAAAGTGACCACTGTTGGAAACTTGAACGTAGCAATCAGACGCTCATAACACGCATTAGAACTGATCATTGTCCCACACGAAGCTACTTGTATAAGTTTGATAACGGAAGGGAACTGGCCCGTCGGCTGTATGGCTTCCGGAGTAGACGATGGCCCACGTACTCGAATGTTGCCCCGAGTTGGACGGGGCATTAGAGTATGAAGTTGCGGTATCTGCATAGGTTTTCCTATATGGCGATCCCCGCTTGATGAGGCTCGTTTGCGATAAATTGAACCGGTTCCTAAGAGCCTAACGGCTCTACCCAAAACAGAATGTACATTCGTTAAAAACATTTTTAAAAATTTTAATCAATATTTTTACGATTAAAATAATTTTAATCGATGAAAAAATACCAATTAAAACAGAAATTAATCAGTAATTTCTGCAGCCCTAGTATTTTGTATTTTTAAGAAGTTTTATCACAGTCCTATTTTTATGATATATTAATATGTGAGCCATCACCAAGTACCGTGACTGGTAACAACCTCTTAAATAAAATATGGTTATTTAAAATCTTTTTTAAAACGTATTAAAAGTTAAAAACGTTTACTTGTTTAAATTTTGTTTTTTAAATACTTTGTTTATGAATGATAGGGCAAAAAACAATTGAAATATGAAAATAGGTTACATATTTGATTTACAATTTCAGATGAAATGTGACCAAGAGGATATTTATTTTATAAACAAAGAAAGCACCTACAAACATCTAATAGAGCAGGTCAACTTAGATTGTAACGGGAGATCTCAGTGTACTTCATCAGACAGTGAACATTTAATAAACAAGCCAATGTGTCAACAGAATATAACAGCTGATTTTATGAATATATTAGTCTCCTGTAAACCAATTAGTAAGTTATAATTAAACATAGGCTAATTAACAATTTTTCAAACAATCAACACTTCATCAAAATATGTAAAGAGACTGGACATATAACTGCAAGTATAGCCCCATTTGATATTAAAACTACCGAAAAACCACGCTATCTACTGTGCGTACTGTTTTCGTCTTGTTGTAGCCTTAGTTCATTATTCACGTTCCTATAAGTAATAAAAAGTTGGGTTTTTTTTAAATTTTGTTTTTTTAAATGCCATTCAAAAAAATCTATTTTTACACTGCTGTGGCCAGAAATAGGGAAAAAAAGTGTTTCTTCACATGCAGTGCCTTCTTTCGCTTTTACTCGTTTTTATTTTAAACTACAATCATTCATCCCAAATTTAACTTGATTTAGTGTTTTAGCTCAACATATGCTACGTCGAGTAGCTATTCTGTCTCATAACACTGAACTTACTGACGTAAACACATGATGGTAGTGTCTTCTTAATGTATAGAGAATCGGACGTTTTCACCAATAATCTGATCACAGTCAGCATGAAGAAAGTGGCTGGCATGCAAAATCCCTCAGAAACAAAGTTTAATATTACTTGCAATCATGTGCAACGTATAGAAATTTTTTTCAACCCCTAAAGACAATGGTTTTAAGTCTCCAAATTCCTTCATATTTAACTTAATGGGTCATTGTAAAATATTTACGAGTACTAGGAATAATGATTTGGGCTCTTGTCATAGTCTTTTTTAGAGTCCATCAGTTTTGTTTTCTCATGAGTTTTGACAGCTCTTTAGGTTAAGATTTTCAAAAAAAAAAGAATCTTTTTTCTTTGAACTATGCCATTAATGCTAATTATTTCACCTCACTCAAGGAAATAAAATGACATTGGCTTTTACAAGCGAGATATTTTGATAAGTGTCCTTTCGCACTTTAAACAGCGAGAAATGAGCCAGCCCAGCTGGGAAATTACGTTGTGAAGGTTTAGCGAATTGTTTGCATCTACCAGCGATCTTCAATTTTCACTCAAGTTCTGTCGAGTCCCCTGGCCATTTTATTAGTATCTCTTTGCCTAGTCTGAATTAAAATGAATGTATTGGGTAGAAATGGTAATAGAACTTGAAAGCTCCAAAAACTATACATCACCTCATTTGGTTTGGGGAACAACAGTCTTTAATGAATGTTTTTTCTAAACTTCTGTACATCGTGAACCTTACACGTACAGCCTACCGTCCTCTCAGTTCTCGACCACGCACGATTACAATACACATCACATGTTCAATACTCAAACAAGTCATCGCAAGTTCATACAATGTAAACACAAAAACACGTCTCTCATAGAAAACAGTTTATGTAAACTTATACGTTGGACTCTACTAATAAAAAATAAGTGCAAGAAAAAACATACCATACTTGATTTCTATTCCATCAGTTAATTTCGAAACATTGATACTGAATTTTTAGCTTTAATCAACATTATCGATTAATTAATCGGTAATTTTTCATAACTTAACGATTACATTTAAATTAATCAATAACAACGCTAGTTTACATTATGTTATATTACTATTATATATATATATATATATATATATATATATGTATATAAACGCTTTGTTTAATCATTCAAGACATTTCAACAGATAGAAAGTGACAGAATGGTATCCTAAATTATAACTCGCATTGGCTTTTAAAAACCCTATTAAAGTTTTAATATATTCTTTAGACAACCTATTAACCAATAGTATGAATGCTTACTTTAATATAAAACATAAATATTTTAAGTTACCGTTGGAAACGATCTTGGCCACAATTACAATTTTACTTTGGGTTTTACTCATCTACCAGGTTATCAAGGGATGCGGCCGATACCAGTCGACAATAAAACTAAAAATGAAACCACAAAATACATTTGTTTTAAAAGTTTCATTTAAATCCTCTACCACCCACACCGTTTTTTGTGTGTTTAATCTGTTACATCGTATGTTAATCTGTGTTTTATGATAGATAAATAAACATATCCATAGTTGTTAGTAAATGTCAGTTGTTTTAAAATAAGTAAACTAAAAATATTTCATTTATGAGATATGTTTTTTTTTTAAATATTTTTTTTTTTAAAGGAACAGACGGTGAGATTTTCCATGGGAAATATTACATTAGTAAGATTGAATTGTATAGCCTTATGTAAAAACGAAACATTTATAACAGATAAAATGACATATAGTGTTTTTAAATAGCAAATAGTAAGTTAATTTGTTACATATTCAATATTACCTTAAATATTTAAAGTGATTTTTTACCTGGCATGCTTGCACGCG
Organism: Radix auricularia; assembly: GCA_002072015.1. Lineage (NCBI taxonomy): Eukaryota > Metazoa > Mollusca > Gastropoda > Lymnaeidae > Radix > Radix auricularia. The sequence goes on along the minus strand of MUZC01002079.1, from coordinate 239,136 downwards.
TCGTCTTGTGGTGGTGTCCACATTCTGACAAATTACATATTCCGATGATGTAACACTTTACATGCGTAAATTAATTATAGTCTTAAATTGGTATAAACATGAATTATTAATTTTCTTAATTTTTTTTCAGATGTTGACAATAGGACTGTGTTTAATATCGGTCTAGATTCAACTATCAATATTAATAATCAAAGAAATGTTTACATGACTCTACAATTATCAGGGAATAAAAACATACATCGCCATTGTAAGATAGATGGGAACAATGATCCATTTAGATTTAAAATGCTGCATGTGGAATTTGGACGTAATTGGAAAAAAAATAAAGACAATTTGAGTGGATGTCATGTAAAGATTACCTCATTTTCAAGTGACGTAAGAAACAGTAGTCATACATGGTAAGTTTTGATGCTTGTTTAGTTGTATACATTTGAAGAACGGTAAAATGTTTGTGTCAAATATCAGAACAAATGTTAAAATAATTTTTAACATTAAAAGGGTGTTTCATTTTTAATAATACAAATTAAAGATAAAAGGTAAAAAATAATACCTCACCTATTTCAAATCCTGTTTAGTCATATCAAGACTTAGGGAGAATTGAAAGTAATTTTAAGCATTATATAAACTCAGATATACAGACGCTCCTTCTATGCAGAAGATAATTGCGTCCACAGACCATGAGAGATGATATGTTGGCAAGTGATGCAGCGGTCACAGGCCACGGCATTAAGGGTTCCACGCATTACCCCAGCCGCCTAACTATTGTCTAGTTGGGTACCCATTTGGAGCTAGGTGACTTGGGGACTCCTCACCACTCGACCACCACCTACCACAAGTAGTAGTAATGTCACTTTCACCTTCAAGAATTAGTAATTATTAAAATATGTTTAAATATCAATATTTATCTACATAAGTCTTTAAAAGTGTATAACAATTTTTATCCCTTTACCTTAAAATGTTTCTTTAATTTGGAAATTTAATTACTATGTAAATGAAATACTTTAAATTCAAATATTGATTTCTAGTTTTTGTAATAGCTTAAAAATAAAGTATTAAAAATTAGAAATTTTATTTGAGCACATTTGGAATTCATTACTGAATCATTTAAAATGCGCATGTGTAGCAACTGAATCTATTCAGATAATAATTCCATGAAACTTAGCCATGCATTATATGTTAGTTTCGCCATATCAAGTCAATTTTTGTTTTTTAATAATAATAAATTAATTATTTATATAGCGCTGTACCACAGCAAGGAGCCGGACTCACGGCGTTTTACATGGAGATAACATCACATATATTAATTCAATAAACATTCAAAGCATACTAACTTCATAAATGGAAATACGGTATACATTAGCAACGTTAATCATTTTTTAAAAAGTTGCTTCATTAATTTTGAAAAATAAATTTTGAAAAGATGTGTCTTAAGTGCGGTTTTGAAGTACTTAATAGTTAAAATACTACGGATGTGTAATGATAGAGAATTCCATTCTTTGGTTGCATAAAAAGAGAATGACCTTTTACCACATGCTTTAGTTGTAACACAAACACAGAAAATGCATGTGTCTGCAGAAGAGCGTAGCTGACGACTTAGTGAGTAGACCCACACAATTTCAGTAAGATAAGATTGGCATGAGTCAGAAAAGAAGTTATGACACAGAACGTCCAGTTTTTATTCAATTTGAGCTTGTGTAGGTAGCCAATAAAGTGAGTAAAGTAGCAGAGTAACATGGTCATGTTCTTTTTTATTTCTTTTTCATTTAGAACTAATCTGACAGCTGAATTTTGAACTCTCTGTGGTTTTTAATGCATTGTTTTTTATTAGTGCAATTATAAAAATAATGGCCAACATCGTAATGAACCAACAAAAGCTGGAGGAGGTACATAACTTAAAATATCTAGGAGCCATTAAATCTAGAGATGGTACATGTGAAGATGAAATTCAGACTTCAACTGTGTTGGCTATGACACCAATGAAGAACTTATTGAAGATATGGAACAGCACAAACATTAGCCTGCAAACAAAGCTTAGGCTTTACAGAGCTCCGGTCTAAAACTTTCCAATTCATGGATCTGAGACCTGGACACTATTGGCAGCCACTGAAAGCTAGCTGGTGGCAGTTGAAAGCAAAAGCATGAGAAAACTTCTCCAGATCTCCTATTTACATCACAAGACGAATGAATGTCTGAGACAGAATAAACTATATTGCGGGTCATCAAGAAACCATATTAACATCAATTAAGAGTCTTAAGCTGGCATGGTTCGGTCATGTACTGTGACATTACACTCTGACAAAAATTATCCTTCAAGCCAGTGAAGACGATTCGAGTCAAGGGTTTGAGCCGCAGTACTGGCAAGGCCCCCGGGACATTGTGCTAACCACACAATCCCCTGCTCACTAGTGGTCAATGAAACTTGTGAACGCTACTTCACTTGCCCCGTAGGCCTTCAGGGTCTGAAAGGGGTTATTAAATAATTAACTGAAGAAGGGGACGGCGAAGAAGCCGACAGCGGAAAAGCTGGCTGGACAACGTAAAGGAATGGACAAGGATGAAATTGCATGAAATTGCCCCCGCTCAAAATAGGCCAATGTGGATATCGTTATCAGTTGAAGTTTAAATGCGATCACCTCAACAAGCGCAACGGTCACAGGACTGATGATGATGATGACGACAGATGCCTACTGAATGTATAAATGACACGAATGCAAATTAACGTATTTTTTCTCTTTCCAGTTAAATTAATATATAAACTCATTTCTCGATCGAGATAAAATATAAATGACAGGACTAATTGACATGAATATGATTATTAATATCCATCATTAGAGAACAGTAATTATAAGAATACATTTTGACATACCAAGGCTGCAATGAGCCGTGTTCTGTTTAAAGGTACTCTAATTAGTGAAGTCAACATGGTGTTTTATGATAAAAAAATAATGCAAGATCATCATCAGATTTTAAAAATGTCTCACTAATTATATATAATGTATGCAGTTAAATAATATACTCATATTGAAATGTATTCAATAATAAAATGGAATAATGTTCAAATATATATTTTAAATGGTATCATTGTTATTTTTTTAAATATAAATTTAAATGTCTAAATCTAATGTATTAAAGCGGTGATATAAAAACAGTGACTTTTTTTTAAAAAAAAACTATTTATAACAGATAATATCTAAGTACAAAATAAAACAAAGAAATAATTTAACTACTCCACAGATTAATCCTTGTTTTATTTTTTTTAATTAACATGTCCTTTTAATACACAGTACTATTTATCATAATGCAACATAAATTGTTTCTCATCACAGGCTCCCGTCTTCTACATTTAACATGATTGAATGGGATACTAAAGATGTAAATATTGACATAGATATGTCAGCAGGCTTTGTCTGGATAGAGATTAAAGGTAATGATTTTTTTTTTGAAATTAAAAAAGTATGAATTTGGAATATTTATAACAATTTAAAATGAATTTTAATTTCGAAAATATAAATATACTGGAAAAATGTATTCCCATATTTTGATAATATTGTTTTTATCAATTGTTCGGAAAATTCATAAAACTCTTTGCAGTCTTCAAAGAAATTAAACTTCAATGTAGTGGATCCAGGATGGGAAACGAATTCACAAGCTCCATGAGTACTGTGGGTAAGGGAACTATTTCATTTTCGTTTCTAAAAAATTGTGTTTATTTCTTTCAATTTTTTAATGTATATTTTGTCTTTTTTAAATTCTTTTTTTAAAAAAAATTAGTCATTAAAAAAATTATCAATGATTTTAAATAAGCAATTTCTTTTAAAAATTAAATAGTAATTTATTTTGTAAAGACATAAAAAGCGAGAGTGAGCTCCCGTAAACTTACTCGTATCTGTAGGCCTACGTGAATGGTTTTGGAAGGCACTACCAGTAAAGTAATCAATCCCTTCCGATAGTTACCGGAAATCGTAAAAAAAGTTGAAAGGAAACATTTTTCAGGTTAAAGTAAGTGTATGTGAGATTTTCGTCAATCAAGTGGCGTAGCTAGAGCTTTTGTCGCCCTGGGCGGTCCCAAATATGCCGCCCTTTTAGGGGTTTCTCATAAATGACGTCACGCACGGGGGGGGGGTTATTTACACATTTGACGCCAGTCAAAGCGCGCAACTTTAAATAAAAGTTCCATTGAAATGTATGATTATCGACACTTTTTCAATTACGATTTACATGTTTTCGCGCGTCTTACGGTATTAGAGGGCAGCCTTAAGTTAAAAACATTTTTAAAAGCCCCCCCCCCCCCCGGAAAAGAATGAATTTAAAAATGCTCATTTTCAAAAAGAAAATAACGCTTTTTTTTGGTGGGGGGGATGTCTTTGTAACGTCACATTGAAGAAAGGGTCTAAGTTTTCTTTTCGTGACTCAGCGTGACGAGGGGTCAGGGGGGGGGGGCAAAATCACCAGAAATTACGTGACGTCATTTAAGGATGGCCCCTTAAGTAAATCATATGATGGTTTTTATACAATTATAAACATTAATAAATAATTGTCATTGAAATAAAGTACACCGTGAAAGGTGTGGAACAATGTTACCATGGCATGCCCTATTTATGTAAGCAGTAATAAAAGAGGCAGCATGAGATGACATTGCTAATTATACACCTTATAAAAATACAAGATACTTGTTTTGAGGGCCACAAGAAAGTTATAGGGGTTGCAGCCCCCCCCCCCACGAAATAAAACAAAAGATATTACAGATTTACACCCCAATAAAATAACAATTAATATGCCCTTATTTTTTATTTATAGTTATATGATTTTTTTTAATAAAAAAAGAAATTGTATGGAAACACATTTTTAAAAAAATTATTTTTGCAATTACATAGTTACCTAACTTTCCTAGTAGAAAAATCGTGTATAATGTTATCGAAATTTAAATTATTTGTAACACCTTGTCTATGGACAATATTGCAAGATTTTGTAGTGTTAAATCACTTATTGTGGAGTGAATATAATTTTGTTTTAACTTCAGTTTGGAGAACCTCCTTTCACAACTAGATACACTGAAAGCAATTGTTGTACTTCTTGCTCTTAAGATAAAACCAATTCTTCTGAATTGTCCCCACCCATATTGTTCTCCATACAACCCGGTGTTCAGTTGATGTCTCCAACTCTCTGTAACAGCGTTCTGTATTGGCACATGAAATGGGTTTGCATTAATTTAAAAAATACGTATTCCCATAAATTGAGATAGCATAGAATACCCAAGCTCAGGCCCACGCAATCCTTTTCGCATTCTAAGCTGCATAGGGCACCGACATTGCTAAGAACTTCCCCGTGTACTGCCATAAAAACTTCGATCCTTTCTCTTTCATTCTCGAACAATTCTTTATGAATTTAAAGAAAATGTAAAGAAATTTATTTGATGTTCAAATTCTTTCTTTAGTAGGCTAGATGGTATTATACACGAATATTTTCTTGCAAGAACATGGAACTCAACGCGTTCTTTTATTTTCTTTTATAATTACATATATGGATAAAACATTTCTCGTTGTACTTCTTACTCTTAAGATAAAACCAAGTCTTCTGAATTTTCCCCACCCACATTGTTCTCCATACAACCCGGTGTTCAGTTGATTCTCCAACTCTCTGTAACAGCGTTCTGTATTGGCACATGAAATGGGTTTGCATTAATTTAAAAAAAATACGTATTCCCATAAATTGAGATACCATAGAAAAGAAAAAAGATTGCATTGAACTGAGTAAAATGTAAGCATCTAATCTCATTTTACACCTACTGCAGATGTCAATTTTTTAATACGCTTGACATTTTTAAGTATATCTTTCTCGGAATTATTTATGTTATCTTGGTGTTTATTAACGGAGAAATGAATAACCGTTCATTTTTAATCAATAACCGAATTTTAATGAAAAAAAACAACACAAGCTATAAGTGCTACTTTAATGCAACAACAAGCAAAAAAAAAGTAAATTTGATTTTTAATAAGTTACCTTATAATAATTTTATGAACCTGAAAATGTAATAAAATTTACAACTTGCAAGTTAAACACAATATTTGAACCACCATGTCATATATGTACTTAAAATTTTTTAACGGCTTTGCGTTAGTTATTACAACCACTGTAAAATAAAACAAATAATGCAAGAATCCGTTAATTAAAACTGAAAATTTTAATTATTTTTGTTTCACCGTGGTTTTTCCCCTTCAAAATAAAGGGGCGGTTTTTGGAAATCGCTTTAATTTTCAAATTCCCACAAATGTCGCCCTTTGAATGAGTGCCACCTGGGGCGGACCGCCCCCACCACCCCCCAGCTATGCCACTGCGTCAAACTAACAGAAATAGTAATCACAAATGCACATGAACACACGCACGCACACATGCGCAAATGCAAAAAAAAAATTTTAAAAATCACAAAACTGTTTTTTTCTGACCAATGAAAATATAACATTTTGATTAATTTTACGGTTACAATACTTTCGGTTCCATAGCAAAACGACAAAAGTCAAAACGACAAATATCAAAACGAAAAGAGATAAATCGAAATATAAATAAACGACATGGTTACAAAACGACAGTTAGACAAAACGACAGGATGACAAAACCACAAGCCTTCATCGGCCTGTGTTTTAAATATTGACTGCTAAAACAGTGTCATAAACGTGACATTACAATTGCCATTGTTTCACAAAAAGCAACTGCCACAAAGGGATCACATGATACGTCTTTAGTAAAAGAGCTATTGTTAACTGTTACATTTTAGCCAAATTGTCTTTTAAATACAAATAGTAACAGTAATAATAATAATTAAAAAAATAACTATTGTCATTGTTATTATTATTATTAACATTATTATTATTATTATTGTTGTTGTTGTTAATTATTATTTTACCAAATTAATCTACAACTGTTCATTAAAAATCATGTACCCGAAATGAATTAAAAATGATTAGTAATTTGGATAACTAACATAAAAATGTAGAATTCTACTAGATTTTTATTTTAAACAGAATCTAAATATACCAAGAATGTTCAAGTCAAATAACGTTCATTTCTGCATTGAATTTTTTTTAACATAAGGAAATAATTATTTTTTTAAATAGCCATAGGCCATCCGTGCCCCACAAAATCCTACCCACCTCTCTTCATCCACTTCATCTCTACCTGGTAACATGTCACGCTTTCTGCAAAATATATTAGAATGAATTTTTAGCTTTTAAAATTGAAATTTCGTAAAGAAATTTTTAAAAATTACAAAAACACAAAAAAAACAACAAAAAAAAAACTATAATTTTATATTTGTATTATACAAAAGGTAATTTAAAAAACTTTATAGATACCATTCTACTGAAAGATTACTTATTTATACAAACCTCCAATTGATGGTAATTTATTTTGTACCTTTTACAGAAATCCCTCGTGTCTTATCAGGTCATTTCTTTTATTTTATAAACTCCATTGTAAAATAGTGTAACTTATTTGTCTGTTTGGTCGTTTTCGCACTTGTAGGCGTCTATTACTGACACATTCATTAAAACACATAGATCTAAGTCTCTTATAACATAATAAACGTTAATCCAATACTAGAACGTATTTACATCAATGAAATCAGTTGAGCAGCCTGCTCGCCTTTCCTCATACACACTTCTCAACTAACTAACCTTCCGCTCCCTACGTCACTCATCACGTGATCTGTCCCTACCAATCATATATCAAATACTATCATGTGATAGCTAAGAACGGTAACTTATTTTAAACATTATCACAAGGAAAAGTAAAAAAGTATAGATCTATATCGTATTAGCTGCTGTTACAACGTTGTAGCCATTTAGACAATCATCGTTTTTAAAAAGGCCAAGCTGAGTACGTTGCCCATGTGAAGTCGACTTTATGACTGTCGCCATCCATTCCGTATCCGGCCTTTACTGTCTCCAAAGTCAGTAATGCCTTATATTCTGTCAAGTTTCATCAATTTTTTTAAAGATTGTTTACATCTTTTATAGTTGTATAAAGAGGGTTTTAGGAAAAACCCAAGTTAAATGGTCGACTCAGAATTCTTTAAGTAACTTTATTCTAAATAGGGTGTCTAAATCTCCTAGTCTTATGTCTAGTTACCTAGGTAGCCACACGCGGTTCTCATGGACATCCTTACGGGCTTCTACAGAAATTTCTCGTTGTTGCCACCAGATTTTGTAATTTCGTCAGCTTGTTACTTTGTTACCTTTTTGTCCTGTCACATGTCGTTTTGTATTTTGACGTTTTGTCACTTGCAGTTTTGTCATTTATTGTTTTACCTGGTTATCTTCTCCTTTATTCTAAACTAGCAAAAGATCCAAACACTTAAGTGGAAGAGTAGGAATCCAGTTAGTGTTGAGATCCGACGTACCGAATTTCAGGAATGCGGGACTATAAGTATAAAGACCTTTGGAATCGTTCATTTTGGCGAGTGACATGAATGTCATACAAAAAAATAAAAATAAATATCCATCACTGATACCTTCAATTCCACAATAATTGAGACAGCAAAAGATATACTTGGCAAGAACCATGCAATAAAAAAAACCATGGGTCTCCACTTATATCCTTGAGCTATGCGAGGAGAGAAGAAAACTCAAGAACGTAAAGAATACCGCAGAAGGAGCAATCAAATACAGAGCAATCAATAAAAAGATCAGGAAAGAAAAGAAAAACAAACTGGATAGGACAACAATGCTCAGACATCGTAAAAAATCTACAAAGGAACAACTCAAAAAAGGCTTACAAGATTGTCAAAGATCTGACATCAATCAAGCAAGGTCGCATCTCAACAATACAAGAAAAATCTGCGAAATGTATTATAAGAACAAGAAATAATAAAAAGATGGACTGAATACTTTTCTAAGCTATACAATGAAGACTCAAAGGGCGATGAATCAGTGCTCAATTGCCCAAAATCAACTAACATAGACATGCATTACATTATCAGTGATGAGGTGGAGCTGGCTGTGCGAAAACTGAAAAGGGGGAAATCGGCTGAAGCAGACAACATCCCAGATCAACTGATTCAGGCAGGAGGTGACCCAGTAATAAAAATTCTAACCAACATGTGCAACAAGATGTGGCAGACAGGAGAATGGCCAACACCATGGACTCAATCGCTGGTTATAGCGCTCCCAAATAAGGGTAATCTACAATTGTATAAGAACTGCCGTACAATTAGCCTGATTAGTCACCCCAGCAAAGTCATGCTCATTGTAATACTAAATAGACTGAAACCACAAGCAGAGCAGATCATTGCAGAAGAATAGGCAGGCTTCAGAGCAGGAAGGAGCAAAACAGAGCAGATCTTCAACCTGCGAGTGCTCTGTGAAAAATATCTGCAAAACCAGAGTGACCTCTTTCATATTTTCATAGACTTTAAAAAGGCGTTTGACAGAGTGTGGCATGCAGCACTGTGGGAAACCATGCACAAGTTCAATATTCATGCTAACTTCATTGCTGTGATCAAGAACCTGTACACCAGAGCAACCAGCACAGTACTCTACAACAGCAAGCTGGGATATTGGTTCAAGACCACCGTTGGTGTCAGACAAAAGTGTTTACTCTCCTCCACCTCTTCAACTTCTTCCTAGAAATAATTATGACAGATGTTCTCGAAAACCGTGTCGGAACGGTCAGCATCGGAGGGAGAACTATAACTAACCTACGCTTCGCCGATGACATAGACGGCCTAGCTGTCAGCGAGGACGAACTAAAAGAATTCTTGCAAAGCTAGAGAAGACATCAAAGGCCTATGGCACGGATAAACGAGCAAAAACTCGAGGAGGTCCCTACCTTTAAATATCTAGGGGCTATAATATCCGATGAAGGCTCAAAGCCAGAAATTCTTTCCAGAATGGCCCAAACAACGGCAGCATTAAGCAAACTTAAACACATCTGGCAAAGCAAGGATCTCTCCCTGAGATCAAAGATTCGACTAATGCGCTCTCTGGAGATGTCAGTCTTCTTGTATTGTTGTGAGGCTTGGACGCTCACCGCAGACCTAAAAAAATAATTAATGTGCTAGAGATGAGATGTTTTCGAAAGGTACTAAACATCTCCTACATGGCGCACATCACGAACGAAGCGGTCCGCGACAAAATAAGTGCTCTCATTGGCACTTACGCGAACCTTCTCACCTCAATTAGAAAGAGGAAATTACGATGGTACGGACACGCGACAAGATCTGGAGGTCTCTCAAAGACGATATTGCAAGGCACAGTCCAGGGAAGAAGGAAAAGAGGCAGACCAAGGAAGAGTTGGGAGGACAATATCTAAGATTGGACCGGCCTGTCAATTAGCGATCCCAGGAGGGAGCTCAGAACCGTGACGCATGGCATGAAATAGTGCGCAGCTCAAATTGGTGCCCCAACGACCCAGCGTCGGGTTAAGGGACAGTTCATTTCAGTTCAGTTGTTTAGGGCAGGCAAGCTGCCGACCAAATTTCGTGAGGATCGATTAAAAAAACGAGAAAGATTTGACTGGCGAACGTTGTCTCAAGTTAGGTCCGTTACGCGTAGAATTTCCAAATGAATTCTGCTCACCTGTTAATTTCAATCTGAATCAATATTTTCATACTTATTTGTAAAGAAAACATCAAGGTTGCGTAAAATCAAATGGGGAACAAAATTATATTAAAGGACCCCGGGCAAGAACAAGGTACAATGTAAAGTTCATTGGCCATAAATTTTTTATCTGGATGATAATGGTTATATGTATAAATGTTTGTCAAGATTTTTAAAAAAATTTGTTTATGGGGAATACAGATTTAAAATTCAGAAAAAAATATTTGAATGGTTTTAATTACGAGTTAAGTACGCTATACATTTTTTAAGGAGCCATAAACTTTCTTGTTATAAGTTCGGTTTAAAGCCTTCCATTTTCCCATTTGAGACTGTTTAAAATTCCTGTTATACTACTCAAGTAAAAAAATTGACAATTTTGGTCCACAGGCCTCTAATAAATGGAAAATTAAAAAGTTTATTTTATAAACTTTTGTGAGAACGTTTTCAACAAATTCCTTAATTTTGAAAGTGATCAAATGAATATATTAATATATAGCTTACTTAAGAACAAAATTTGACAGGACTATAATTATTCTAAGAAAATTTGCAATGAAAATTATACTTTTCTATGGAATTCTTTTTGCCTCAGTCCTAAAATAGGCACTAAATACATTTAATATGGATCATTAAGTTTTTATGTATTAAGTTTCGTCAAATTCCATCTATTTAAACAGTAGCGAAAGCTTAAATGAGAATTTACATACCTCATAAAAGACAAAAAAACATCTACATTTGGTACCAGAAGTATTGTGTTTCTATTTACTCGTAAAGATGGAGAACTAGTTATGAGTCAGGTCCAATATATCTATACTAATAAAAGGGAAATCCATTACTGACTCACTCACTCACTCATTAACTGATTCACTCACTCACTGATTCATCACTAATTCTCCAACTTCCCGTGTAGGTAGAAGCATGAAACTTTGGGAAGTTGTTGGATACCCTCTCACTACGAAAATTAGCGAAAAAGAATTTTAAAAATCTCGCTCATGTGGGGCCGGGGGTCCAAAAACTGTTTTTTTACATCAATAATTCTAAAAAATACCGTGTAGGTAGAAACATGAAACTATAGGATGTTGTTGGGTATCCAATAACGACAATATTTATTGAAAGATAATTTTTAAAATCTCCCTCATAATTGGCCGGGGGCCCCAAAAGTTTTTTTTCTTTAATGGTCCTTTTAAAAATTGAAAGTCAGCAATTTTCCTATTTCCCGTGTAGGTATAAGAATGAAACTTTGGAAAGTTATTGGCTACCCTCTAATTACAAAAATTGGCGAAAAAGAATTTTTAGAAATCTCGCTCATGTGGGGCCAGGGGCCAAAATGTGTTTTTTTTTTTTTTTACATCTTTAATTCCCCAAGTTTTTGTGTAGGTAGAAATATGAAACTATAGGATGTTGTTGGGTACTCAATAACAACAAAATTTATTTTAAAAGAATATTAAAAATCTCCCTCATGTGAGGCCAGGGGCCCCAAAAGTTGTTTTCTTAATGGTCTAATTGAAAGTCAGCAATTTTCATATTTTCCGTGTAGGTAGAAGCATGAAACTTTGGGAAGTTATTGGGTAGCCTCTAATTACAAAAATTGACGAAAATTTTTTTTTTAAACCTTGCTCATGTGGGGCGGGGGGCCCAAAAACTGTTCCTAACTTCATCACTAATTCTTTAACTTCCCGTGTAGGTAGAAGCATGAAACTTTGGAAAGTTGTTTGATGTACAAAAACAACTAAATTGGCGAATACAATTTTTTAAAATCTAGCTGAAGTTGGGCTGGGGGTCCAAATTTTTTTTTCATAATATGGGCTCTATAAAAATTGAAAATCACCAATTTTCCTATTTGCCATATGGGAAAAAATATGAAGCTTTGGAAATGGTTTAAGTACACGCTATTGGCGCAAATTGGCCAAAAAAAATTTAAAACTAACTTTCATGGGGGGCCGGGAGCCCAAATATATTTTCTCTTACATTAAAAACCGACTCATCACTAATTCTCCACTTTTCGGTGTAGTTAGGAGCATGGAGATTTGGGAAGTTGTTTGAAACCCTCTCACGACGAAAACTGGCGAAAAAGAATTTTTAAAATCTCGCTCATGTGGGGCCGGGGACACAAAGTATTTTTGTTCCTAATATCGGCTTAATAAAAATGGAAAATCACCAATATTCTTATTTCCCGTGTAGGTAGAAGCATGAAACCTTGGAAATTTTTTGAGTACATTTTACCTACGATTATTTTGACAAAATAAATTTACAATTTACAACTCATGGGGGCTGGGGCCCCAAAAAACGTTTTTCCTAATATAAGCTATATGGGCCCCCGGCCCCACATGAGCGAGATTTTAAAAATATCTTTTTCGCCAATTTTTGTAATTAGAGGGTACCCAATAACTTCCCAAAGTTTATAAAAGGGAAAGCCCTCACTGACTCACTCACTGACTCACTCACTCACTGATTCATCGCTAATTCTCCAATTTCCCTTGTAGGTAGAAGCATGAAACTTTTGGAAATTGTTGGGTACCCTCTCACTACGAAAATTGGTGAAAAAGAATTTTTAAAATCTCGCTCATGTTGGGCCGGGGGGCCAAAAACTGTTTTTTTCTACATCACTATTCTCCAAGTTACCGTGTAGGTAGAAACATGAAATTCTAATATGTTGTTTGGTACCCTATGACGACAATATTTGTTGAAAAAGAATTTTTAAAATCTCCCTCGTGTTGGGCCGGGGGCACCAAACATTTTTTTCTTATATGGTTCTTTTAAAAATTGAAAGTCAGCAATTTTCCTATTTCCCGTGTAGGTATAAGCATGAAACTTTGGGAAGTTATTGGTTACCCTCTAATTACAAAAAATGACGAAAAAGAATATTATAAATCTCGCTCATGTGGGGCCAGGGGCCCAAAAATTGTTTTTTTACATCACTAATTCTCCAAGTTATCGTCTAGGTAGAAATATGAAACTATAGGATGTTGTTGGGTACCCAATAACAACAAAATGTATTTAAAAAGAATTTTTAAAATCTCCCTCATGTGGGGCCGTTGCCCCAAAAGCTTTTTTCTTACATGGTCTAATTGAAAGTCAGCAAATTTCCTTTTTTCCGTGTAGGTAGAAGCATGAAACTTTTGGAAGTTATTGGGTATCCTCTAATTACAAAAATTGACGAAAAAGAATTTTTTTAACCTTGCTCATGTGGGGCCAGAACCCAAAAACTGTTCTTAACTTCATCACTAATTCTTCAACTTCCCTTGTAGGTAGAAGCATGAAACTTTACATAAATTGTTGGATGTCCAAAAACAACTAAATTGGGGAAAAATTTTTTTTTTAATCTAGCTGAAGTTGGGCTGGGGGCCCAAAAAGTTTTTACATAATATAGGCTCTATAAAAATTGAAAATCACCAATTTTCCTATTTGCCATATGGGTAAAAATATGAAATTTTGGAAATTTTTTAAGTACACACTCTCGGCGCAAATTGGCCAAAACAAATGTTAAAACTAACTCTCATGTGGGGCCGGGAGCCCAAATATATTTTCTCTTACATTAAAATCCGACTCATCACTAATTCTCCACTTTTTGGTGTAGTTAGGAGCATGGAATTTTGGGAAGTTGTTTGAAACCCTCTCACGACGTAAACTGGTGAAAAAGATTTTTTTTAAATCTCGCTCATGTGGGGCCGGGGATACAAAATATTTTTGTTCCTAATATGGGCTTAATAAAAATGGAAAATCACCAATTTTCTTATTTCCGTGTAGGTAGAAGCATGACAGCTTGGACATTTTTAGTACATGTTTCCTACGATTATTTTGACCAAAAAATTAAAATTTCCCACTCATGGGGGCCGGGGCCCCAAAAATTTTTTTTCCTAATATGAGCTATATAAATATTGCAAATCACTAATTCTCCTTTTTCCTGTATAGGTACATGATTGAAACTGTGGACAAAATTTTGAGTACACGCTCCCTACGTAATTTTGCAAAAAATTATGTAAAACTCCCTCTCATGGGTGTCCGGGGGCCCAAATATAGTTTTTGTTATATTAAAAATCGACTCATCACGAATTGTCCAAATTTTCCGAGTAGGTTGGAGCATGAAACTTTGGAAAACTTGTATGTAACCTCTCACAACGAAAGTTGGTGTAAAAGATTTTTGAAAAACACACTCATGTGGGCTGGGGCCCCAACAACGTTTTTTTTCCCTCTTATATGAGCTATATAAAAATTGAAAATAAATAATTCTCTTACTTACTGAATAGGTAAAGGCGTGCAACGTTGGGGGGGGGTAGTTAAATACACTTCCACGATGGTAGCAGTTGAAAAAATATTTAAAATACCCCTTACTGGGGCCAAAATATCGTTTTTAATTCACTCACTCATCAATCATCACTAATTGTCCGACTTCCGGTGTAGGCAGGAGCATGAAAATATTGGAAGTTGTTAAGAACCCTCTCACGATGAAAAGGAAATTTTAAATTCCAAATTATGTGGGGCCGGGGTCCCAAACACTCTTTCTCTTTATCTGTGAAAATTGAAAATTACTAATTGTCCTTTTTGCCGAGCATGTAGAATTTTAAACTTAGGAAGTTTTTAAATACACTTCCTTGATGGTAACATGTAAATATTTATTTAAATTACCACTTACTGCATGTTGGAGGCCCCGACGTAGTTTTTCTATTAAATTGGCCTTTAAAAGCGGAAAATTACTGCTTCTCCAATAGTTCTGTAGTTGTTTAGTAACAGCTTGCGATGGTAATAAGGAAAATAATTATATCAATTTTTTTTAATTTCCTCTCATGGGTCGCCCGCGGCCCAAATTTTTTTTTCGCCTAAAATGAGCTGTATTAAACTGAATCAATAGTAATTCTCCAAGTTTCTATCTAGCTAGAAACTTAAAAATTTTGGAAGTTAATGAGTACCCCCATCCCCCCGCGATGGTATGAGGCACAAAAATATTAAATCGCATCTATCTAGGGGGATTATTGTCGAAATTTAGTCCCCCCCCCCCCAATATGAGGTTTATAAAAAAAAGACGCATCTTTAAATCTTCAAGTTCTTGTGTACGTAGGAGCCTGAATGGTTGAAGTTAATATATATAGTATATCCTTCTTCATTCAGATTCAACTCAAATGGTGTTTTAATTGGTGTTACGTGGGTTCACAACGCTAGCTGAAACCCTTATTTCCGCAGCAAAGCGCGGGTAAATTGCTAGTTTATAATAAAAATATTTTAAAATAACACATATAGTAATTAAATCCTGAGATAATCACAGAACATCCAACATGTGGAAAAAAGTCAGCAGTCCGGAGCCTGCGCTCTTCATGGGGCTTCCCTGAAAACCCCCTTAGCTCTCTGGACCCCTAAGGGACCAAAAACCTGTGAAGCCACTACCCCC
>MUZC01002079.1:181567-207573 GCA_002072015.1 Radix auricularia | reverse complement strand
TTTTGGATAAGGGTTCTCAGCCTGTTGTAGAAGTCCTCTTTGTCCTCTTCTTTACTGTCGTTGGTAGGAGCGTATACCTGTAGAAGATCCATATTGATATCTTGTTTTTTGGTCTTAAATCTTGCGGTGATTATCCTTGGGCCATGGGCTTCCCATCCAATAAGGGCGTTCTGAGCAGTTCTGGAGAGCATCAGTGCTACTCCTTGGATGTGAGCTGCGTTTTCCTCTTCCTGACCTGAATATAGTAGCAGTTCTCCTGTGCTGAGCTTTATCTGTCCTGACCCAGTCCATCGGGATTCGCTTATCCCCAAGATGGCTAATTTATACCGTCTCATTTCGGCGGCAACTTGGGCAGTTTTTCCAGCTTCGAACATGGTCCTTACGTTCCAAGTTCCTAAGCTGGTGGTGGTCCTAGTGGAGAGGATGGTAGTCTGCCGGGTGGTTTCCGACTGGCTTTGGCCACCCAGCTTCATTAGTTCTCTGTTAAGAGATCCATCATCTCCAAGGTCCGAGTTTCCTTTTTTTTATCTTTGCTCGTGTTTTTGTAGCAAGGCTCTTTTTACGGGAAGGGTTGCTAGCCCTTCGCACAACCCTCCTCCTCTCTCACCCGGGCTTGGGACCGGCTACGGCGGAGTTATATATATATATACACACACAATAAAATATGTATTTTTTTTTGGGGGGGGGGTTGTTTTTGTTTAGGCAACTAACTTTGCACCCGAAATCTAGTTAACAAAAATATGATTTTTTTACGGGGGTTTCCATTTTATCTCGGGATTACTTTCCTTGATAATCCGAGTAAGGCGCTGCAAAGTTTTCAGTAACTGATATTAACATAGTCCACCTTGACGTTTAGGAGTAAAGAGATCCTTTCTACTTTTCACCAGACCTCTCGCAAAGGTTTATCTCTTTCCCCATAAAAATATTTTTGGGGTTTTGGTATTTTTGAAATTTCTTTTTTATCTGATTTGCTAGTTTCGGGTGGAGCCGGACCTACACCTTACTAATCTTTAGGGATATGTAGAGGTCAAACCATTTCGTCGGACCAACAATAGGTCCGACTCTATTTTGAGCGAGCACCACTGACACCATGAGATTGAGTGACATTAAAAATCATACAGGTATATACACATATTTAAAGCCCCCAACAAAAAAACAAAAAACACTAAATAAATAAAATGTAGTAAATGTAATTTACGTTCAATTTCTCTTTAAATAAATCATCCAATCGTATAAAAGTAATGAATATTTTATTTTTATTCGTGTTTATAGTTTATTAATTGACAACTATGGATTTATAATACAAATTATTTACAAAATCACACACAAATAATAAAATCCTGAGATACCTAGTAATATTAAGATATTAAAACTACGCCATGATTCTTACACAAAAGATAAATTCACAATTTATCACGAATAGATAACAAAAGGTCATTGGCCTAATACAAATAAATATAACATATTTTCATCTTTCATTAAATCATAATATATAAGATATTGGCTAAATATAAATGAGTAGAAACTCTTTTTATTTTCCTTTATAGCGACATCAATATAAAATCTTTGAATCGTTCAAATATTTTTTAAACACGGATTCATATATATCTTTTTAATAATTCGTGTTAACAAATTATTGTATCGATTTATTAGAGATGTTATTATTGAAGGAAACAATAAATATTAAATGTTAAGATTGTAATTTTAAAAATAAAATACAATCAAACCTATTTCCCATGATTATTTACAGAAACGACCCTCTCTACTGAAACCACTGATGGAACAGATAAAAATAAAAGTTTGTTGAAAACTGGTACATTTTCTAAATAAATTTTGATCTATTAACAATGCTTCAAAATTATTCTCTTTTAAAAAAACAGTTTTTTTTCTTCAATAAACAGCGCTACACTATTTTTTTTAAAGATGAACATTTTTTGCTTTCTTAAACATTAATTTGCATTTGTATCTTTCGCTTGGCTTCGCATACTTACAGTTGTCGCTTTGGTAATTAGCGCATTTTCGAGATGTCGAAATCGCTATTGCACCCGTTTTGTCTGTCCGTCCGTCCGTCATCACCCTTGAGCACAGCATCCATAAGTCCTAGACCCATGATGTATATATGTTTTTTGTATGCCCTGACCTGCCATTTGTGCATCAACACTCAGTTACTCGATCCGTTTAAAAACCCCGTTAAAACTACCAAAAAATATTTCGAATCGAGAGGTAACACTAGCGCAGGGAACGGCCGCCATTGCCGAAAATCGAATGCATAACACATCAAGCATTGAAGAGTGGTGTGAAAGGGTGCAAAAGAATTAGTTGTTTTTTTTTAGTTGACGTCATTAGAATATGTGTAAAAGTTTAGAGATTTTACGTCATCATTTGTGGAGACTTGTAGTTGGATTAAAGAGAAAATATTTTTTTTTTTTTAAATGTAAAGAAATGACTTTTAAATAAAAAAATGTCAGGTATATTCGTTACACAAGAAAATTCATAAAAATATGTCTAAAATCTAAACACAATTACTGATAACTACATAATTCTGATATCTAACATAAGTACTGATACATAATACGAAAATGCGCTAACACGTCCTGAATTCCAATAGGTACCAGGCTTAACATGATTTTTTTTTTTATTTCAGCGCAATTTATTTTTCGAGTAGTTAAAAAAAAAATCAACATAATTTACTCAAATGTATTTTGACATTTGTAAACGAAATTTTAAAAAAATATATATATTTCGTACATCTTCTGTGATTTACGGCGCCATTTTTGCATTCCAGCGGAGAAATCTTCTTTCTTAAAAGTTATTATTTTTTGTGATGCCCAGTTGGATATTTTGGTTTATCAAGCTTAGATAAGAAAGTATCACTCACCTGGGTAAATAACTAAAATGTAAAAAATATTTATCAATTTATTATAAAATTGTAATTTAAAAATATAATCCTGTATTTAATTAAATTTTAAAAATAAAATTGTGGACGTGTATTTTTGTTATGATTTTCATGGACATTTCTTTAAACATGATAATACATCAATGCAGTTGCTGCGCAGACGGCACACAACTTAAAAGCTACGAAGCAATAATATTTTTGCCTGATGTGAAGAATCTCGAATGTGACGTCCCCACGCTAACGGTTGCTGGAAAGATCTATGAATTCTAAATTTTTTTTTTTTTTAATGGAAGGTTTCAGGGTTAGGGTTAGGTATAGTATATCTATAGAATTTTCGTAAAATTGAATGTTTTAGGGTTTGGATTAGGTATAGCTATAGAATTTTAATTTTAGCGTTTTTTTAAGAACGTGCAATAACAACAAAGATACGTAACGGTCGAGATTCTACATGTTTACCATATCTAATAAATAAAGCTGAAAGTTTGTGTGTTTGTTTGTTTGTTACCAATACAAATCCACACCGTTGGACCTAAGGTGGTGAAATTTTGCAGGGGACCCCAATTTGACCTGGAATAGGTCATAGGATATGTTTTAAACCAAGGTGACCACTCCTAGGGTAAGGGGGCCCATTTTTTGCTTTTTTCCTTATATAATAATAATAATAATAATAATAAAATGATGATTTATATAGCGCTGTATCCCAGCAAGGAGCCAGGCTCACAGCGCTTTACATGGAAACAAAAATACATATATAAATAAAAAGAAACATTCATAGCATATTAACTACATAAATAACAATACGGTATACTCAATACATCAGCTACGCTAATCAATTACAGAAATGTGGTTTTATTATTTTTGAAGTGACTTCTTTTTGGATACTTTGGATTTCTCCGCAGCTAAGTCCCTTCATTTTTCATTTTTTAATTTTTATTTTTATTTTCGTTTTGTTTGTGTCTTGTATGTTCGTTGATAAAGGCTCTTTGCCGAAACGTTCGCTGTTTTGTTACGTCCTGTCAGGCTAACCCTTACCTTGTTTACGTCTTTTCCACTTCCTGTGGGCTGGGGGCCCAAATGAAGTTTTGTTCCTTATGTTAGCTTTATAAAAACTGAAAATCACTAATTCTCATTTTTCCCGTGTAGGTAAAAACATGAAAATTTTGGCAGCTATTCAGTACACGTCCATGATGGTAACAGTGGAAAATAATATTTAAATTCTCACTTACTGGGGGCCGGGGGGCCGCATGTTGTTTTTCTTATTTTAAAAAAAAAATTAACCATCCCTAATCCTCTAACTTTCCGTGTAGGACGAAGCATAAAACTTTGGTATGTTG
This sequence comes from Radix auricularia, assembly GCA_002072015.1. Lineage (NCBI taxonomy): Eukaryota > Metazoa > Mollusca > Gastropoda > Lymnaeidae > Radix > Radix auricularia. The sequence goes on along the minus strand of MUZC01002079.1, from coordinate 203,343 downwards.
TTGAATAGCCTCTTGTCACGATTATTGGAATTTTTTAAAATTTAGAATTAAACTTCATGGAGCCGGGGGCCCAAAAATTTAATTTCTCCTTTTACTGAATATTGCAATTTTTCCTTTTTCCGTTTAGGTAGAAACATGAGAATTTGGGAAGTTGTTTAGTACACTCCGGAAAATGGTAACAGGCAAAGAATATCTTAAATATCACTCAGTGGGAGCCGGGGGCATCAATGTATTTTGTTTAAATATAAAAACTGATTCATCACTAATTTTCGGATTCCCCATGTAGTTAGAAGCATGAAACTTTAAGGAAACTGTTGAGTACACACCCTCGCTGGTAGCAAGCGAAAAAAATATTTAAATTGCCACCCAATGGGAGACGGGGACACAAATGTATTTTCTTTTTCTTAAATACAAAGTTAATCATCACAAATTCTTCAACATTCTGTGCAGGTAGACGCATGCATATTTGGGATGGTAGCAGGCAAACTTATCACTCAACTGCAGTTTTTTCACCTTATATTAGCTAAATTACAAATAAACAAAAACTTTAAATACTCTGTAAATGCATTTTTTAAAAACTCGGAAGATACAAATTTGAAGACCTATGTTAAAATTCGTTTGGTCAATAAAATAATATTTTTTCAATCTTTTGTGACCGTTGGCCCCTAATCTCTTTTTCGTTAACGTTTAAAACATGTTACCATTCGTTACCACTCTTTTTTTAAAATCAAATTTGGACTAACAAATATATTCATCATGATCCAAATGGAAATAAGCTGTTGTTTTGAACTATACTATTTGCACCCATAGGGCCCCGGACCCAAATTTTAGTTTTTTAAAATAAGTTTTAATTTTTAATAGTAAAAACACATTTTAGGGCTGGAGACCGGTTTGCCATTTTTAACATTAGTTATATAAAAGGTAATTTAAAAATTGTCTATTGAGTTAATGGATAAATTATTGAACAAATGTGATTTTAAAAATAATACAATTTCCAATGGGGTTATGAACTTTTAACGTCTATTCCAAGACGGTTTAGTTAATATATTTAGCATATCCATAATAATTTAGATTGAAATCAAAGGGATATTGAATTAGTGTTTACCGGTTCTAAGCGCTAAGTGAAATCTTAAAATACCGCTGCAAAGCGCGGGTAATTAGCTAGTCTAATATATAAAGCTGAAAGTTTGTCTGTTTGTTTGTTACCAATACAAATCCACACCGTTGGACCCAGGATAGTAAAATTTTGCATGGAACCCTAATTTGACCCGGAAAAGGTCATAGGCTATGTTTCAACCCCATGTGACAACCCCTAGGGTCTGGGGGCCCATAATTTTGCTTTTTTCCTAATATGAGCTATATAAAAAATGAAAATGACGAATTCTCCTATTTTGCGTGTAGATGAAAGCACAAAGCTTCGGGTAGTTGTTAAGTATACTTCTAAGACGGTAACAGGCGAAAACAATATTTAAATTAACACTTACTACGGTCCGGGGGCCTAAATGTAGTTTTTTTATATTAAAACTGACTCATCGCTAATTATCCAACTCTCCGTGTAGGTAGAAGTATGACACTTGGGTAAATTGTTGAGTAGCCTCTTGGAACGATTATTGGCGTAATTTATTTTTTAGAAATTACAAAAAGTGGGGCCCGGGGGCCAAAAAACTATTTTTTAAATACTGAAAATCGATACTTATCCACTTTCCCGAGTAAGTAGAAGCATGAAACTTTGAGAATTTGTTGAGTACACTTCCGCAATTGTAACATGTTGAAAAAAATATTTAAAGTTTCACTCATTGGGGGCCTGGGGCCAAAATGTATTTTTCCTTTTATAAAAAATACCTCATCACTTATTCTCCAATTTCACGTAAAGGTAGAATCATGAAACTTTGCAAAGTTGTTGAATAGCCTATTGTGACATATATTGGTGGAAAATAATTTTAAATATCACACTCATTGGGGCCGGGGGCCCAAAAGCGTTTTCCCCTTACAAGGACTATATAAAACATGAAAATACCTAATTATCATATTTCCCGCCAAGGCAGAAGCATGAAACTTTTGGAAGTTGTTCAGTACACTTTTCCGATGGTAACAGGCGAAAACAATATTGAAATTCTGACTTATTAGGGCTAGGGGCCAAAATGTATTTTTTCTTCTATGAAAACGGACTCATCACTTATTCTCAAATTTCCCGTGTGGGTAGAAACATGAAACTTTACAAAGTTGTTGAAAAGCCCATTGTGACAATAATTAGCGGGAAATAATTTTAAAATTCCCACTCATGGGGGCTGGGGGCCCAAAAATGTTTTTATCTCTTACATGGGCTACTTAAAATATGAAAATCACTAATTATCCTATTTTCCGCGTAGGTAGAAGCTTAATACTTTACAAAAGTAGCTTATTGTGACAATTTTTCAGGGAAATATTTTTAAATTAGAATTAAATTTCATGGGGACCGGGGCCCCAAAAATTTAATTTCGCCTTTTACTGAAAATTGCTATTTTTACTTTTCCCGTTTAGGTAGAAACATGAGAATTTGGGAAGTTGTTTAGTACACTCCCGAAATGGTAACAGGCAAAGAATATCTTAAGTATCACTCAGTGGAGACGGGGGCCTCAATGTATTTTTTTTAAATATAAAAACTGATTCATCACTAATTTTCTGATTCCCCATGTAGTTAGAAGTATGAAACTTTAAGGAAGCTGTTGAGTACACACCCGCGCTGGTAACAAGCGAAAAAATATTTAAATTGCCACTGAATGGGAGACGGGGACCCAAATAAATTTTTTTCTTAAATTCAAAGTTAATCATCACAAATTCTTCAACATTCTGTGCAGGTAGACGCATGCATATATGGGATGGTAGCAGGCAAACTTATCACTCAATTGCAGTTTTTTCACCTTATGATAGCTAAATTACAAATTTAAAAAACAAACTTCGGATACTCTGTTAATGCATTTTTACAAATCTCGAAAGATAAAAATTTGAAGTTCTATGTTAAAATTCGTTTGGTCAATAAAATAACATTTTTCAATCTTTTGTGGCCCTTGGCCCCTAATCTCTTTTTTGTTAACGTTTAAAACATTTTAACCATTCGTTACCACTCGATTTTTTAAACAAATGTGGACTAACAAATATATTCATCATGATCCAAATGGAAATAAGCTGTTGTTTTGAACTATACTATTTGCACCCATAGGGCCCCGGACCCAAATTTTAGTTTCTTAAAATAAGTTTTAATTTTTAATAGTAAAACACATTTTAGTGCTTGAGACCGGTTTGCCATTTTTAACACCTGTTATATAAAAGGTAATTTAAAAATTGTCTATTCAGTTAATGGATAAATTATTGACCAAATGGGATTTTAAAATTACTACAATCTTAAATGGGGTTATGAACTTCTAACGTCTGTTCCAAGACGGTTTAGTTAATATATTTAGCATATCCATCATGATTTAGATTCAAATCAAAGGGATATTGAATTAGTGTTTACCGGTTCTAAACGCAAACTGAAATCTTAATTTACCGCTGCAAAGCGCGGGTAATTAGCTAGTTTTTAAATAAAAATAATAAAATGCCAATTATTTGTAAAAAGCTAAAATAAAAATAAAAGATATTTTTGCACTTTTTGGTTGATAATATTGGACGATACTGCAGTTCATGTTTTTTTTTGCACACAATATTAGATAACATCATTTTATTTGAAACAGTCTTGGTTTTTAATAGGATACTAGCAATTTACTCGGGCTTTGCTGCGGAATTTAGGATTTCAGTTAGCGTTGAGAACCCGCGTAGCACCAATTCAAAACATCTATTGATTTTAATCTGAATCAAGATGGATATACTAAATATTTTAACAGGCTCTTACGTAAACAAGAGCTTGGAGATTTAAAGATGCGTTTTTTATGTAACTCATAATAGGAAAAAACTATATTTCGGCAATCATCGCCCTTTTGAGAGGTGATTTAATATTTTTTGCATCTTACCATCGCGGGGGGAGGGGGGTACTCAACAACTTCCAAACGTTTAAAGTTTCTACCCACACGGAAACTTGGAGAATTAGTTTTGATTCCGTTTTATATAGCTCATTTTAGGTGAAAAAAAGTTTTTGGCCCCCAGCGACCCATGAGAGGAAATTTTTTAAATTTATATAATTATTTTTCCTTGTCTGCCAAATCGGGAAATACAATTTACACTTTTTATACATCTCATATAAGAAAAAAAAATTTGGGGGGATTCGGCCCCCATAAGTGTGTAATTCAAAAATCTTTTACACCGACTTCCGTCGTGAGAGGGTAATTAAAAAATTCCCAAAGTTTCATGCCCCTACATACATTGAAAATCGGATAATTTTTTGTTAGTCGAGTAATAATATAAGAAAAATTATATTTGCGCCCCCGGTCCCCCATTAGTGGGAATTTTAACTTTCTTTTTGCAATTTTTCGTCGGGAGATTGTACTCAACAATTTCCCAAAGTTTCATGCTTCTACCTACACGAGAAATTTACCAATTAGTGATTTTCAGTTTTTATATAGTATATATTTGGAAAAAATTACATTTAAGCACCCGGTCCCCTGTAAAGGATATTTGAAATATTTTCAACCTGCTACCATCGCGAATGTGAATTTAGCAACTACCCAACGTTTTATGTGTCTACCTACACGGGCAATAAGTGAATTAAAAATTTATAATTTTTATAAATCTCATATAAGAAAAAAATACTTTTTTTGGGCCCCTGCCCCAATGAGTGTGTATTTAAAAATTCTTTTTACACCAACTTTCGTCGTGAGACGGTACTTACCAATTTCCCAAAGTTTAATGCTCCTATCTACACGGAAAATTGGAGAATAAGTGATGTGTTGGTTTTTAATGTAAGAAAAACTATATTTGGGCCCCCGGTCCCCCATGAGAAGGAATTTTAACATTTGTTTTGCCAATATTTGTCGCGAACGTAAACTAACCAAAGTTTCATGCTTCTACTTATAGGACAAATAGAAATATTAGTGATTTTCAATTTTATATAACTCATTTAAGGAAAAGAATCGTTTTAGTCGCCCCGGCCCCCTTGAGTGGGGAATTGAACTCTATTTTTTCAATTATAATTGTGAGCATTTACTTAACAAATTTGTAAAGTTTTATGCTTCTACCTACACGGGAGATAGGAAAATTGATGATTTTCAATTTTTATAGAGCAATTTTGAGGAAAAAAGTTTTTGGGCGCCCGGACCCACATGGGCAATATTTTTAAAATTCTTTTTTAACAATTTTCGTTTTTAAAGGGAACCCAACAATTTCCCAAAGTTTCATGCTTCTACCTACACGGGAAGTTGGAGAATTAGTGATGAATGTGTGAGTGAGTCAGTCAGGTTTTCCCTTTTATTAGTATAGATACAGCTTTTATAAGGGAGGGTGAGCGGAGAGGTCAACTTCTACCGACGTAACTAATATAGAAAAGGAGGGAGATGTCTAGAATCCCTTGACGTCATATGCACGTTATCTCGTACTAGTGATTCCCGAATCTTTTAGATATACTAACCCGTTCCATAAAATATATATAGCAGCGTCCTTGGATTTTATACATCAATTTTTTTAATCGCCTCTTCTTTATTGTATGCTCTTAATACCTCCTTACAATTTTTCAAAGCTTTTATAAATTAAACGGATAGCACATATAGCATATATTTCAAACTAATTTTTTTTTTGATAAATTGTTAGAGAACTAACAATGTAAGGTAAGTAAGACTTCGCCGTGTGGAATCAGGTCTGGAACAATACCAATCTAACTTAAAAAAACTATACTGCCTGTGTCATCAGTACGCTGATATACGTGAGGGAGAAATATACTACTTAAATCCCATGAGTTCAAGCTTAATAGCTTCCACTTGAGGTGCCTGCGTTGCATCCTTTGCATTGCAAAATATTGATGTACTGATGCGGGCCAATACTCAAAGCATATTCTCAATACCTAGTGAAAGACGCCTGAATAGGCTAGGACATGCAAAAAGAATTAGCCCTGGTCGCGTCCCAAGAACCTCATGTATGGATAACAGGCATCAAGAAAGAGGAAGACTGTTCGCCAACGTCCGCGATTTAAAGATGTCTTCCAAATGGACATGAAAGCAGCCAGAATACGCATTATTGACTTGGAGTATAAGGCAATAGAGTGACACACATGGCGCATATTTGTAAATGAAGGTGTCATAGTGGCCGAGGAGCGAAGGATGGAATAGGCTACAGACACAAGAGCGAGGAGAAATGCCAACATATTTGGAAGCACATAACTCGTGGGAAACACTTGTGGTAAAGACTGTTACTGTTACTCAAGGATAGGAATGCACAGCCATATGAGAAAATCCAACCAAACACATTGGTGATTTACAATCGTCTTGCGAGACGAAAGGATGCCGACCAGTGTTAATAAATGCTTTCCAAAAACTACATAAGGACACTTTTACTCATTTAAACAGATATATTATCGTAATACGACGATGACAAATCCTCGCTAGGGTCGGCCAAACAAAGTTTATTGTTGGCAAGGAATGGTAGGTTAATTTGGGTGTCAATAACTAGAAACACAGTGCGCCTGTCTCCTTGTTTAATCGATTTTTTCCCTTACTTCGTGCTGCTTGTTTGTGTCGGTTGTCTCTCTCCCCCCACCCCGTTCTTTGCACTATGTATGACGAGCAAGTCTGCGGCGTATGCTACGCCACAGGTCGTACCTACTTTGTTTATCTTTTAGATTTTTTTCATTCAATTGTATTGGATTTATTATTTAAACATGCCGATTGTAAAAAAGAGGTTTGTGGCGATAAAAAGGTTGGGGACCACTGAACTGGTTCATGGCAAATATTTTGCTCTGAGTGTCAGCGATGAATGTTTTCGTATTACTCTCTCTCCCTAACCCCCTACCATTCTTCAAAGCAATCATGTTTTTTCTTATTTCTTTTAATGGAAGAAAGCGGGCAGCAAAATCTAATTTCAACGACTTTAAGGAGACAATCCCTAAATTACGACACACAATATCGGCTGATTTTCCACCGTCCCCTCCTCGTGACACGTCGTCACAAATAGTTAACCCCCCCCCACGAGTGGCGTTTGAGAGTGGCAACTGGGCGACTGCCCTGGCCCCGCACTTAGGTAGCACCGCGTTTCGGTCCTGAACATGTCTCGTCCTGGTTAATAGCCTAAACATGTAGAAACAAAGAACCGTTGTTTATAGACCAGAGAAAATAATGAACTTATAATATTTTAATGTAAAGGTGACACGCGGTATTAAAATTACACAATAATCAAGATATTTCAAAAATTGAAATACCATAGCATACTGGTGCTTAACGATCTTTACAAGTGCTCTGCACCGCGGGGTCATTGCTGGCACTAGGCCCCGCGCTTACCTAACGCCGCCACTGCCCCCCCCCCCAAATATGACGTTATAAAGCTTTGCCTTCCCCCTTCCCACACACACCAATAAAAGCTGAATTTCAGGTATCAAATCACGTTATAGTTATTTAAGTATGACTGCACTTTTATGTCTTGCCTAAGATAACCTCGTTGGACTTTGATTAAAGCGTCGGAAGCGATACTCTTGCAAAACGCGTAAGGTCATTTAAAAAGTCATGAGATGAATTGTGAGCAATCAAGTGCAACTTTCATTTCGTTTTGATGTGGCGTCACCAGGGCCGGCTTATTTAAACTTTAATGTCTATTTTTATTATGTCCATCTCCTATTTTTGTGTTATCAAAATATTTATGGATTTAATCGAAATGGAATTTTATTTTAACATATCTCAGCGTATTTAACTTGATAATTAAAATTAATTAGAAATTAATTTAGCAAAATCTTCAGTGGAACTCTCACACTATTTTCTTTAATAAAAGATTCACTTACAATTTTAATAACGTATATTCATTATCATTACGTCACTGAAAACTTGATTAGTCAGTCATTCAGAAAAGATAAAAATTTTACATTTATCGCCAATAAAATAAATGCTCATTTGAACAATCTTCAGGAGGTTATATTTCCACACATACGCAAAACATACTAATTTCTTTATTAAGTTTTCCTAATTTATTATAGTAATCTAATTAAAGCATGCTACATTACCATTATTTTAATATGCATATCATGTATATNTATATATATATAATTTACCTCATGGTCTAACAAATGGCGTACATCAAGTTCGCTATCGAACTCCACCGACAAATCAGCTGCCAGGAAAAGTTAGTGCACAGGGTGGGGTTCATCTAGACCACCGATGCATTCAATTAGCGCTCAAAAACTTTGCTCTTTCAGAACAACAGAATATCATTAATTTCGTATTGTAGTTGTTATTACATTCGTCTAACACGCGGAAGGTCGTAGGTTCAGGCTCCAGCTATGACGTTACTTATTTAATTTTTGAAAATGTTTGTCTTAGGTCCCTTTCATTTCCCACTTTCTTTTTGAACTTGACATCACAACACGGTTGTTCATTCCCGCTGTTCTGATTTCTTCGTGATGTAGATATTGTCTACTCCCCACCCCCTTAATTTTCTTGCACTATTTATGAGTAAGTCTGCGGCATACGCTATGCCGCAGTCCGCATCTAGTAAATTGTAATATGAATTTAGCAGAGCTGTTTATTGGTTGAAGACCTTATAAATGTCAAACTGTTTGTAAAGTCATACGGTTATCTCAAATTTGTAGTAAATGAAATTATAAAGTAAGTTTCCTTTATTAGAAGACTAAATGGTAAGTTGTTACTATTGCTTGTTATTATAATCATGTAATATTAATAACAATGCCAACTGTTTTTATATCTTAATAATTTTGCTATGAAAGATTTATTGTTTTTATTTTTTAGAACCAATGCGTCAAGACAAATTACACTCCCTTTTTTAAAAACTGCGGAGTTTATCCTTTACATTTATGGAAGGTCGTTTCTGCGATAGTTTCAAAATTAAAAGATAAATGTTCCTCTTTAAAAAAAGTATGTTTTTTAAAATATCATTTTCAGTAACCGTCTGACCTTCCTAAATGATGACAATTTCAATCCTGAGTAGTTACTGAAATAGACAGGATACAGCTGATGATCAGCCCTGTTATACTGCGATATAAACAAATTTCTGCTGACCAAGGAAGAGAGAATTAAGAACAAAATTCTCAGTGACTTTTTGGAATGGCGCACATATAATCTGTTCTGTTATAATGACTCAGCTAAAAGTATTCAGTTTTATTTTAATTTAGTCTTTCGTTTATTTCATAGTATCTTTTGATGCCTACATTGTTTGCCGAATAAAATGTGGATTTTTGTCACCAACTTCTCTGAAATTTTCATGCAAGATCATAATCGACGACATATATTCTCTATCAGAATTTCATATCAATCGACTGTAGGGTAAATAAATAAATGAATTTTTAGATTTTCTGAATTTAAGTCTATGTAGAATTTTTATTCCTCTGCTACAGTGTCGTGGTGTTTATTATATTAAAGTACATTTTTAATACATTCCTGCTGCACGATTCAGTGCGTATTACATTAATGATACATTAAAAATGTTGTTATAAACATCTTCCTGTGATCAAATCAAGCTGAAATTTAGGGGGCAAGACTTTAGTAGTTTTTATTTTACTATAAATTTGATTATGTGAGACATAACTACCATTTTGGAATCTTGAAATATCGTTCGATTCATATTATAATGAACATTCCTTTAGTTATTTACCGTAAAGAAATATTGTGCGTTTTTTTTCATATAACATTATGTCTGTTGTCTTTTTCAGACGAAACACAATCAACTGCTTTTAAAACTAAGTTAACTGAAAAAATGGGATCGATTAGCACTAATAATTATGCAGGTATTTACAAATATTTATTAACCCAAAAATGTAGTAAATATTGCTTACTTTAATTTTTGAATTTAAATTAAAACTTCCAGTCATTTGAGGATAAAAAAGATTTTATTTTCATTCAAGTTTATTCCTGATTGATTGTTAACTATAGATTTATAATTACAAAAATGTAATATAACCAAAGAAAATAATTAAATTCTTAACTAAAAAACTAAATACGCCATGGTTCTTACAGAAAAGATAAATTCACATTAAATCACAATTAAAAGATTATTAAAAGACATTGGCCAATTACAAATGAATAGAAAATATTTTCATCAGCAATTATATCAAAATAAATGGATAATCTTTGACAGTTTAAATATTTTTTTATCAAAATAAATGGATAATCCTTGACACTTTAAATATTTTTGTAAACACAGACTAACTTAAGAACTTATTTTTTTTTAATTCGTGTTAATAAATTCATTTTCTGATTTGCTTGAATTGTATATAATGAAGAAATCTGTAAATTTTAGATTTTAAGTTTGTAATTAGACCAAAATAAAATCAGCCTTTTATCCCATGTTTATTTACAGCCATGACCCTTTCTACTGCAACCACAATTGGAACACATACAAATAAAAGTGTTGATGAAACTGGTACATTTTCTAAATATATTTTTTATGCAAACAATGCTACCATTTTGTTTTACTTTTATAAATTAGTTTGTTTTTTTATCAATAACCAGATCTTTAGTTTTTTTAATATTTTTTTATTGAACATTTTTATTTATTTCACGTGTTCGTGCATTTGTCTCTTGGCTTCACACACTTACAGTATTCGCTTTTATTGTGAAAAATCGTTCACAATCTGATAATAATAAATAAATAATTAAAAAGAATACATTTCTCTCTCTCTCTCTCTCTCTATATATATATATATTGAAGTATGTCTGTGTGCGTGATGGTTAATAATAAATCACACATTTACTCACATATACATTTTTTGCGCACTTTATTAGCACACAAATGAATATATTTTTAATCATTAAAAAAATTACAGAGAGCTCGGAAGAAAATTAAATATTTTTAGAATATGTATTTTTGATTACCAGTTAGAAAATACTTAATTCTAAATTTGAGTAAGTTTTTAATGAATCTAACCGTAAATTACTATTATTATTATGTGAATAGCGGTATGGTTGTCGAGTGGCAGCGCGCCCGACTAGCGTATCGATGGTTACGGGTTCGAACCCTTGTAAATACAAATATTTGTGCCCGTCCGTACATAAGCCTGCTCCGAATGGGTACCTATCATTAGTTTGGCGGCTGGGTAATGCATGGAACCCTTATAGCCGTGGCATGTTAACGCTAAATCACTTTCAACAGATAATCCTAAATGGTCTGTTTACGCAATTATCTTTTGCATAGAAGAAGCGTCTGTATACATAAGATTAGATAATATACTCTTTTTGTGTTATCAAAATATTGACTGTTTTAATAGTCATGAAATTTTTGAAAAATTATCTTAGTGTATTTAATTTACTTTCTAAAATTAAATAAAAATTAACTTAGCTAAATAATAAATTTAATTCTCACACCATTGTCTTGAAGTAAAGATTTAATTATATTTTAGTCAATGTATATTAATTGTCATTATGTCACTGTATACTTCATTAGTAATATGATCACATACATTAGTCTTCGCAGAAGAGTAAGTCATTTATAATAGATACCTTTTTAAAAACTTTTATTGATAATGGAAATAATTCATAATCATTTTTACACACACACACACACACACACACACACACACACACACACACACACACACAGACGCACAAAAAAACATAATAAAATATATATTTGTTGGTTATTTTAGTCTTGATTTTGCTCAGGCAACTAATTTCGCGCCCCTATTTTTTTTTTTAAAAAGTGAGATTTTCAGCATGCAGATTGTTTGTATTGTTTCATATAGAACAAGAAAGGCGTTTTTGTCACCATGTCTATCTAGATGTCGTATGAGATCAAATATGACAACAGAGCTGTCCTTTCTGATACAAAAACAAATATTTTAACTAGTATTTATTGTTTCTTTTAATTAACTACTTTTTCTATAATTTTAATTTCGAATATCATTTGAAAAATTCCGATCTACTTCTAACTGCACTCTTCCTTGTCGTTTAATAAGATGAATCAAGAAAAAAAAGGTTAAAAATATTTTAAAACAAATAGTAAATATTTACATTAAGCCATTTTTGCTATGATCATAGAGTTAAAATTGAATCATTACAAAGTAAAGTCAAGAACTTAATATTAGTTGGGAAAATAAGACTTCATAATATATAAATTAAAATAATAATTCTACTGTAAATTTTAGAATTATTTTTGTTAACATTAAGTATCAATAGCTCAAATATTTTTTTTCCTTTCCTTAGCGACATTTTATGTCGTAAAAAATCAGTTAATATATTCGTAGATATGCAACATGGTAACGTTGTAAATATATTTTCTTTAGCTATTTCTGTTCATCTCATTGATGACCAGTACTATTTGCCAAAAACGTTCAAGCTACCTCTACTTATTACTTTAACAAATGGAGAAACTATTTTATTTCAAATATTACAATCTAGAATGGTATTTTTGAAATGTATGCAGTTAAAGGACAGATAGGTCTTAACGTTACAGGACACAGTACAAAAGTACATATTTAATTTGTCTAAAAACACTTCTAACCACCTTTAAAAATTAACTTTTACCTTTAGTAAATTGTACTGTTATCTGTTAGTTCAGAATTGCTAACAAATGCAACAGTTTAGATTTTAACCTTAAAATATTCCAGTTTCTTGGGAAAACATTAAACAAAACATAAGACATTTCAAAATTGATGCAATAAAAACAAATGCAAAAAGATATTTCACCAGACTACGAGAAAGACGTATACATATTCACAATTTTTTTTCCTATACAAAAAAAAAATTGCCGGAACGCAAACTTAACACAAGCTGTAAAAGCAGTAAAACCTAAAAATTCCACGTAATGATAAAAAAGAGTATGTGCAATAAAATGTGCTGTTACTATGTAACTGTTGCTTTTTTCTCGCAAGAAGCACTGAATATGTATCAAAAAGTATTTGACATATTTCAAACTCGATAGAAATCGCCACCAAGAATACTTTCAAAGTGTCTAGATATTAATTAAATGCTTCTACTTCACTCTTCTTTTTTTTCACTTTGGAATTTTTCGACCTATCAGCCAATATCATTTAAGATTACAAAAATGTTTTCTTATACAGCTTCTAATTTCAAGCTATAAATACATTTGAATAAATAACAGAGTCCAATTATCCACCACTAGAATGTAACTTTTCAGCCAAATTTCTATAATTATTTATTTTGTTTTTATCCCTTGATTTTGTCACTGAAGTTATCAAGCTTTTTGTCAACTCATTCTTTATTATTTTTTTTTTATATGAAGACTATCCATCATGTACTTTTTTTTTCTTTTGCAAAATTTGATTTTATTATCTCACAATATGGGGGCTGGACTACAATAAATTGTTAAACAGAAAAAAGGTAAACAAAATAGCGAACGTTTCGGTAAAGAGCCTTCCTCGACAAACATTCAATACACAATAAAGACGAATATAAATGAAAAATAAAAACTGTTGTGAAATCCAAAGAGTCAATGAAAGCAAAGTAGGATGAGTGTAGTGTGAACTTATATTGGAAAGGAGAGAGTGTGTGTTACAAAATGATTACGGGGTCAGCGCAAACACAACTTTCATCCCATGTGGTTTAGGAGTCCCATATTCTTGGATTTGTCTCTTCTTCTGTCTGACTCTCCTGGGTGTGTTTGTGCAAGAAGCAATGTTAGTACATCCAGGTTATTGACGTCCATATTATCCATATATTTTGTGTTCATTTTCTATAGATACAAAATTTCAAACCTGTTTTAAATGCAAATGTTAAGTTTATTACAGATGGAATTTCTTTAATTTGCCAAATAGTAAATTTTACTTTTAGCAAATTAAAAGAAGTTATTATTATTATTTTTATTTTTTTGCCTTCAAATAACTATCATTTAACGAATGTGTGGGGAAAAAATTACAGTTCGTATTTTGTAAAATAATGTTAATATTTTGTTGTTTTTTTAAGTGCAAAATCTTAGACTTAAAAGCCAACGTAATAAAAAAAAAGTTCAAAAAAACAATTATAAACAAATTTTCAAGTTAAAAAAAAATAAACTTTATAATTATTGTTCGAATTTCTTAATTAAGTTTGCTTATTTATTACAGTAATCTCATTTGAGCATACTTTATAAAAAGTATTTTAAATTGGTGTGTCAAAGATCATGATATAGATTTAGCGACGCTGTTGACTATTTGACAACGTTATAAATGTCTTTCAAAAGGTTATCTTAAATTTTTAGTTTATGAAATTATGAATTTAGCTACTTTAATGAGACAGCTACATGAAAAGTTGTTAATGTTGCATTTAATTATAATCTTGTTCTATTTATAACAGTGCCTAATGCTTTATACCTCAAATATTTTGCAATGAAATATATATATATATAAATTTCGCTCATGTGGGGCCGGGGGCCCAAAAACCTTTTTTTTTTCTACATCACTAATTCTCTAACTTCCCGTGTAGGTAGGAGCTTGAAAGTTTGGAAATTGTTGATATGAGTCTACATGCTCTCGACGATAATTTGAAAAACACGTTAAATTTACCACTCATGGGGGCAGGGGCCCATAAAATGTTTTTTTCCCGTATGAGATACATTAAAATTGAAAATCAGTAATTCTCCTATTTCCCTTTTAGGTAGACGCATGAAACTTTGGACATTTTTTTATTACACCCTTCCGACGACAATGGCCCAAAAGAATCTTAAAACTCCCTCTTGTGTGGGCAGGGGCCCAAATAACATTTTCTTATATTAAAAACCGACTCATCACTAATTCTCCTATTTCTCGTGTAAGAAGAAGCTTTAAAATTTGGGAAATTGTTGAGTACCCTGTCGCGAAAAAAACTGGCAAATTGTTTTTAAAAAATACTCGCTCATTGGGGCCGGGGCCCGAAAAACCATTTTTTGTTCTCTTGTATGAGCTATATAAAAATTGAAAATCTATACTTCTCTTTGTAGTTAGAAGTATGAAACTTTGAAAAAAAAATAAGTAAATGCTTTCTACGATAATTGGAAAAGGAGAATGTTAAGTTACCCCTTATGTGGGTTGAGGCCCAAGGAATGTTTTTTTCATTGAGCTATACAAAAATTGAAAAAACACCTATTCTCCTATTTCTCGAGTAGGTAGACTCATGAAACGTTGGAAAGTCTATAAATACACTTTCACGACGCTATCATTTGAAATCATATTTAAAATATCCCTTATTATGGGGCCTGGGTCCCAGATTTA
Source organism: Radix auricularia (assembly GCA_002072015.1). NCBI lineage: Eukaryota > Metazoa > Mollusca > Gastropoda > Lymnaeidae > Radix > Radix auricularia. Next base: position 188,105 of record MUZC01002079.1, on the reverse strand, counting down.
AAAAAAATGCATTTCACTAATTCTACCACAATCATGGGGACCGAAGCCCAAAAAACATTTTTCTTCCTTATATGAGCTATATATAAATTGAAAATGAATCATTCTCTTATTTCCCGTATAGGCAGAAGCATTAAACTTTGGAAGTTTTTCAAGTATAAGCTCCCGACGAAAATAGTCAAATAGAATGTTAAAGTTCCCTCCAACTGATGGCCGGGGGCCAAAATATATTTTTTCTTGTATTAAAATCCAACTCATCAATAGTTCTCCAATTTAGATGAAACTTTGGGTAATTGTTAAGTTCACATCATAAAATCTCTAATTCTCCTTTTCCCAATGTACTTAGAAACATTAACGTTTTTGAGTACACTCTCTCGAAGAAAGTTGACGAAAGAGAATGGTAAATTCCCACTTACAGGGGGCCGGGGCAAAAATATATAATTTTTCTAATATTAAAAACGGACTCAACACAAATTCCACAATTCATCGTTTAGGTACAAATATAAAACTTTTGGAAGTTGTTGGGTACCCTCTCACGACGAAAATTGGCCTAAAGTAGTTTTGAAATGCACACTCATGAGGGTCGGGATCCAAACAACGTGTTTATTTCCTTATCTGTGCCAAAAATTGAAAATCACCAGTTCTCCTATTTCCCGAATAGGCAAACGCATGAAACTTTGTTTTTTGTTAAAACACACTTCCACGATGATAGCAGGTGATCAATTTCTTTTAAATATCCCTCGCTGTGCCCAAATATAGCTTTTAAATGCAATCACTCACTCATAACTAATTCCCCAACTTCCCGCAGCAAAGCGTGGGTAAATTGTTAGTCATATATATATATACTAGATTGTGCCGGGGCGCCGTGGCGCCTGCGGCGCCCCCTTTTTTTTGGGCGCCTAAGGCGCCAACCTTTTTTTAAAGACCAACTAACTTGTCCTTTTTTGATAAATACGAATTATTAAACTTTATGAAATTTACGCAAAGTATTTAATAATAATAATAGGGGTATTATAGGGGTATTTTGCGCACCGATGCACACCAAACAATGACGTCATCATATTAAATATTTTTAAATCGCTCATCAAAACACGATTTTTCAACTAAACTAACTGCAGTAGACTGTCGTACATCGCTCCTTAGCGTTACAGATCCAGTGAGTGACTTGGACTATTATATTGTTTATATATATTTGCGACATAACAACTATGTTTGATTCTTTGATTGACGTGCGATGCGTATTAAAAAGACCATACATTTAGATAATTTTTCGTAAATATAGAATTTATAGTCATAAATGGGTTTTTTTTTGTTGCAGGTTTTAAAAAAAATTTAAAATGCTAAATTTGAGAAGTTTGCAACATGTCTCAAAACATTTAACCACTGTGAAACCTCTTTATCTAATCACTGAAAGCCTTTTTTTTTTGGCCAGTTCTTATTGCATTTATTTAGTAAAAAAGCTGTAAGTAAATCGTAGGCACAGTGAAGTTATGTGTAAACTGAATACATTTTTTAATCCTCAGCGCCTCCGACGTCTAATTATTTGAACATCATCATCCCAGTAATTGTCGCCTTCCTGGTTCTCCTGATTGTAATCTGCTCCTTAATCTTCTGTGTGCGCCGTCGGTAAGCTATACACTTCATGCTTCGTCTATTTATAGATATGATGTTTTTGGCTTCCTGCGTTTTTTGTCTTTTGTCATCGCTCTAACAAATTCAAAAGCCGAAATATATTTTTTTATGTCCGTAAAATCACCTTCAATTTTTCGTATGGTTTTCGTTTGCATGTGTGCAAAGTAAAAACAAATATGGTATGCAAAGTTGGATAGCATCAATTTTCGTGCGGTAATTCTAAGCTGCTTGTTGGTATCAGTCGGATATCTTACTTGGCCAGCTGTCGCGCAGCTTAAATGGACACTTGATGGCTCTACATAATTTGCCTACAGTAAAAAAAAATAATCCACTTATTAACTAAAACGCCTCAGTATGAAAATATTGCATAAACTCCACCAAAAAAATAAAAATATAAAAAATTAATAAAGAAAAACACGTCTACCATCAATTAAATTAAGTTATTAATTTGTCATTTTATATATTCATGCTTTTTGGAGAATGGAATTTATCTAATCCAAATTAAAAATTTTTGTGTCAAAAGAAATTCCCGATTCCAAGTTTGGAAACAAGGGGAACGAGAAAGGGAACTTTGCAAAAGAAAAGATGGTGCAAATGATACTGTAAATACTGATGCAATGTTGGTCAGTACATTATTTGATAACAAGCTTTTGTTTGTGTGTTGTTTTTTTCTTTGAAATTTTTAAATTAATTTTTGTGTGTGTTTTTTTTTGCATTGGTCAAACTTTTTAAATATCCTTTATAGTAATTCGTGGCGTGTGCTTGATGCCTTGACTGATTGTTCTCCGGAAAACAGTTTCGATTTATGTTTACCCACTACTCTGTATGCTAGGGAGCTGTAATTTCGGTAGCAGACTCAAGCTGACGAAAAAAATATCTATTAAAATTTGATATTGATGGAATATACTGTAATTAAATTAAATTAAATAATTCTTATATTATCTCTATGTACAAAGTTAATTTTTGTCCTAGATCGTTGCAAAGTGCGTATTATGTTAAACAACATTTTTCAAAATCTTTTCTATTGCGTTGTATAGTGTATATTATATTGATGATAATTTTGTAAAATATATTTTCGATCTGTAAATGTAAATAATAGTTACAGCTAGTCTGTCTCACGTTGCGCACTTTATTAAATATGTTTTTAAAAGCCATTCCCCTGATCAAATCGAGATAAAATTTAGCAGGCAGATTGTAGTAATTTTATTTTAAAACTAGAAATACTATATTTATGATAAATAATTTCAGTTTTAAATTTTTTGCTTTTTAAATAAAAAAAAATTATAGTTTTGTCTCGTTCATTAAATGATTTATAGTTAAAAACTTTGTTTTTTGTCGGTTTTTTTAAAACTCGAACCTTTTTTTCTTAAATGGCTATTAAGTTTCCATATAGTTTAAAAATCCCTTGTAACTTTGAACAATAACTTAGTGGTGTTTTTAAAAACTTATTTTAAACCTTAACAGTATGGTTATTTATGTATGGCCTTATCCGTATCGCACATATAAATTAACAGTGAAAGAATTTTGGATTAAAATAAGCCCAGGATTTGACTGTGGACGAATGTATTTCTCTCTTTTAAATTAATCAACCCTTATAGCACTGGGAGAAGGAAGGGAATATTTAAAGTATGTGTTTATTTTCATCATGACAATTTGTTGCCATTTTAAAACTCGATTATTCTAAAACTCAATACAACTTAATTAAATTGTTTACTTTTATTAATGCCTTACGTAAGGGAACACATTTTTTCGGTCCATCATTACTTCTCCCCAAAATCACCTGCTTGCAATAATAACACTTCAATATAGTATTTATTGAATTATATGCCCCCTGATTTTTAATGCGTCTTTCTCATTTCTATAATCTTGATTATTTCTAATGTCCTTTAACAGATTACCCATTTTTAATCCCGTTGAAATACTTTTATTTTAAATTTATAAAATATGTGTATGCTTTTAAAGAACACTGAGAATAATTTAAAAATATAATTAATTAAGAAGCAGCCTCCTCAAAAGCTTACTTTAATGTATGAATCACACCATTATAATGTACATCATATATACATTGCGCATAAGCATGTCTGTCACCTCTATTTTCAGTAACTCTTATTGAAAATCATAATTATTTTGCTTTCGAGATCTACAAGGCGTTTGGTGTTTATCGCTGTAAAATATTAATTGACGTGAAAAGGAAATGAAGTTTAGAAAATAAAAAGCCGTGGTTGATTTGATGTGCTTTATTATTATTTCAAAAATCCTATAATAATAACCCAAATGTATTTGTGTGAATAAGTATGTGCGCGAGTGTTTTCGTATGTGAGTGTATATGTGTGTCTGCATGTGAGTGTGTGTTTATACTATATTGTGAGCAAAACTTTATGAAACGGGTTATTTTTATATTTAATATGGCATGCCTCTAACACGACAATGCAATATAGTTCACCAATAATAAATGTGATTATTTTAGGACGATGTCTTTCTTAGATCTGCAAAGTACTAGAGAAAATAACTATTGAAAAAAACTTTCCGGGTCACCCTAAAAATATGTATTTTAATCTATAACATAATATGCACTGTTTTATAATTTGGGTTGATTCCTGTCACATTTACTTTTAAATGTATGGAGCATTTGTGACCCTTTGAATTGACCTTCAATGGTAGGCGTCAATAGCATCATTCCAACATGTTTGGAACTAACGTTATCTTAGCAACTGTTAAAATTATTTTTTAAGCATAACGAGGCTTAGCTTTTTGTTTAAATTTTAATTGATGTCTTTGCGATATATCTACAGGAGTATATGAAAAATTGTTAAAATACTTTAATATAAAATTGTGTATATATATGTATATTAGCGGAAATATCAGCGCAATAATGCGTCTTCTGTAGAAAAAATTCAAACAACTAACACAATGGCAAGTTGGAATATTTGTTGATAAAACAGTCAATTTTCTACAAGCTAAATTCAACATTAAAATTTATATTAAAATTTTATAATTGGAAAAATGGACATGGAATAGCGTGTGGTTCATGAAGCAAATTTAAAACAAAATGCAAATTTAAAAAATCCGTTTATGTTAATTACACATGTATCAGTGCATGTGTGCTTCGTAACTTATTTAAGGAAAGATCACAGAAAGTCAATTAATGTAGCTTAACATTTTTCTAATCTGAGGATCAATCTCTCATAATTTTCATCATTCGTTAACATTTTTAAGCATAGCTTGGGTAGAGATTTTAGAATAAATTTTAAGTGCTATCTTTACGAAAGAAATATAGAGATATATGAATATATGATTTATAGGTAGACGATTTATCAACCTTACACCTGCGTGTATTATCGAATCTAGCATCGAAAGCCATTGTTGTGTAGGCTAATAACAACGTTAAGTTGGCTAAAATTAAATTTATAAATAGAAAAATTCTCACTGAGCCGTATATAAGAGTTTCTTAGACTAATTATCGGATTTTAACAAATCAAATTTTGGTACATATGAGAAAAGTATTTGAAGGGTGATTCTTATTGGTAGGAGCAGGAGTTAATAATATCACCCACCCTTGGTGGCAATAACACATTTGCTTCAACACCGTTAACATCCTTTTTTAGATAACTTGAGCTAAACCAACAGAAGCCCAAACCTTACAATTCTAGGTGTGTCTTTTCAACAAATAATCGTCATTTCCCTTTCCTATATAAATCAATATTCACAGACATGTAATGTTGCTAAATGAAAACATATTTTATTTATTATGAAGTAATGTTATGCATAAACTGTTGAGAAATGGGTGTAGGGAAGAGCGTTTACTTTGAACAAAATGAATCATTTGAAAACCTATTTAAGGGAACACTAAATTTTAAACGTACACTTTGCCATAATATTTGGAATAATTTTAGAACGATGTAGGGGCATGACACACGCTTCGGGTAATATTTGTAATGATGTGTAAAGTGAAAATATATTTATTGTAAAGAAATATAACGGATATTACGACTTAAATTTAAGATAAAGTTTCGGTAGTGCATCGAAGATGTATAGCAATAGGAAACAATACTGTGACAGTTGAAAGTATTTTTATACTAAAAGATTATTATAAATGTGGTATTATCTTATCTTAGATATACAGACGCTCCTTCTATGCAGACCATGAGAGATGATCTGTTGGCAAGTGATGCAGCGGTCACAGGCCACGGCTATAGGGGTTCCACGCATTACCCCAGCCGCCTAGCTATTGTCTAGTTAGGTACCCATTCGGAGCTGGGTGACTCGGGGATTCGAACCCGTGACCATCGGTATGACAGTCGAGCGCGCTACCCCTCGACCACCACGTGTTCTTTAAAACTATATCAACTTCTAACTTTACACATCTTGATCTAAGATCTGCTGCCTACTTAGTCTATGTTATATAAAAGGACGTACAATATGATTTTATTATATAAGGTAAAAAAGATGCTATGAAAAGTATAAAAGATTCAACATAAATAAAATGAAAAGAAATAAGTTAATTTAGATTACCCAGTAGCTACCAATGCATGTTTGATAGATAATGAAGGGAAGATAACGGGAAGTCATTGAATATGACTTAAATAATTTTCAATGAGAGGATAAATCTCTCAACATATTTAAAAAAAAATATTAGTTTGCATTTTACGTTGTTTCAGGCGAAAAGAAACTGAGCCCTGGCTAATTAGAGTTTGTTTCTTCTTGTACAACAGATGGACAAAAAGAGCATTAAAAAATCACAATGCTAACTATTTTCTCGATTACCTAAGTCATATTTGAGTAAGAACGATGCGACTGTCTCGCTATCGAAAATTGATAATGCATTTATACTTATCTAGATTTATATAAAAAAAATTAGGATTTATTTGACACTGAAACATATATATGTATACATATATATATATATATA
>MUZC01002079.1:148208-181113 GCA_002072015.1 Radix auricularia | reverse complement strand
CTATATAAAATATATAATATATTTATATTTATATAGATATATATAAAAAAAAATATTATTTATTTGTCACAGACACATATATATATATACATATATATATATATATATATATATATATATACAGATATATATATGTATATTTATATCGTTCGTTAGTCCGTCGAATCGACGAGGACCACTCTAGTCATCCGAGGGTTGCTGAGACTTGTTTAGCCTATGTGTGCGCAGATGGCTGACAAGACCGATCCTGGCACGGAAAGTTCGGGAACAGAAGGGACATGGGATGAGTGGGTTGTCTCCTGGAGGGTTGACAGCACAGGCCTTTCGGGCTTGCCTCTTCTTTTCTCCGTTGTTCCTGTTTGCCTCGCATGTCCTGGCACCTTCGTGGACGGATTGGCGCCAGGTGGACCGGTCCAACGCAGCATCCTCCCACGTGTCTTGGTTTATTGCAAACGCTTTCATAGACGCGTTCAATGTGTCTTTAAAGCGTTTCTTTTGTCCACCATGGGACCGCTGGCCATGCTGAAGCTCGCCATAGAAGAGTCTCTTTGGTAGTCTCTCATTTGGCATTCGGGTTAGGTGTCCTGCCCAGCAAAGCTGTGACTGCATCAGGAGGGTGAAGATGCTGTGGAGGCCAGCTCTGTTTAGAACCGTGGTGTCTGGAGTTTTGTCCTGCAACTTTATGCCCAGGATCCTCCTGAGGCTTGTTGTGTGAAAGTGATTCAGCTTTTTAGCATGGCGTTAATATACGGTCCATGTTTCACATGCATAAAGCAGTGTAGGGAGCACCACTGCCCTATATACTTTCACTTTGGTCTGGATGGTAATGCCCCTTCTGTTTCAGATATTCGGGTACAACCTGCCAAAAGTGGAGCTGGCCCTGGCAATTCTGACATTCACTTCATCATCGATGGTGACATTTTGTGACAGTGTGCTGCCTGGGTATGTGAAGCGTGTCACTGTGTTGAATTTCTGCTTGTTGACAGTGATGTTGGGCTCAACAGGCGCGGGTTGATAAAGGACTTCAGTCTTCTTTGTGTTAATTTTCAGACCAAAGTTAGTGCAGGCGCTGGAGAACATGCTAACACTGCGTTTTATGTCATCCTCTGAGGCAGCATTAAGGGCACAATCGTCTGCAAAAAGCAGGTCCCTGATTGTGTCTGTCCTGACCTTGGTTTTTTCCTGAAGCCTCCGAAGGTTGATCAGTTTGCAATCCGTAAGGTACCTCAGCTTAACACCAACATCTTCGTTTCTGAAGGCCTCTGTCAGCATGGCAGAAAACATGATGCTAAATAGCGTTGGAGCCAGGACGCAACCCTGCTTGACACCGTTTGTGACAGGAAAAGGGTCAGATGACTCACCTCTGTCTTGGACTCTGGCCGTCATGCCTCCGTGGAATTGTTGAACCAAGGAAATGAATTTGCTTGGGCAACCATACTTTGCAATGATCTCCAACAAACCCTCTCTGCCAACTGTGTCGAAAGCCTTGGTTAGGTCAACATAGGTGGAGAAAAGGTCAGAGTTCTTCTCCTGGCATTTCTCTTGCAGTTGCCTGGCGGCAAAAACCATATCGATGGTTCCTCGCTCTCTTCGGAAGCCACACTGGCTTTCAGGCAGGAGTCCTTGTTCAAGATAAGCTGTGAGGCGGTTTAGCAGTATTCTGGCTAGGATCTTTCCTGCGATAGAAAGCAGAGATATGCCTCTGTGGTTGTCACAAACCAGTCTTTTTCCTTTTCCTTTATAAAGATGTACAATGGATGCATCTTTGAAATCCTGCGGGATCCTCTCTTGCTCCCATATCAAGAGAAATAGCTGGTGGAGCATTTCAGTTACGGCTGATCCCCCTTCCTTGTATACGTCAGCTGGTATGCCATCTGAACCAGGTGCTTTGCCACTTGAAAGTAGAGAGATCGCTTTTTGGGTCTCGAGCAAGGTTGGTGGGTCATCCAGTGCCTTGTTTGTTGGCACTTGATGGCTTCTTCATTGATTGCCGATGGGCGATTAAGGACGTTGTTAAAATGTTCAGCCCGCCGCTCCAAGATCTTCCTTTTGTCCGATATGAGAGTGTTGCCGTCTTCGCTGAGAAGTGGATTTGAGCCTAAAGATGACATAGTCAATAAGATGCCAGTGCTTCGAGCGTGGGTGCATCCATGACGTCCGAATGCGGATAGGGAGACGGAAGACCGTGTTGGTGATTAGCAGTTCATGTTCAGCACAAGTCTGGAGCAGAAGAAGGCCATTGCTGTTGCATTGGCCCACTCCATGGAGTCCAAGTACTCCCTCCCAGGCACAGTAGTCCTTGCCAACTCTTGCGTTAAAGTCACCTAGCAAGATGAGCTTGTCCTCCTTTGGAACGTCGGCAATGAGAGTGTGAAGTTCTTCGTAAAACTTTGCCTTGACTTCATCTGGGTTGGTCACGGTTGGGGCGTATGCACTGATGATGGTGAAATGCTTCTTACCAGCTAACAGTGGAAGTTTCATAGTCATGAGCCTGTCATTCAGTCCCTTGGGTAGTCCAGCCATTTTTCCAACAAGTGTTGTCCTCACCGCAAAGCCAACTCCTGCTTCACGCCGCTCCTCGTTGGGTCTGCCACTCCAGGAGAATGTGTATCCGGAGCCTTTTTCAGAGAGCTCTCCTTCGCCCGCAAGCCTTGTCTCGCTCAGGGCTGCGATCTCTATATTATACCTGGCGAGTTCTTTACCAATCAGGGCTGTTCTCCTCTGAGGTATATTTGCATCATCTCTGTCCAGGAGGGTGCGCACATTTAATGCGCCAAATGTGAGAGGAACTATCCTCAATTTCTTTTTTATATTTGGACCGCTGGTATAGGGTCCCCACCAGCCGCTGTAAGGTGGCTAGGGAAGGCCGGAGCAGGCAATGTTTAGGGCACCTTTTCTAGCCCCTTCGTCATGCCACAGAGGTGAGCAGTGCATTCCTAAAAAGGGCTGCTCAGTCACCCATGGGCTGCCTGACTCCACCTCTGCTCCGTGTCGGTGAAGAACGACCCAATGCCCTGGGCCGCCTGTGTACAGGGTCGCGGCTACGGCTCCCAGTGTACCCACACCGCCCGCTTCGTCGCTTGCCTGTCGCCACAGGACGTGATGGTGAGGCGAGTTATGGGATGGGATGGATGCAAAAAGTGACTTGCGTGGTGACTTGGATTTAAGTGAGAAAGAGTTGCGCAGTTCGTCGATCTCACTCTCTCGCCCGAGACCATCATGATCAAGTGGCACGACAGAGTCGATAGGGCTGGTGATGGAGACGGGTGCAGTGGATGGCCATTATGTCCTGTCTGTCTTTTCATGCCCTTAGTGTTCCACCACACTTTGCTGAGACTCGCCTTCTTGACCGTTAACTATCTGGTGGTTCCTCCGCTCAGTCCATCGAGTCCAGTCTTCACGTGCACAGGTAGACATACCTAAATCACCGAAGGTTTGAGACCCGACGGCTACCCTCACCATGTTTAGCCAGCCAGTCGAAGCTGTTATCCGGGGTGTGGCCATTGCGCACGCTACAGTTACTAAGAGCTACTGGTGAGAGCTGAGTGTCAAGTGGGGACCAAGGGTGGGAGAACTACCCCCTAGAAAGTACGACTTTTCCCCCCACCAGAGGTACTACCCCTCCTTAGCACCCCCATACATCCCGTATATTTATATATATATGTTATTTTAATGGAAATCTATTTTTATAAAAAAGATAATTGTATCCCTTTCATAATGATTTTATAATATAAAAAATGGTAGTGTCAATATAATATTATTAAATGAGTAAGGTTTAAAAAGAAAATGTTGAGATAATAAATGAATGTTACCTTTTCCGTATATATAAATATATGATTTTCCCAACAGCTACTTATTCTGTCACTTCAATGCAACAGTTTTATAAATTATTATAAAAAATAAAATATAAAAAAAGTATTAAATGTATCTTGAGGATTTGATCTACGAATTCCAATGGTTGACTTAAAATTTGAAATAAGTTGCTACACATTTATTTTCTTGTTGTAATCATCCTATTTTAAACAGTTTTTTAGACTAGAGGATGCCTACGATTACCTTTAGATATCTCCCTAAAGTTGTTGTTCTTTTGTATTTTCAATTTTTTAAATTTTTAAATTTTATATATACATTTTTGGGCAAAAAAGTTTGTTTTATAATGTTGTAGTTTTTTCATATATTATACGGTAAAAACTATATAAAATGGGCATAGATTGAATGATCTTTGAAAGATCATTACATAAAAGTACTATTAATTCATTCAGTTATTTTTAATATTTTTGTTAATTTATTGTTGTGTTTTAATAATTTTTTAATCTTTATTTTTCCAAGCTAAACCGCAATAAAATTGTATTAATTTGTGATCTTAGGTTTTTATATAATACAATATATTTTGACTTAAATAGCGCTAAATATAACTGGTCTCTAGTAAGAATTCAAACAATTTGTAATACTTCATCTTTCCAGGTCTAACACTGAGGTTCCAACTCTTATTCAAGCTGGCGGCGAGTACTCACATCTAAGTGATTTTCAAAAGAAAAAGAAAAACGAAAACGTCTACAATTGTTAAAGACCCTAAAAAAGTAACGAATATAGCGGGCTTACTTGCAAAGTTATTTACAAAGTTTTCTTTTAATAGCATTGATATCTGTATATAGCTTTATTATTTTTATTTATTTACCTTTTGGTGTTAAGTAATAAATCTTTTATTTCATGTGGATATGTTATACTGTATATGCTCCTACAATTTAAAACAAATAAAAATAAAGACGCAATTTTGACGAATGTCTCAGAATATCTATCCTAATTTGTTTTATCTTAGCGTGACTCTGTCACTATGGTTGGTCGTTGGTCAGCTCAAGGCGCATATAAGTCTCCGAGACGCTGACCTCTAAGTAATCAATCTTTTAAGGTTGATTTTAGACTTGATTAGTTTGATTAGAAAATGTGTCACTGCTACCAGAATAATTATTTGTCAAAACTTTCATTGTGCTGTAAACAAATTCACATGGTCTTGTCCTCTTTATTATAATACTTTTGGGCCTCGTGACAATTTTATACTCGAGCCGCCAAAGAATAGTAAAAAAAAAATTGAGACTGCCTTGAGAGCTAGAAAAATAAAATATATCAAACAGAATAGAATGAAACTCTTGAAAAAAGCTGAAAAATAATAGAAATACTTAAGTATACTTATTCTCTTTTAAGTAACCAACTTGGGCAATATTCGCCAGCTACTCTCTTTTTTAAATTGAATTCTTTTTTAGATTTTTCACACATGCTGTTTTTTGCTGATATATAAATTTATCTTAAGCTTTACTTTAAATTGTGTAATCGTTTTCTCACTTGCTTGTCTGTGACTATATCTATGTCAATATCATTGAAACTGGAATGACATTTTTCGAATTATCATTGTATTGTTATGTATTGTTGATGCAATTTCCCTTTGCAAATAGTTTATGCATTTAAAATGTATTTGCACATGTTTCAATTGTTCGATTTGCACATGCAACTCCTCCTGAACCATTCCAGACAGAAAGCTCAGGTCTTTTCCAAATATGCTAAGTATGACCAAATGATATGCAATAGCCACATGAAAAAAAAAATACTTAACGTTATTACTGGATTTACTGGGGGGGGGGGGAATTCAGTATTTTGTCAATTTCTCGCCAACCATATTATCTATCTAGTTTAAACAAACGCCAAACAATAGCTACTCAATATTTACAACAATAATGGATTAAATGAAATTTTGAAATATCTCCTTCTGTTCCACTCCCGTAGTTTAAAAAAAAAAATTAAGATAAACATTTTATTTAGTTTCGAAAATATTGATGTAAAATGACATTTAATTTAATCTAGAATAATTCAAGGTGTTTTCCTGCTTTGTGAATTCTTATATTAGATTGTTGTGTGGTGCGCATTATGTTGACACACGCCTGGTTTAAAGCGTGACGGGAATGACGCCACATCGTTTTATTTTTAGAATTAATTATTTGAATTAACTGATGTTATCTGAAGTGATTTCACTTGAATAAAAATAATCAGAAATTTTCTTTTGGAAAAAGCGCTAAATAAGCATTCGAGCTTATATTACCTTTTTAAAAGTTTTCATTTAATTTTTTTTCTTTTTTTTTTTTTTTGCTATTGCTTTTTTTAATTTTTTTATTTTATATACATTTTTAAAAATATTTTTGGACACGTTTTAACATTTGTAAATACACAACTGAATAAAATGTGACATTATATTTAATTAACAGTATTATTTGAAAAATTATTTTTGTTAAATTCGATTAAAAGGAGTTTTATGGCAATTTATATATCATATTTTTGCAGTATGATTGAAATCAAAAGACAATATTTATTTATCCTTATTTTGTTTTTAATTTTTTTAAATTTGCTCAACAGCTAAGCTGTTTTAAACTGCTTTAAAGGTTTACATTAGAGCATAGTTATGGTCGTTGAAAATGTTATAATTATGAATATAAAATTAGACGCACATCGCCATCCCCACACATGACCAACATACTTGTGTATTCCGAGTTAACAAATTGCGGAATGCGTCCATGTGCAGCCTGCACACTTCTGAAATATTGTAATAAATCACGTTTAGGCTCGAAAATCAGACTAATTTAAATATTAAACAACACGTTTTACTTTCATTTCTTATGTGTTCGAACTTTAACATTGTGCTTACAAATTAGAACATGATTTTAGATATTATTAAGACAAGCAGAAATGCAAACATAAATTAATAGTGAATGTGGAAAAACACATGTGTTTTCTGATGTTTAATAATTTTGATTCATCAAATTTAACTACATATAAAATGGTTTTTTATGTTTACAGCTGTAATTAATTTGCTGTGCTAAATAATAAATTCTAATTCTAAGAAAATGTTGTTGTCATTTTTATTGCAGCCCCACCCCCCNCCCCCAAAAAAAAAAAATTAAATTAAAATGAAATGAAAGTTGTCCTTTACATGTCAGTGTTCCAAGAATAATATATTTCTGTCTTGGAATGCTTTTTTTAATTAAAGTCTTTATCTTTACAACGTTCTTAGATTGCTACATTCACAGATGCCTGTATAGTATTGATACAATTTGCAGCTTGATTGAGTTTGGTTTGTGTTTCTTGTGTGATAACACAGTAGTACTGCTTCAAAAAGCTGGTTTGGAGGAAATGTGGATTTAGAGATACGAGTAAACAAAAAAAAATAATCATCAAGATAATCTAAATCCTGTATCAGAAGCAACTCAATAAGTAGAACATTTTTTCGAAACATCCACACTTCTGCGTGGTTTTCTTTTCTCCGAAATATATTTTGAAGTGAATTTATTCAATGACGCGATGAACATTTCCGTTTAGAGGAATAGAATCCGGAAAAATATATGAGGGCTTTCAAACAGGCTAGAAAAAAAAGCAAATCAAAATATATAGTATTAAGAAAGATATTAGACTTCCTTAATCTTTTGTTACTATGTGTATCTTCAAACGATAAGGTGTTTTAAGCTGAAACCTCACCGTGCATAAGCAACAAAAAATCTTGATTCAGATTGCTATCTTCAATTATGCTAAAACAATTTATATTAGGCCATTATCACAAAATGAAGTCTGCCTGAAAATAAAGTTTTCCCGGATCGTTTATTTTAAAACAAAATCGCCCTATAGGCTAAGCCAGGGGCGTAAAATTTCGAGGGGTGTATGCACTTATAGACACTTTTTTGAGTTGGCTAAATTTCCATAGTTATTTAGAAGAAAAAAAATTAAATGAAATACAAAGATGATCAAGTTATGTGAAAACTTGATACCGATATATTGGAACACGAATTTAATCTTTACGTCTTTGTGTAGAATAGGTGTTAAGGAACTCAACGAAATTTGCGTGTTTTATGTGTTCTATTACCGGTACATTTTAGCAAATTTACAAAAGAAAATTTACCAAATCCAAGAAGCCAAGCTTAGTAAATGTATACGCTTTAAAATTTTTCGTTCAAAATACATTAAGAAGAGATTTTAATTTGATTACTTATAAGGTAGTCATCTCAGATCTTAAAATACAGGCAAAAACGTAGACGAAAAACAAAACAAAATATGGTTACAAGATTAAAAACCTCAATGTCTCAGCTAGGGTTGGTGACATTCATTACGTTAAATTAAGAAAATGTGTCATATTTGTTACAGACGCTTCTTCTATTCAGAAGATAATTGCGTCCTACGTTTATCTATTATAGTGTTTATTCCTGCATTCTTATTAGAGTGTTAAATGACGATAAAGTTTTGGCTTTCCTGGTTTCTTCAGGCAACCCACTCCACAACCAAATTCCGGACGGAGCGAACGAAAACTTGTATATGTTTGTTTTTGCATACGGAATAATAATACAAAAAGATTTTGGCGTTTTAAAAGAATCATATAGATAAGGAAAATAAAAGTCCTCAGCTAAAAAATAATGATGTTAGAGATAAAAGCGGCGTTTGTTAGTAAAAAAAAATCCCTTCTGTGACAGTAACTTCCCTTTAAAATACGCCGATTGATACTAGCTAATTTTGTTTATCTACCCCCCTCCTCTCCTCCCTTCATTCATATAACCCACACCCCTTGCATTCGCTTGTGCTTCTTGTGTGAATTAACACGTGTTGACCTAGAAAAACTGATTTACAAAGTTGTCAGTATTTAAAGTTAATAAATTAACAATTTCAAATGGGTAAGTCGTCGGCCGTGGGGAGGGACTGCATAGAGATGAATGAGGCCGTGTTTGGTATTGTTAATAAAAATATCCCTGCTTTAAACATTAAAGTTACTTTGAACTACGCCGACATAGGATTTCTGATTGTAGACGTTGGTTATCCCCCCCCATTCGATTGTGTTTTGCGTGTTCTTTCCCACGAGTGCCTCATTAAAAAAAATATGAATAATAATACACCAAAATTTGTAATTTTTTAAAAAGTCAATAAATTAGTTACTAACAGTCTAATAAAATAAAATGACGTTTTGCATCTACGGAGGAGGCAATCATACATTGTGACGAAGGGGGGGGGTGTTTTAGAAATGTGACATCACATCAAAACGTGCAACTTAAAATGAAAGTTCCACTTAAAAACTTGAATGCTTACAATTAATTTTTTGACGATTTATAAGGATTTACACGTGTATCGATTTAATAGAGTTCATCTTCACATTAAATACAAACTTAAGTGACAATAAAGTTACTTCACAAATGCTCATTTTCAAAAAGGAGGTACAGCTATTATGAGGGAGGGGGCGCGGCTGCGAATCTTTGTTCTAAGGGGGTTCTAAGTTTTTGTGACAATGGCGGGGAGGGGGGTATAAATCAGCCAAGATCACGTGACGTCACTTTTAGACGTCGGCCGTGTGGTTACTGAGAAATAAGGGGCATGGAAGGTGGCTAGGTTGCAATAGTATAGCTGTATGACGGTGAAAATTATGCGATGTTTTGAACTGGTAACCCGGGTATCCCTTCGAAATTTGGGCGGGTACCCGGGCAGCATTTTTTAAAAAATTGACAGCCCTAGTGGTAAGACATACTCCTGTTAGTTTAACATTTTATTAATTTATCCATGTCTTTTTGGAAAATTTTGCTATCTTCTTTTGACTTAATATTTCTATACATTATGCAATCATCAGCAAATAACCTAACTTTTGTTCCTGTTTAGATGTTCTTTGGCTATGTAATTTAAAAAAACAAAAAACAATAGTGATCTAGTATAGTTCTTTGTGGAACTCCTGAGTTAAACTTTATTAGTGCAGTTTTTTAAATCAGTCTAGTAATATGGTATCTATTTGATCATCATTGTATGTACTTTTTGATAGTTCATCTATTTGACATATTCATTGTTTATCACATGATCTATTTATTCTAAAGCTTGTTGTTGTGGGCATAATGCATGTTACATGTCAAGGTTTTGAACTATTCTACTATATTATTACTGTTTTCTAATAATTTAAAGGTGATAATAGTAAGTGATATATATATCAGTAATTACGGGGGTCTGAATTATTACCATTCTTAATGGTATGGTTGGCGTAACGTTGGCTGATTACCAATCCTGGGGCACTTGGTTTAGAGAATCTTGAAGAACTACATAGATTGGGGACAGTTCATTGCTTAATTCATTTAATAACCTGGCAGGCAATTCATCTTGGCTAGTAGCTTTGTTTCATTTTAAGTTTTTTTATGAGTGTATACCTATCTCATCTACAGTTATTGTTACCTATTTATTCCATTTTATTTAAATTTATTAAAATTTCCTTGTCACCTAAGGCAGAAAGTGATGATGCAAAATATTTGTTAAGGATATTAGCTATAGTCCCATTGTGTCTGTAGGTTTTATTATTTGAGCCTCTTTTTGAGGCAGTACCAAATAGTGCATTTTTTTAGACTTGATAAAAGACCATAAGTTTGTATTTTTATATTTAGTATTAACATTGTTTATATTCAATTCGAGGGTTTCAACTAAGTTGTGGTGTCCAGTATATAATTTTAAATTACTCTTGTGTATCCATTTTAAATTGGTATCCTTAAATTGTGTAAATAAGTGCTCTTTTTGTTCGTATAACTTTTTTAAATTTCGAATTGAACTAGCATTTGGTAATTCTGTTAGTTTTGTTGGGACAATCTCATCCATTATAGTTTTTAGTGTCTTTAATATATTTCCTAATTTCTTCTTCGGGAGAATCTGTGCAGAAATTACCTAGGAAATTTAGTTGGAAGTTGTCAGCGGATTGGTGTAATTTTATTAAATTATATTTAGTCCAAAGATAGATTGTTCTTCTGTGAATTTTCTTTCTTTTGGTTTTTATTTTATTGGTTACCCTAACAGTATCATGGTCTTACATTCAAGGAATTATTGTGCAATATATTATTAGTTCTGGTCTGTTTGTTAAAAAAAATGTAGTTTTGTAATTTTTTTTCTTCCTGTCTAGTTCAAGGTTTTTGTTGTTTTTAGTTTCTAAAAACGTTAATTATATTCCTTATTATTTAGGTGGCTATCAAAGGCATAGTTTTTTTTTCCAATTTGTATCCATAGGCCAAAGTACAGCATGTATATGATTTCTTTTATAAAAGTTAATTGACTGCAGAGACACTTCATGTATTCTGTGTTTGTATTTGGCGGCCTATATATACTGCCAACAATAAGGGGTGCTGAGTTTGGTGTAACCATTTTAGAAATAAGAAACTCCACATTAAAGTTTGGTTGTGTAGTAATTTCTTCAGCTATAATAGTTGATTTTATTGCAAGTAGGACATCACCATAATTATTTTACCTATCTTTTCTAAAAATATTTCAACATTCTGCTAGAAATTTCATTGCTACATATGTTGGGTTTCAACTAAGTATCAGAACCTGCAATTATGTCTAGTTTTTCTATTCTTATTTTTTATTTTCAAATTTTATGATATTATTTTTTTTCTTTTGAAATTAATTGTTAGCGTCACGAGAATGATTTTTGTTAGTAAAATTTTATTTGTTATGGTTATTTTTATATATTTTTGTGGCATGTCTTATTTTCTCAAGTGGGTTTTTGTATAATAAATTTAGCCTTTTTTTATTTGTAGGTGATCCGGTCCCTATAGTTAAACAAGTCTGAATTGATTCGGGACAATTCACTGTGTATGCAGTGCCAAGATGCATAATTGTTTTCTAGGCCTATTGATAGGTACTTGGGTGTATTAGCATGAAGGCAAACTGTGTGGTACCATTCAATGCAGGTGTCACACTCAATTGCTCCTTTTTTACTAGTGCATGTCTTTGAACAAATTTAGCATTTAGATGAAACTCTGCTTGGGTTAAGTTTTATGTCGCGGGTGAGGAGAATGATTAATATTAAGTGCTTCTGCCTGTATCTACATATTTAATATTATGGTCAAGATGGCAGACATTTAAAAAAGGCTAATATTTGTTGAAATTTTAAGAGATAAGATGAAATCGCCACCCAAATAAATCGCCAATGGTGTCATCTTAAGTTTATTATATACTTAGATTGAGCTATAAGATAACGTATACGTCTTAATCGGACCAATGGGTGCTACTAAGTCTATAAGCTCCCAGAAACTAAGCATTAAAACACAATAAAATAATATTTCTCTTTCAGGATCGGTCGACGAAAGGATTATAAACCAATCACTTCAAAGCAAGTCAATGGAATGAGGGCCCCAATGGGGCCATTAAGTATACTTTTGGAACCGACAAGAGTAGGCTTTACAGAGAAGTTATAAGTATAGGTACTTGGAATGTAAGAACCCTCTATCAGCGTGGAAAAGTAAAAGAACTAATGCATGAATTACATAGGTACAATTGTGATGTCATAGGACTTCCCAAAGTCAGTTGGACATGATTTGGTGAAACATCAATGGAATAGGGGCATACGATTTCGTACTGCGGTGATGACTCCAAACATCAATATGGCGTATCGTTCCTTGACAAAAAGGAAAAGTTTCCATTAGTCATTAGTTGCATACCAATTGCAAATCGATTGATATGTGCGACACACCATAATCTCTTGATTATGTAGGTGCACGCTCCAACTTCCGACAAAAGCGATGACAACTTCGAGAAGTTCTATGAGGAAATATAATGAGACATCAAGAAAACACAAAGAAATAGACATTGTAATATTAATGGACGACTGTTATATAATAATGTTGGCCTTGACGCGTACCAACAATGGCCGGGTAGAGTTGGAAAATTGGGTTGAGGTGAAACCAATGATAAAGGATTTAGATTATTTGAATTCACACAAAGTCATTGCTTGGCCCTGCCAATACCATGCATCCACATAAGCAATCAAGAACCATCACTTTGCAATCACCTAGAGGCTTAATCAAGTATCAACTTGATTACATTCTTGTGCCAAGGCGTTTCAAATCGAGTATCAATAAAGCACAAACATGGTCTTTCCCTGGTGCAGATAGACTTAAGCTGAAATTGAAATAAAACAGACGAAAAAAAAGACCGTGCATTGGTTTTGATTTGGAAAAATTAAAAGCCCCGTAAAATGCGGGGTTATTCCACACCAAGGGTGGTGGAAAGGGTGCTGGCAATTTAGCAGCATTGGCCACTATCGAACACGATGTAGAAGCCTTGGCTAACAGCTTGGAAGAAATATTAACCCCAATTACAGAAGACGTCATAGGTAGGCAACGAACCAAGAAACATCATCGGGACACAAACAAGATTATTGATCTATGTGATGAAAGAAAAATGTAAATAAAAAACAAAAACTCTAATCAGCTTACAGCAGACAAAGTAATGCTCATTAATACAAGAATCAGAAAGGAGATGGATAGATAACCAGAGCCGCACGGTGGAAGAAAGCATAGCTGCCAATAAAACTAAGAAAGCGTATGAGACATTAAAAATCAAACCTGGTGACAGATTCGATAATTGATAACAATAAAGGTCAGCTCCTTACTGATAATATGACAGTACTAAGACGATGGAAATAATATTGCACCGACCTGTCCAACCGTAAAATCAATCCAGATAGATAAATACTATCGGAGCAAAAAACACCAGTGATCCACTAGTGCTTTTGAGCAAAGTTAATAAGAGCCAGTAAGGCACTAAAAACCTGGTGGACTACATACCTGCCGAATTGCAAAAACATGGAGGAGCAGAAGTAACGAAAGCTCTAACAAAGATCTGCCAGAAAATACAGGAAAATCCGGTTTTGACCAAAAGGTAGGACGTAGTCACTAATCATACCATAACTAAGAAAGGCAATACTAAACAATCAGCCTCATCAGTTTAACTTACCAAAAGTGATGCTAAAAATTATCCTCAGCAGGCTAAAGTCAATATTCAAGAACTACTGGCCAAAGAACAGTCAGGTTTCAGACCAGACCAACAAGTTGGGGTTAAACCCTAGGTTGGGCAGTGATGATCCCCCGCATTGCAGCGGTCCACATCATTGAGACTCGTAAGCACTCCCGGGGTGGCGCCGAATTGATATCGATTTTAAGTAGGGTGAAAGTCCAACCCTCCTTGGGAGGTCAACTTAGTAAGGGGCGTTTCCGACCTTGTGTTCTAAACACACAGGTGGCCGCTTCTAGAAGCGACCGCTACGGTGATGGCTTATCAGCTTTTACGTCCCTTGGGAGGCCAGAGAGCTGTGGGGGATTTCCGGGAAGCCCCATGAAGAGCGCAGGCTCGGGACTGCTGACTTTCTTTTTTATGTAGGATTTTCTGAACAGGAAGAAATACAAATGATTAGATCTTCAAATGTCACCTACTCATAGAAAAACATCTACAGAATAAATGCGAACTCCACAATAGCTTTATTCTATTCAAGAAAGCATTTGATCGAGAAGGGCACGAGGGACTATTGCTAGTCATGAGAAGTTTCAACATTAAAGAAGGGCTGGTAAAGGTGATTGAAGAAATATACAAATAGGAAGGCAGTGTAGTTGTATTTAAAGTCTGCGTAAGAGACGTTTTCAAAATGACGATTGGTGTCCGCCAAGGCTGCATTCTCTCACCTGTCCTGTTCAATATTGTCCTTGAAAAAATCACGCAAGAAATACTCAGTGATCACCAAACGAACATCTCTATAGGCGGAAGACCCAAATGCAAAATAAGAT
Source organism: Radix auricularia (assembly GCA_002072015.1). Taxonomy (NCBI): domain Eukaryota; kingdom Metazoa; phylum Mollusca; class Gastropoda; family Lymnaeidae; genus Radix; species Radix auricularia. The sequence goes on along the minus strand of MUZC01002079.1, from coordinate 166,516 downwards.
TTGCTGATGACATATATCTTTTGGCTGGAAGCAATAAACATGTACAGGAGCTCCCTGACAAACTTTCAGACAAGGCAGATGCATTTTGGATGAAAATCTGATAAGTATAAATTAAGATATTGATTTATACCTCAGATGCCAGTTATCGCAAACGTCATAAAAAACAAACAAAAACTTGATATGGTACATAACTTTAAATATCTAAAAGTCATTATATCTATAGATGGTACCTGCAAAGCTGAAATTCGAGCTAGAATCGGGTTGGCAATGGCAACAATTAGATAGTTAACATACATATGTTATAACAAAAACATTAGCCTGCCAACAAAGCTCAGGCTTAAAAAAAACCCTTATTAAAACCATTGTCCTTCGTGAATGTCAGATCTGGACCGTTATGGCAAACACGGAAAGCAAGCTGTAGTAAAATGAAAATAAGTGCTGGAGGAAAATTCTGCAGATATGCTATTTAGAACAAAAGGCCAATGAATATGTCTGGGACAAATAAACTTTATTGCAGTTCGTCCAGGGGTACAATGTTAATAGTGAAATCGTTATTGCTAAATACATTATAATTGCTAGTACACATTTTTTTAAAAACTGTTTTAACAACAGTTTATAATCTTGAAAATTCGTACAATTCATACAACTCTTCCTGTGGCACGACTATAAAATTAATTTCTCTGTGACTTTCAAAGCCATAGTTACCTTTCAAGATAAATATATCCCCTACCCCCACCCCCTCCCCCCAAAAAAAATAAAATAAAAAATTAAACAAACCCTTTACTGATGATAATTTTATTTATAACAGTACTACAAATTAAATATAAATAAAAGTAAATCATTTTACTAAACATAACATATTTATGTAAAAGTAGTTAACAATCAACAAATACTAGAAAGCGACTTTGTTACTCTTCATGAAAGAAATCATTTTCGTATTATTTAAAAGCATTAATTATCAATAGGTTTCTGATTGTATTAACATTTTTAATTATTTTCAATCTTAGTTTTTGTTGTAGTAATGGTATTCCATTGTGAAAGCTCAAGTTTAAGCGTGGTTAAGGTCAGCTCAGTGATAGAAGTTGTGGCAGATCTCAAAATTACTCAAATCTTTTTTTAATGAAAAAATATATATATATATATATTATTATTCTTTATTTATATAACTTACAGTTTTAATTGAGTTGAACATTTTGTTTCAATTTTATTTTGAAAAATCAGAGTCGAGTATCATACTTCTTATAAAACCACTTCAATTCAAAATTTAATAAAGTGATATTGATGCTGATTAGGATTTATGGGTTAACATATTAGAGACAAAGGGAAATGCGTTAACAGCAAGAATGGGCAAAGTAGGACAAACCACAGAAATATCGTGGTCTGACTCTACATTTGGAAAACTCGACTTAAACTGAGATTTGCTTCTTACCTGTGATCTAAGGTACCTTGATTTCCATTAGAACTGTTAATCACTGTTAATATTAATACATAATGGAGAGCTGCAGTTTTAACTAATTGCATGCAGTCAGATAGCATATTAAAAGAAATGTTCAATACTATGATATTAATAGATTTGTCATATGAGTTTGTGTGTTGAAAAATATATGCCTATTGATCCGAAATTTGATCCCTATGTTTTCCCTTGATTCGCATATGCATCTATAAGTTTACCAATCTATCTCTCCCATTTTAATTCTATATTCATGTCAAAATCGTTTTCTTTTTTTAACAGATTTTAGGCTACAAACCACTTAACACTAAACAATGAAAAATTGTATTACTCGGGCCACTCCTTTTATCACAAAGGGACAGGTCGGAAATAAGTACAAATTCTCTTCTCTGGTTGTTCTGAACTGTAAAGGTAAAGGAATTTTCAAAATAATAAGCTCAACACATCACGTCAGCCTCTGGAAGTTTTTCTGTGCAAAACTCATGAAGGCAGATCCGACATCATTTCCGTTCATGTACTTAGAATATTAAAACAAATTAATGATCCTACGTCACGATACTTGAGTTCACCGAAAACCAAAAGCTTAATAAAAAGAAATTAATAGATGTCATAGATTTAATATGACTAAAAGCATGGGTTTGGATGCTTTTGAGGTTTTACATATGCAGTTCCTTGGTTCTCTCACATCCTTATCGCTTTTTCACCTTCTAAATTATATTTATTTAATTTTTGTCCAAACCCTTATCTTTGTGTTGTATGTCTAAATTTAAATAGGATTTTGAAGCACCAGCCCGGCGTTTTTGGTCAAATTAAATGAAAGTATGTGAACTTAAAAGTTTAAATATCTTTTCTGCTTTTTAGTCCACTTATAAAAATATGGTTTTAAAAAAATATTTACTTTTTATCAATATTTACTTTTATACCAAGCACCTCATTAGCGCCCGCCTACTGTTTTAATACCACTGGAATGGTGTCACGGGGTTAACTCGCTGGCATGTGAATGTCAACAAGAGCAGACAGACATATAAGCTATATAGAGATATCTAAAATAACGCATTAATTTAATTACGATACATTCGACCAATCGATCTGAAATAAGGTCGCAATGCCTTATCTGTGGTAAAACTTTGCGATCTCTAGAGCCATCTGAGGTGGTTAAATTTTACGTTCTCGTTGGGTCTCGTTGTCTAGGGTTTAGGTTCCCGAGGCTCACACACCAACACTGTTGTACAATTAATCCAACTCAAGTCCTTCCTCTCAACAGCAATCTTTATTTACATTCACAGACACTTGTCAACTATGTACACTTCTGGTCTTCTCACTAACACATATCTCCGTGTCTCTCAGTTACAATCTAGCCCGGCGTACAGTCCAACCAGCCAACACGGCAACTCTAACAGCTGCGGTATTCTCGTGTTCTTCACACCCGGCGACTTGTCAACACGCCACTCGTCTCCACGGCATAACCCCTTTTCTGTCCCCCACACATCGAGACACACGAGTTATATACCCGTGGCCCTGGACAGACCTTGCGTGGACTGAACAACATTCCACGTGAACTCCCCCCCCCCCGTGAACTCGTTCACAACTCAAAACATGAGCTTGTGACCAGGCAAAATTGCCACTGAAAAACGCAGTGATTCTCATACCCCTGACAAACAACTATTAAATTCTAATACTAAACAAGTAAAAAAAATCTCGACTTAGTACTTCAAAGCAATTTCCAAAAAACACAAGTTTTCCCATTTTTTTATTCAAGAGAAATATTTTTAAGCTACATTAAAAGTCGAATCAAATAAGTTGTTTTCATCCGTCGAGTCAACGAGTACCACTCTAGTCATCCGAGGGTTGCTCTGATTGGTTTTGCATATGTGTGCTAAGATGGCTGACGAGACCGATCCTGGTACGGAAGTTTCGGAAACAAAAAGGACATGGGGCTAGTGGGTTGTCTCCTGGTGTATTGACAGCGCGGGCCTTTCAAATAAGTATTTCTGAAAAGTAATCACAATTTGATGTCATATCTCCTCACGCTACATCACGCAAAAAATGTTTCAATATAATACGCAACACGCACAATCTAACATACGCATTCACAAAGCGGGAAAATCCCATTAACTATTTTTCTAGATTGAATTAAAAGTAATGTAAAATCAATAATTTTGAAACTAACAAAAGATTCTTTTAAAAAATTGATCTTAAATTAACGGAAGACGAATGAAGAAACATTGTTCACAATCCCAAATAATAATTGGCTAATTTCTGTGCGGTAATATTTAGCGATTGGTCCCCCAAACTCCTAAAGACTCCTTCAGCCAATCAGAAAAATTAAATATTTCTTTTACATATTTAACACGTTCACACGGACTTTCAAGGCAAGATATTTTTGTGCTGTATTTTTTTTCAAGACTTTATTTGAGAAGTGTGCTTTCAAAAATATTTTATTGTCAAATTACGGTAAAAGTATATTGAAATGAGCTGTGGCTGTATTTACGGGTACTTTCTTTAGAAAGGTTAAATAAATAAATTCCATAAGCATTATCATACGATGCAAGGGGTTCATTTTTTTAATATGTGAATGAAGTTGTGAATTCTTAAATATTCTGTTACGATACACATTTAGTCATTAATTAAAAATTCGAATTCTATTTCTAAATCTGTAGTGTGCGAATTAAACGTTGAAAGTGATGGTCCAGGTCATTATTTGTAATTTAGAGATTATAATTATGAATACACATATATCTAGATTTTCGACACCATCCGGATTCGGCTAATTCGTATCGCAGATCTGACTAGCATCCGGATATCAGTGTAGTAAGAATTTTCTTTTAATCGAATTAAATTAATATTGATACGTTTATAAATAAATATATTAAAAATATATTTTAAAAGTAATAAACAGAAATGAGCGATACGCGTTGGGATTTAGAGTTTAAAATTTTATACTTATGGGGTTATTTTTTAAAACTACAATGAATAGTGTTTTGGACGTGATGCACATTTTTTGGCCGATCGAGACAGCTGTTGGAAGGGAGGTACAGCATGCCACTGAACGTCCGTGGGTGGATTTTTTGCTAGTTATAAATAATAAAGAAGCATTCACACCATAACAAAAAAACAACAAATTACACAGACTATTTGTGTAAGGAAACAATAAATTTAAGCTTTATTATCAACTAATACAATTAATGGTAGACGTTTCGGCTCATGCCTTCATCAGTACAAAAACAATAACATGTACTTACATAGAAGCAGGGGTCCATGTTGATTTACGCTGTCGATGTAAAGGAAATTCACCATCGTCCTCATCGTTATTCGCAGGGGTACCATAAAAGTAAAGCTGCAATCTCATTAAACGAAAGAAACGATGGGCATCTGACAGTAATTGGTATTTATCACTTGTGGCCCGACGAGGAATAAACTTAAGACCTTTACTCAGAACTGATCTTTCTGGCTCAGAAAGTGGAAGATCCGGTGGAATACAGACGACCAAGTTTGATTCAAGATCCGTTACTTGAGAAATTGAACGTTTAGGATTATTTGCAGTGTTAAGATGTTCAATCTTTCTTTTTTTGGCTTCAGATAATAAGTTGTAAAGCTCCCTATTGAGACCGTGTATTATCCAGTGAATGAGATTGAATAGCAAGCTGTTATCACGAGTATTCAAACGAAGTTGATCTTCCACTTGTTGAATACCACGGAGCGTGTTGGCTTTACATTGTGGCGGGTGATTGGGTAATGTCTGTTCAGCACAGAGCATAGTGTAGTTTCCAGCTTATCCAAAGTGGGGCAAAGATCAGAGGAAACGGCATAGCATAAATCTTGCCTGAAGGTGTCGTGGTTCATGCCAAGCAGATTGCGAAGTTCCCGGAATTTTTTGGGAGGAGGGAGGTAATCGCCCTAATTTCACATATAACACAGAAGTGATCTGAAGTGAGTTCCTCTTTGATGGTTGCGGATTTTACAGGTCTATACAGTACCCAATCAATTATATGTCCCATATTTTGGGTAGGTTTATCAATTATTTATTAGAATATTGAATGCCAGCTTTGTCCATAGGAATGTTATTCCCATGGTACTCCCATGGGAAACGTACCATGGGATGGAATGGGATTGGACAGTACATATTTCCCATGTATTTAATTGTTAGTCTCGGTTTTTCTCGCTTTCACGAACGGTAACACTGAATGGTCATAAAATTAATAAATTTAGCATTTTCGTGTCTCTATGTATAGGTAGTCCTATTTAGTAGACACGCTTCTCCAAGCCGTGTCTAGATCGTTCGGTCCGTGAGGAACGATTTTACCCAGCTGTACATTTTAGCAGTGACACCTAACTGCTGTAATTTGTATAGGAGCCCTCCACGCCACACATGATCGTATGCTTGCTTTAGATGGAAGAACACCGCAACTGTGTGGTTATAGTTCTTTTTTTTTTAAATCCCATTTTATATTAGTTTGTCGTCACCTACTTAAAGCACGGAAAGATGTTTATGAATGACAGCAATTGCGAATTAGCTTTGTCAGATGAAAGGAAAGAGACTATGTTGTGCCTCAACTTGAATTTATATGGCTTGTAGTTCATGAATAAAATTTTTTGGAAATATAACCAAACACCCAGATAATTTTAATTCATACATTTATTTTAATGGACATACTACTTAATGAATCTCAGCACTAACTGACTTCCTGAATGAAGCTTGTTATAGACGTCAATTTTCTTTTCTTTAATCGAATGATATTGTTTTACTAGTCGTTTTTATAATACGGGTTGGCAAGTAAATTATTAATATAGTGTGTGAGCCTCTTATAACTATATGGTAATATACGGGGAGGGGGACTAGCACTAACATTTTTAAAACATATTTTAATAAGCATAACACTAAAATATTAATATTTGTAAGTTCAGTTTTAAATAAATGTTTATAATTAAATGAAAAAATGAAAAATCACAATTTAAAATACTACTTATAATTTAGTTAATTGTACATTGTGAAAAAGATACGAAGTTTTTGTTTGTTGTTTAAAAAATTTTAATATATTTTTAAAAGAATATTATTGAATTGCTTCTTTTTTAGAAGTCAAATTAGACGTGACAGAAAGTATGACTTTCCAAGTACGTGTTATACAGAAATCAATGTCTATAACGTTGCTATTGGAATTTCTGGTTTCTAACGTCATCTTTGTTTTAGAGCTTTGATAGTATCATTAGTAATTTTTAAAAAAAAACAGTTAAAGTTTAATTGTTTAGCAGATAACGGGTATATAAAGAATTGCTTTTTGACCTCCCTGTGCAAAATTATTATTATTATTTTTTCGCTTATGATGACTTATGTTTTAAAAATGACGTAAAGTATGATGTAAACTTCTTTAGCGTTATAATAGATAAGAAAGAAAAGTGAAAAAAAATTGAAATCAATTTTAAAACATTTCTACAATTTCAGGCAAAATTTTAACTCATTTAAAATATACTTTCTCGAAATTTAATTGACAAATCTTATGTTTGACAAGTAATTTCTAGAATAATTAAATCATTATGATTTATTTTTAAAAAAAACGTTTTATCCCTAGCACAAGCCCCACACTTCAAAGACAGTTGTGAATCATTTGAAGTAAACATTGATGACGATGGTTATCTCAAACCTTTCAGAGTGTGCAACAAACAAGAACAGGAAGTGTTGTATCAAGAGATTAATTACTAAATTGTGGTGTAAATATAAATATAAGCATGGTGTTGTCCAGACGTAATTGGAAGAAAACTTTTGATGAAAATAGCAAGGAAGAAAAGTAACCATTAAAGAGGCTTAGTAAAAATGAAACGTTGAAAAACCGTATGGTATAATTAAACACTCTCCTTTAATAATACTGTAACATTCAGAAATGTGGATACCATTTTTTTCGTAAGACATAAATTATTGGGTGAATGATATAAACAGTAATTTGTAATACTTAACATTGATTGTTGAGTACAAATCGAAAAAAATCAGTTACAAAAGTGAAATTTTCTAAGAATAGTAAACTATTTCTTTAATTATCACTTTTTACAACAAGAGCAACTTTTATGAAATTTCGAATGTCACAATTATTTCTTCTTCATACATTGGATGCGGTTTTTTTTGCGCATTTAGTACTGCAATTGCATTTAATGTTGCTTTGGCCACAAGTCCGTTTCTTAAAGACGTGCTGGTTCAAGTGTGAGCAGTTTCTCATTGAAATGGAAAACTCGCTTCTGGAATTCAGTTGTTTGAGAACATAATGCTCTGTTCCTAGGTTGTACAAGCTACTCTCAAATGCTAGAAAGCTTCTTGGATCAGCTGACCTCTGCCAACATCTGGTATACGAATGCGGTTTTTATCTCCAATTTTCATTTGTGAGAATTTGTCATCTAAATTTGTAAGCATCTTAGCAGCTTAACATGTTAAATTGTTGTTTGCTTCTGTACTCTTCTCCCTAGTTTCTTCTTTATTGTAACAAAGCCTACAATTAATTGTACTTTCGTCCTACTGACTGCAAATTCCCCAAAATTGCATGCAGATCTTCGCAGCAGCAATAAACAAAATGTGGAAAATGAAATCTTTTCCACATACTGTGCATACATTTCTCATGTTTACAGTCAAGCAACCGGTCTGAACTCTCCGATGTGTCCACTACCATCACGGCAGCCTCTTATTTTCTAGAGGCAGTTGCTGCATTCATACTCCCCTCAATGTCTAATTAGTTGTTGATAAGATCTTTCTCCGTAGCTACATTATCAATCACCCCTCTTAGCAGATTGGTGGAAATCGCCAACATTTTCCTTTGCAGCGAAACATAGCCTCATATGGCGATTGCTCAAACCGTTGATAATAAGAACGTTTTTTTGTCATGCAGTGAACAAATTTTAATATGAGACCATCAGTCCAACGTCTTGATTCATTTGTCTGCATCTATGTCAGCATCATACTCTAAAAATCTTGATGAGCACTTTCGATGGAATCTTTGCTTTGATAATGCCTCTGTTTTTCGTTTACCGGTTCTAGTTTAGACCACATGCCCTGAAGCTCATTTACATTTTGGTACGCAAATTCCTTCTAATTATAATAATGAAAATATGAAGAAGCTGGTAAGTAACTTTTCTGCTGTTTGTTTTAAATATTTTCGCAAATGATCAACAAAATTGAGTATCAACGTGTTAGTGATTTTAGGACTAATTTGTATAGCTATCAGGTCCACCTGGCATCTCAAATTAAAATATTACAAAATAACAAAAGTTTAGAAACCGGAGCTCTCTTAAGATTAGGAAACGCATGGTATTGTAACAGCGTGGTACCAATTTTCCTACCAAGTACACGCCAACGCACCAGAAGTGACAGATGTGTAATAAAATATGGATAATCTCGAACGGATGATGAAAGAGTAGCGTCTTTTATTTTTGTTTAAATGAAGGATGGTGCTAAATAAAAAATTCATTGGTTGAATAAAAGTCAATTAAATCAGCTAAATCTGGAAGAGAAAAAAACTGTGACATAAATTTTCTTAAGAAGTCATTTCAATTTAAAGCTTAAGTTGTCAATATTTATGGATGCAGTGTGTGTCTTTTAAATTATTGTTGCTTATGTAATAAAATTCAATTTTATAGCATTTTTTAAAAAAATTTGGGGCAAAGGAGATAATACTGCACTGCACGTCTAACGTCTGGTATATTTTACTTAATAATCAATATTTTTTTAAAAAAATTTAAATACACATTTCATTATTTTTCTTTTCACTAGATAGATTTGAATTTTTCTAAATACTTTTTTTTTTAAAGAATGTTAAAAGAAAACAAGCTTAGTGATTATTTATGAAAAACTCTACTAAGTCAGCATTTGTTTATTATTTTGTTTACATCAGTTATTTATTAATTTTAAACTTACTAGTTTTTGCGACAAAGCAGGCATACATTATGAAGATATTGGAATTGTACTTACAATGTATTGTAAAAAGTTTTTGTTTTCTAAATGCACCTGAAATATGTTACATTTTTCATTATTCGTTGAATTATATATACATATGAAATTAAATTCCTGTCTATATTATTTTATTGTTATGCTAACCATTCACCCATTCGCTATGATGCTTAAAAAATTTGTTTAGTAAACTTCGGCCACTGTGATTGGCGATGAATATAAAGTTAGATAACAGCTCATTGATTGTCATTGTCTTCCAATGTAATTTTTCTCAAAGGAGCTTTTTACAAATGTATTTCAACGTTTGCAATTGAATAAATGTTTGGTTCCTAAAACACTTGATTCATGTTAGCTTGATGGCCTAAATTATAAACCTTTAAAGCACTGATATTCTAGTGTTGATTCTTATGAAGCATGGGAAAAAATCATTTTGCGCTAAAGGTTTAAGATTTTCTTTCCAATTTTATTTTAAACAATCTTGTCGAAAATTGCAACGTATTCCATCATTAAACGGAATAAATTCCCCAGATTTTAAAAATATATACAAAAATATACATATCACAATTTGGACCTCATGAAATTAAAATTTTGTTAATTTTTTATGATACATTGATAATTGTTATTTTACACATTTTTAACGGAACTAATCTGCTCGTCAATATAAAACGTTGAATAGTAAACTCCTGAAAATATTAACTATCCTAATTGGTTTCCCGGGACCTAAAAGTTATTTCACCTTATATGGCTTTATAAATTATTTTAGAAATTGGCAACTACTAAATGGACTGTTCTTACCCAAACTTGGGACATACATAATTTACGGCTACATTTAAAGCCAGTAATAAAAACTCGAATAGCTATTTTTAAACGAAATTTCCAATAACGAATTTCCGATTTTTAATTCAAGGAAAGTCATTCAAGATTACATTAAAAGTCGATTTAAATAAATAATTATGAAACTACACTCAAAGTGACGTCATATTACCTCACGCTACATAACACCCCGCATGTATCAATATATTGTGCACCGCGCAATAGTCTAATATAAGCATTCATAAAGTGGAAAATTCCCATTAACTATCATTCTAGATTCTAGATTTTATTAAAAGTCATTTAAAATATATAATCTACAAACTAATCCAAACATTTGCTATCTACAGATTGCTGCTAAAATTACAGGAGTCGAACGAAAAGTGATTTTTCAAAACTACATTCTCCGACATTGTTCTAAATTTTATTATCTACCGTTTGACGTTTTTTTCAACCCGATAGATGTCATGGTTGACGAGAAAGGGGCAAAATAGCTATATACTTTATATTAACTCGTGTTTTCTGTTTGCTTGATTGACGAAACAACTTTGGATCGATTTTAACACACTTCCTCGTATGCTGGCGAGCATACATTATGCATGCAGTCTCGTTCCGATGATATGTCTATGAGACAGAGGAAATTATTCAATACAATAGTAAAGGTCAATTTTCTGTTTTTGTGACTTGGCTTGAAATGTTTAACTTTAATCGAAATTAACTATTGATTTATGAAAGTAATCGTTAATTTATCAAAGTAAGCGATGCAATTTAAATTAATCGTTACCAGCCTTCATATATATATAGACTATACTTAATTGCAAGTAGACTGGTTATACTTATTTTTACACACGGCTAAAATGTTTCTTAATTAAAGCTAACTTTTCCTTTAAATATGCGCAAGGCCTACTGGAAAATTTGTTCAATCCTGACTATGAGTGTGTAATTGAAATAAAAAATGTTTTTATACCTTTTTTCCTTGTCATTTTTAATGTTGCTTTTAAAAGAAATACATTTCAAATTATTCCACTTAGACAATCAAACTCCCTACTTTACTGCCATCATTTGATGTCAATAAAATTCTTTGTGATTGAAAACTACAAAATCGGTGCCCAGAAACAAAGGACATTACATTTTCATCAGAGAAATACAGAAAAAAATGAAATTTTATTGTTGTCAAAGCTGTTTCATTAATTAAGGCTATCAATTAAGAATATTTCAGGACTGAAAAAGAACCGGAATAAAATAAGTTGCTAACTTTTGTTATTTATTTTTTCTTCGTTTTCAACGTTTCATTTCTCAGCCTAGTATTTTAATTTTAAATTATTACTGATCTTTTATAATTTAATCTTTTATTAAAATTGCAAAGCGTGGGGATCTAAACTATATAGACTCGTAAGCTTTGCCGTGGTGGCGCCAAATTGATACTATGTTGATAGCGAGTCACAGTAGGGAAATTCCACACCTCCCTTGGGAGGCACACTTTAGTGGGAGGCGTTTTCGGCCCAGTGCCCTGGACGCCCAGGTGGCCGCTTGTAGCAGCGACCGCTCCGGGGGGGGGGGGGCTTCTCAGTCTTTACGTCCCTTAGGGGGCCAGAGAGCTGAGGGGGTTTTCCGGGAAGCCCCATGAAGAGCGCAGGCTTTGGACTGCTGATTTTCTTCCACATGTAGGATTAAAATTGCGTAATTTTTTGAAAACACAGTTATTAATAGGAATTTAATATTCTATTATGTAATAAACTGGTAATTTTTTAAAGTTTGATATACCTATGAGCACATTTGTGTGCTAGAAAATAATAACGTCAGTTACAGAATGTTTTATTAAGTTTTTATTAAATACTATAAATAACAAAAAAGTTATACATATATAAATTCAAGGAAAGGTTTTTTAAATTTTTTTTTTAAATTTCTTAAAATAAAAATGAAAGCACAAACTTATCATTGACTTTTAGGAACTTTTAATTTATAAGTAATATTTTCTTACATGTCACGTCTAAATGGCTTCAGTTTTTTAACGCTTAATTTAGGCTTTCATGTTTAGGACGGAAATTGACATTTTATAATGTAGAACTTAAATCTAGTGTGCATTTTTTACAAACATTAAAATCGTTTAACAAACTACAAAACACAAATTATGGTACAAATAAGGTCAATATCTTCTTTATGAAAACTTTATTAAGAAAAATTAAAACAAACATTTTTTTTTAAAAAACCTCCAAGATCAACAAACTTTTAAAAATACCATTCTGTTAGGGTGTAGCTATAACTTCTAGAATATTATTAAGTATTTACAGCATCGAGAAGATTAAGAAGCGCTTGCTTGAAAAGCTCGCATTTAGTTATCTTAAAATATTTTGTTGAAATGTTTTAATACCCCAAGCCCGATTCCTAAGAAATATATTGAATAATATAATAATATTTTGTGTCTACAAAATAGTATATCTTAGACCAGGGGCGGATTAAGACTGCACGGGGCCCCGGGCTGCAATCAAACGGGGGCCCTATCCAGACAGCATTCTTAAAATAAAATTATTGTTAACAGCTAATATAAGACTGTAACCAAATTTTAAAAATAAAAAAAAAAGAACACGAAGAAATAACTGTTTGATGTGTTCGCGGTAGTTATAATTGAGTGTGAAAAGAAAAAAAAATGTGCCCTTGCTGGGTATGGAACCCGACACCGGTGACACCACGAGCATGTGCTATTTCCACACAGCCAGCGGAACTTCTTGAAAATTGGAAATTTAAAATTTATAAACTATATTTTATATCATGCGAGGTGAATCAATTAAAGTTTTTCGATTATTAGGTACTATCAATACTATCATGTCTGAACGCGATAATTTGTATAGATAGTATTTATTATATTTTCAAGGGTTCGTGCAAACTTTTGTACACTTTTATTATAAAATATAAAAAGTTTGGGGGCCCCTAAACCGTCGGGGGCCCGTGGCTTTAGCCCGTTCAGCCCCCCCCTTAATCCGCCATAGTCTTAGACTACACATAACGATTAACCAATTCTTCCTCATTTAATTCTCCAAGAATTTTGATACATGTACGAACATATTCAATTACTGCACTTTCTATTCACCTAATCGCAGTAGAATATTCTTTGTATAACTTATTCCCACTGCCTTGATATAGTTTCCGTGAGTAGAGAGTATGAACTTTTAAACATCGTGTTTTGAATATAAATCTGTTATCTACAATGCAAAATATACCTACAACATCATTATTCCTGTAAGCTTCTCTTTCCTGGCTTTCCGGGTTGTCATCATTTTGTTAGTGTTCTGAGTTTACCGTCGGTGAGTCTAAAAAAGTACTCATAGGTTTATTATATATGCACTAAAACACAGAACCTAGTGTATGTTTGATTTTTTAAATGCAAATGTTATTTTATATTTTTGTTTCTTTTCGCCTATTTGAAACAATAAAAGATGGTTTTGAGTGATAACACATTTCCTTTCCAATTATTGATATGACAGGACAGAGATCATATTACGAGTCATAATGTGAATGGTCTGAAGTAGATGTAGGTTTTAGGGAAATAAAAAAAATTTTAAGTTTATAAATACTAACAAAAAATTATAAGCCTCTGTCAGGTAATTGCAACTCATAGTTAATTTTAATTAATACACTATTTAATCGAATTCGGACTTTTGGTGCCACTGTTTTGGCGCGATTATGTTGGCACAGTAAATTTTGGCGCGGGACATTTTAGCGCCATTTAAAAATAACTTTTTATTTCAATTAACGTTTATAAACTTTCAATAGAGAATAGTAAAAATTCATAAATTAACAAACGTTTCACGAGTACTAGCCCCATGCAAAATTTTAACCCTTAGCAAATGCAAAATTATCATCTCATAAATACTTTTTATTAGTTAATGAATTAAATCTAATTTATTACCTTAATAAGTCATTGTATATTAGTCACTCACCACAATATGGGCAAGTTATCTATGATGCTCTATGATATTTCGTTCTCTGTAACTCTCAACTTTTGTCATGATTCTGGTATCTGCTTTGATTCAACTTTACATTACCACTATTCGATGGAACATTTTCCGTTTTACTGGTTTAACAGAAGTATAATACACTATCATCCCACGTGGTAGCATACGTCACTAATGATTAGTGACGAGTGACATTTTATGAAAGTAATGGTTGAGGAGAGTGTGTAACTACTTTTCTGTCACTGAGCACACCGGAGAGCACGAAGTTTTAATGCCAATCTCGAGAAACAAAGCTTTCAGCCGTGTTGCTAAGAAAGTGGGAACAAACACATGCGATTTTAAAAATTAAAAAAGTAATGTCTTAGCTGGGGCTTGAACCTACGACCTTTCGCCAGTTAGGCAAATGTAATAACCACTACACTACGAAATACATGATATTCTGTATATTCCCTTACATTTTCTCTAAGCAGGAAAGGGGTTGAGTCTAATTTCCCCCTCACGAGGTCTGTTGGTGACGTCACAGCCTGCTTGCATTCAATTATCAGCGATGTGTCATTTCTGGTACCATGCTTCGCTTACTATGCGAAAACTTTTTAAAAATTAAAAATCGTTTACTAGCGAACTCCTAAACAGGTATGACGTGTATTTTTATTATTTAGTGAACGCTTTGATGTCATGGTCGTTGCCTCTAGTATTCTGCCGTAATACATTAAACAAAAAATAGCTTTTATACCGACAAAATGAAGTTAAGGTTAACCGGTCCTGATTAAACGGATGAACAGTTGGTGCACTTATGCCTTTTGTTGTTAGCGAACGTGTATGTAAATTTTTCATAGCATGCCGATCATATCATCAAACGCTGTTTTGTTAAAAAAAACAAAAACAAACAAAAAAAAACGTTCTGATACATTCTCATTTATTAGAAATTAACAGACATAATGTACATAAAAAAATTAAAACACATGTTAATTTTTTCCGCCATATTGGTTGTTGTTTATCCCGATCCTTGAGATATGGATCCTTTTCGGCCAGTTCCTAGGCCGTTGACATAACCGTGTCCAACTGTGCTATGCTATATTTTTAGGCGTCATTTTACTATAAGGTCATGTAGGCTAAGTTGGAGGCGGGGTGGTTCCTGGAACTAAAATTCCTAAAACATGCTTCTACCAGGGCCGCCGCTAGAAATTTTGGGGCCCTTAAATTGTGGGTACGTGTGGGCCCCCACCCCATAGTCACGAGCCGAGGCCCCGTTTCTCACTTTCTCATGATTGACCTATTTTGCATGTTTTAGTGGGCTTGTCAAACAATCTCTTCTCTCACACAATAATTCAGTGCATCCATTGAAGTCAGGAATTACACTCTTTCATAACAAAACATTTAATATCTATATACAAGTATGTCACAATGTACGACTGTAATCTCTGGAATTCCATAGCTTCCATCTCTCTCTCTCGAATTCTAAACTTCTCATTTCTAACTGTCGCTCGAGTGCTCTCTCCGTGTTCTCTTTTTTCTCGTGAATACCACACTGACTGGCTATTGACCATCATTCAGCCCTGACACACCACCGCATTCCTTTCTTCCACTTTTGTCACGTGACATCTGTAGTCATTTTCAGATTTTCCGAAATGGAATAATAAAGCCTTTTTTTACATTTTTGTAAATGTTCCTGTCATTTTTTGCTATACTGTTATAGGCCTGGAAAGCTTCACCTGTAAGTTTTGTCATATGCTGTGTAGACCACTCATTTTCTAGTAACCTTTTATATTCATAACTGACTCAAAGTAGTCCAAATAAACATCTATCTTTTACTTTTTGCTATCATATTTCCTAACATTAATTATGTCATTTGTTGTTGACCTTTCATTTGTGTTGTCACCTGGATTGTTATCTCTTTCATGTAAATCCATCTGTAACTTCAGATTTTCATTTTTGAGTTTTTCCAGTTTCAATCTTGCTTTCTTTTTTATTCTTCTTTGTCAACTTTTTCTTCAACTAATTCGCGTAATTTTATGCCCTTTAGTCAATTTTTTTGGCTATGGCGGTAATTTTTTCATAATAATCCATTTTTGAATTAGTTCAATTTAGATGTCACTGAATATCATTTGTTGACTTTGTTAATACGTATACCACAGAAATTTCCTTTTACTAATCCTTTTAGAAATGTAGCTTCACTTTTGACACCTTTTTTATGTTAAGTGGGGACCACTTCTGTAACTAAGCGCCCACTTCTGACACCAATGTTATGTCACAGGCCGAGGCCCCGTTTCTCACTTTCTCGTGGTTTACTATTTGACATGCTTTAGTGGGCTTGTCAAGCAATCTCCTCTCTCACACAATAATTCAGTGCATCCATTGAAGTCAGGAATTAAACTCTTTAATAATAAAAAAATTTAATATCAATATAAAATTATTACACAATTTACGACAGTAATCTCTGGAATTCCAATAGCTTCCATCTCTCTCTCAACTTCTCAACTTCTCATTTCTATCTGTCGCTCGAGTCCTGTCTCCGTGTTCTCTTTCTCTCGTGAATACCATACTGACTGGCTATTGACCTTCATTCAACCCTGAAACACCACCGCATTCCTTTCATCAACTTTTCTCACGTGACATCCATTTAAATAAACATCCGACAAAAGACACGGACTGGTTTGAAATTTGATACACATTGGGACGAAATATAACCTGTCACTGAAGCCAACAGGAAGGCTCTGACGGCTTAAAAGAAAAAGGCTAAACCCAAGAGGCCGCATGCCTTAAAAGCAACAAAGTCACATGCCTAAAAAGTCGCACGTCAATGCGACAATATCTTCTGGTTTAACCTCTGTTACAACATTCATTCAGCTGCAGACGTGGGGAATGCTAACGCCATGTACAAAAATTAAAAAAAGCAACCGGCACATTTGCTTCCATAATTGCCCCCTATTGTCAAAGAAATAGTCCAAGACAAAACAGCGCACCTAAAAAGGTGGGATGAGCATTATCAGTAACTGTATGCAACAGTTACCACAGTCTCCAGTACAACTCTAGATGACTTCCCTGATATACCACCCTTGGAAGAACTTGATTTCGTACCCACTCAGGAAGAACTTAGCAAAGCAATTGACAGCCTAGCTTGTGGAAAAATCACTGGGAATGTAGACCTACCACCACCAGAAGATTTAAAGACAATTTTACTACAAACTTTCCACGAACTTATTAACTCTGCTTGGAATAGGGGTACATTCCCCAGCCCCAAACGATTTGAAATAATAAAGTCATTTTATAAGAACAAGGACGATAGAAGTGTCTGCATCTCACTCCTTTATATTATAAGAAATGGACCTTTGACCGTGTCATACTAACGTGATTATAGCGTTTAACATCCTAGGTTTATCCAGAATCTCAGCGCTGGTCGGTCAACTATAGACAAGGTGTTCTCCATACGTCAGCTCCAGGAAAAATGCCGAGATCAGCAGATGCCACTGTGCCATAGGCACATGAAAGCAGACAGAATACGCACACGCAACTGGGGGTGTTAATCAGAAGACTGCTCTACATGGCGCAAAGTTGTAAAGCAAAGTGTCGTTGTAGCAGAGAAGCGAAGGATGGAGGAAGCTACAGACATAAAGAAGAAAGGAAAAAACATTAGGAATAACATAACTTTGGTGCAAAAGCAGTGGCAAATACTGTAAGTCAATGCTAGGACTGAATAGCAACAAGAGGAAATGAACCTCAGACCAAAGGTGAGACAGGATGATGCCAAAAAAATGATTTTCGTCTCGTATTACGCCTGTTTCTGACCACTCACCATGAGAGTTATTAAAGTATTAAGGTTCTAAAACCGTAATTAAAATACGCTGTGTACCAAAAATGCTACATGATCATAACACAACATAATACTTTGTACACGTCTTAATACCTTAAAATTACGAATGCAATTATCAATATATCATAATATTACTAATATGTGGGGCACGCTGCCACCTAACATCGTAAGTACTTTGACAGAAAAAAAAAATAAAAATTGTCCTCAAACTCTAAATTGTATATCATTTTAAAGGGCTAGCTCTAAGCTTTTTAAAAACACCAATATCATGTTGAACAGATTTTGAGTTATCATTTTTTTTTTGTGAAATTTATAAGGCCCCCCTTACATATACTATATCTTTTACTTCAATAAAATGAT
>MUZC01002079.1:126492-148162 GCA_002072015.1 Radix auricularia | reverse complement strand
CCCCCCCCCCCCCCCCACGATTTATGTCATAAATTTAATTTTTATTTTAAAGAAATAATTATTGCACGACGAAAATTTCAGGAGAGAATCACAATATAATCGACACAATTATTAATAACTTGATTCAGTACAAAAATATATTTTTTTTTTAAAAAATAGTTTGTTAAAAATCATTTTGAAAATATGAAAAGATAATTTGTATTTCTCCAAATTTAAAATGAAAAAAGACAACAACATGTTTAAAGGATTTTTATTAAAAAATGTGTTGAATTAAATAGTTAAATCAATACTTATATGTATCACAGGAAAACAGAAAAAGATTCATTGTCTAGCTGATAATGGGAATTTAAAGAAATGTTATTTTTTTACTATAACTAACACTTATATGTTAAGCTATTAAGTTTATTCTTGTGTCAATGTTTGTTTCAAATTCCAAATAACATACGAACAAAAAGCAAACTTGGACAGTTATCATTCTAGATAATAAAACAAAGTGATATAATTCGAAATCAATTTTTTTTTTAAATTATGGACAATTTCAGAAAAAAAAAGCTTATATCTAAATTAAAATAGAAACTTTTTCTAGTTTTATTTCAAATAATCTCATGTATGAAACATAATTTATAGAGTAACGAATTCAATTTTGGATTTTTTTTTTCTTTTCTCTAGCATAGGCGTCAAACACGTCTGAGACATCTAATACATCTGATGTAGAACTTAATTACGTTGGTTAACTTATACCTGCAATTGTATTCCACAAAAACGGACATGAAATGTTATATGAAGAGGTTAATCATTAAGTGTTGGTGTAATTTTTAAAATAAAACTGGAGAATGAAGAATGTAAGTGAAGAGAGAGATTGAGGGAGAGAAGGGGGAGATATAGATGGAGTTAGAGATGAGGAGAGTAAGGGAGGATGGCGATAGACAGAGTGATAGAGAGAGATAAAAATGAGAACAGGGGTAGTGGGAGAGAGAGATGAAAGAGAAATCGAGAGAGAGAGATGGAGGGAGAGAGGGATATAAAGAGGAAAAAACGGGGTGAAAAGAAGAGAGAGAGAAAAAGAGAGGGAGACATGGAGAGGGTCAGTGATGGAGAGAAAGAAAGAATGAGAGAGAGATGGGGGTGGAGAGAAATTTGAAATGATTCTGAATAGCATACACTGACATAACTAGATACAATTGTTTTATTTATCAGCGGTAAAAAAAAAATACATGAATTAAACATTTAAAAAGAAAAGAAATAATAGTTGTAAATATTTGTAAGTGAAATAAATTCAAATTAAGATATATTATCTATATTCAGTTTATAGCCATTCGTAAAAAGCAGATGCATATTAGATAAAAGCACAAAATTATTTAGATTAAATTGTTGATACAAAAGCTGAACTGTGGAAGAAGGCAATTGAGAAAGAGATTCTCCAGCTGTGGGGTGGGGGGGATGGATTGGTCATACAGGAAGAAAAATTATTCTTTATATCAGCTTCCAATTTTAAACATTATATTCTTTTTTTCATTTGTATGTATGTCGTTGATTTGTTGATTTATTCTCTATTAGTTGCCTTATGGTTGGTTGTTTTGGGGCTGGTGGTAGAGTAGAGCTTAAAACTGAAAAAAAATTATTTAACGTAACGCATATCTTTATTGTCCTGAAGCGAGTTTTTTTTTTTCTATTTTCAAATATTTTTATACTTAAAAAAACAACACAACACTTTATCAGATAAATAAAAATTAAAATAACATGGTACGAAAACATTTTTTTAGCTTAGCATTATTTTAAATTTTATAATGTGATAGATTTACTGGCCTTGTTTTAAAATATATTCTAGGAGGTCTCTACATAAAAAATAATAAATTTTCTTCTGATGCAATTTACGTATTATATTACTGCTCGCTTTCTGACTTGTTTATATATATTTAATGAGATTTCTTTAAAGATATGAACTAATATCAAAATAATATTTCCAAGATCTGTAGACAATTATATTTTAGGTGACTCTTTAAATGGTCTTATCCATGGGCGGATAAAGACTGTTCTGTGCCCCTTGTTGTAGTACATACTTGGTCCTATCCAGCAAGCGTCCCTTTAAATACATTCTATCATACAGAATAGGACTGCATAAAGCTTTTTTATTAAAAAAACAAATTACACAGACTATTTGTGTAAGGAAACAATAAATTTAAGCTTTATTATCAACTAATACAAATAATGGTAGACGTTTCGGCTCATGCCTTCATCAGTACAAAAACAATTACATGTACTTACATATATATTAAAATTAAAACATATTAAAGTCTATGTGATAAAAATAAAATGAAAAGAAATGAAAGACAAAAATAAACACGGACATAGAGTATAAGAAAAAGGAGGAAGTTGAAGTATCTAAAGTAACAGTGAAAACCACAACGGGAAAACGATTTTGCAGTCATGTAAAATTGTGGATTTGGTTAATTCCATATGGAGCCAACGTACCAAATCGTTTTATGAGTCTATTTTCCATGTGGACTCTATCATGGGTATTGGTTGCATATAAAATACCAGTAACTACAATATCCAAAATGCCATCGTGGTCAACACTGTTAAAATGTTTAGACACAGGACACTGAGCCTGTTTATTTATATTGTACAGGTGTTCTCTAAACCGATCTCCAAGACGACGACCTGTCTCACCCACATAAATTTTTTTACATCTCTTGCAAATAATTGCATAAATCACGTTGCGACTGGTGCAAGTGAATCCATCTTTTATTAAGAATTGTTCAAGAGGGAAAGAAATTTTGTTAATTTCAACCACATATGGACAAGTATTGCAACGGTTACGGTTGCAACCTTTTGTTCCAATATGTGCTTTCATTGTGGGAAGGTGACTTCTTACAAGTATGTCTCTGAGGCTTTTATCTCTCCGGAAAGCAAAAAGAGGAGGTTTTTTGAAGACCTGCTGAGTTAGAGGGTCAGCCATAAGGATTGATCGGTTTTTGAGAATCACCTGGCGGGCCTTAAAATTATGGGGATGGAAAGTTAAAACAAATTTGCATCTATCACATTGATCGTGAACAGATGATGTAAATGTGTCCTGTCTGGTCATGCCTTTAATTCTATTGACAGCTGATGTTAAGATTGTTTCCGGGTATGACCTCCTTCTAAAAAAGTCCAGCATCTCATCACTTCTTTCCAAGAAGTCTGCCTCATCACTGCAGAGTCTTTTAAGTCTTAGTAGTTGTGAAAATGGGATAGAGTTCCTACACGATTGAGGATGGGACGATGTATATAGAAGGAAACTATGGCTGTCTGTAGGCTTGTAAAAGATGGATGTTGATATTTTGTTTTCTTTTAATTTTATTTGTATGTCCAAAAAGTTAACAGTACTCCTATGAATAGTTGATGTGAATTTTATTGAAGGATGGAAGCCACCAATGAAGTCAATAAAATTTTGCAATTGCTGCATGTCCATTTTGGTTATTCCAATACAATCGTCGATGTATCTCTTGTAGTACTCTGGACAAATACCTTTGTAATTTTTATTCCATAGGTGTTCCAAATGGCCCATAAATATGCATGCATAACTTGGTCCCATTTTTGTTCCCATGGCAACTCCACTAATTTGATCAAAAAACTGTCCGTTGAACTCAAACGAGTTTAAATTTAGGACCAGCTCGGTCAATCGTAGTATGGCACTTGCTGGGAACTTAAGATTTGCCTTCTTGTTTAGAAAAAAGGAAATTGCAGAGAGGCCATCAGCATGTGGAATTGACGTGTACAATGAAGAAACGTCCATTGTAAATAGGAGGTGATCTTCATCCGGTAAAACCAAGGAATCCAGTGATTTTAGCATATGGCTAGTGTCCTTAATATAAGATGGTAAATTTTCAACTATCGGTTGGAAAACAGAATCCAAAAAAATCAGAAATTAATTCAGTAGGACAAGAGCAGGCGGAGACAATGGGTCTTCCTGGTTTTCCCAGCTTATGTATTTTAGGTAACAAGTATAAGCATGGCTTACCTAGATCACTATCATAAATGCGTAAATTTTTTGCAGAGGGTGGTAATTGGCCACAATCTATAAGTTCTTCAATAGTCTCCTTAACAATTTCATTATTGGAAATTATGGGATCGTTTATCCTCGGCTTGTAAAAAGTTGTATCGCTTAATTGTTTGGAAGCCTCTTCAATGTACAGTCTCTTATCCCACACCACCACGGCTCCACCTTTATCTGCCGGCTTGATAACGATGTCTTGGCGTTTTTTAAGTTGAAAAAGTGCTCGCCATTCTTCTTTCGTTAAATTGGATTTTTTCAGAGGAATTTGCTTAAATTCATTAAATACATTGATTGGTATCAGCTAATTCAACTTATTTATAAGACTGTAATTTGAAACTAAATAGTTCATTTGTTCCTTGATTATCATTTGTCTGTACTACGGGATCTGATTCATTAAAAAAAACGAACGCGAGAAAAAAAACTGTTTACAAGTCTCATAACATTCAGGGAAAAATGATATTTTTTTAAATGCTAAAGGCCAACAGGTTGCAACAAGATTTGAAGATTTTGACGGATGTTTACAATTTAAAAGATATATAAAGTATTAATAATATTTTTTTCTTATTGGCCCTTTCAAGTTATTGTTTTTATTAGTATGACTGTCTGGCTAGAATAGCGATCTGGTTTAAAGATAAGATTTTTTTAATGTATTTAAATTATGATATTTTTAGAGATTCATGCAAGCATTTGTCCACCTTTTTCTAGAAAATATGCTTAATTTTGGGGCCCCTAAATCATCGGGGGCCACTAGCCTGAGCCCGTTCAGCCCTCCTCCCTGATCCGCCAGTTACCCGTACACAAACAAAATTTAATAAGTTCACACACTTTCTGATTAACTTGATGAACGATTTAAAATGAAAACCAGACATAATCCAAAATAAATTATCATGGGTAAATCGAATTCAACCATTAACTGGATCGTAAACTACACAAAGGATCTTTTTCTTTAATGTCATCTATTAGAGGAAAATTATCCCAGAAAAGAAAGAAATGTTCACTTATTTGATTTTAATGTCCTCAGTAAGAAAAAAAAATTGTGAACTTTTTAACAAAAGAGCCCATGATTTCTATGTTATGTAAGAGTTTGTATAAGTACAATTTTGTACTCATGGCAACCCATTTACATTGGTATTAAGCTTTGTTGATTATATAAATTATTTAATGAGAATAAGATTAAATGTAATAAATTAGCTTGTATTAAGAAATCCCTAAATGTTCTTACAACAGTGCAGAGAGATATATCTATTTAGAAAAAGGTCATGGAGGATAAAAAATTTTTTTTTCATTTTAGCATCAGTATATAGATCTTTATATGAATGAAAATTAATATTTAAGAATGCATGTCTGTTATAGCTGACTAAACCGTCCAAATTTATTTTCTTAGTCATTGACGCTGAAATAATTTTTATATATCTCACATAAGCAAAAGCGATATTAAAGTTCCAAGGCCCACTCGGTGGAAGAATTAACTTTAAAATGCCTGATTATTTCAATCTGGATCATGATGATATTTGTTAGTCAATGTTTTTCAAGATTGTGTAAAATCATAACGGAAATAAATTATTTAACGCTAACAAAAAATACGATTTTTGGGGCCACCATCCTGAAGGACAAAACAAAACAGCGAACGTTTGGGCAAAGGGCCTTCCTTGCGATCACCTAATACACAAATAAAACAAATATAAAAATAAAAACTTAGCTGCGATGAAATCCAAAGAGTCATACTTCCATTTACTCTTTGGATTTCAACGCGGCTATGTTTTTATTTTTTATGAATGTTTTATTTGTGTATTGTTTGTTTGTTGAGGAAGGCTCTTTGCCGTAACGTGTGCTGTTTTGTTACGTCCTGTCAGGCTAACCCTTACAATGTTTATGTCTTTTCCATTAACTTATTTATAAGACTGATTGCAGTCTCTCTACCATTTTGTTCACTACTTAATGCCCTATGATACTTTAATTTATGCTATCACAAATTGATGTAGCAAGTTTGGTCAAGATTTATTCCTCTTCCAAGCAGCTAACCCTTAACTTCCTTTATAAAGCTCATAAAAGTAAAAATACACTAAGGGCCCTCAGCCCCCCCCCCCCTGGAGTGTCAATATTTAAAAAAAAACATTTGCGACTTGCCTTCTCAAAAAGATACAGAACAATCTATAAAATGTTCATGGTGATAGGACACATGGTTTAGTCAGCTATAAAAGACATACATACACAAATACACTACATACTTTCTTTTTTATTATATATATTAATACATTCACCTAATCGCCATTAAACTTTAAGTGATTGTCGGGTACCCTTCCATTCTGGCGAAACAATTTTTTAAAGTTTTACACTCATATGAGGCGAGGGCTGAAAACGTTTACAATCTTGCACTATTTGATTCGGGAGCCCCTAATGTCGTTTTTGCTACATAAATTATATATAAAAGTGTTAGGCGTAAATTCCTAAGAAAATAGATAAAATATATAAATCGATTTTTATCCAGATTGAAAATGACCGCTCATTTGAACTTAAAAATTGCACAGAGTAAGAATTTGGTCCGTTTTATTTAGTGTACTAAAACATTTTCCATCTCTGAAAGGTGTGTTAAGGCTTGAAAGAAAATCAGACATACATTAATTTTAACAATATATATATATACAGATGACACGATGCAAATTAACCGCTATTGTAACGAATCTCTTTGAATTTGCAACTCGCGATCGGGTTCGCTAGTTATGTAATAAAAAACACAACATATATAATAATGTTGCGCAACCATAAAAGAGCAAGTAGTTAACAAATAAACGTATACAAACTACAATTCTCATAAACAACTTTTACAAAATGTCTAATTAACTTACAAGTTATTGCATGATGTTTGTTTTTCCAACACTCCACTACAATTATAAATTTTCCATGGCTTATTTCCAAGAAAAAAAAATAACAACATTCGTTTGTAAATCTAAATGCGACATAAACATTTTTTAAAACAATTTTAGAATCCTTGAGTGACGTATTTGTGTAACCTGCCGCAATGTCGACCAAATAAACTGACTCACATTAAAACAAACAGAAATTAGGTATTTTACTCTTGGGGATTTTTACTTCCTCTTCTAGTTGTGTATTAGAATATAGTGAACAAGGAATCTTTTTATTTATATAAGAAATGCCGTGTTAGCTCAGTTTAGTCGTCTTTGTTTGAAGTAATATATATCATTTAAATTAACTAGTATAACAAATCTATATATTTCTTTCCCTCTATAGTAAAAAAAGATATTCCTATTTATCTTAGAAATCGGTCGAAAATTGTAGATTTTTTTAAAACAGATATTAAAAGTATTGTCAACAAACCGCCATGCAACGATTCTATTTAAACGATAAAAAATATGGATGTTACTTTATTGTAAATTATATTTTGTCAGGTAACCATTATATATATTTAACTTCTAAATAAATATAATTATTTTGTCTTATTTCTATAACGAAATCTACACTTTCTTGTTAAAAATTCAACTTTCTGTTAATAATCTGCTATACAATATAATTTTTTTTTTTTTTTTTTTCTATTGACAATCACGAAGTCTGTTTCATAAAAACAAATATTACTGTTTCAATTTCCTTTTATTTCTTTATTTCCACTACAATTTTACACATCCCACTCTCTCTCTCTCTGTCGCACTCTCTCTCTCTCTCTCTCAATATATATATATATATATATANATATTATATATATGGCTGTTATCGATTAAATTAAATGTAATACCTTAATTTTGAAAAATTACCAAAATATTAATTGATAATGTTGATTACAGCTGAAAATAAGATTTATGACTTTATGACGTCATTGAACGGAAAATTTCATAAAATGCCCATAACTTGGGTTTTTAATTAAAAAGTAATATAATATTTTTAGGAGATACATTTAAATGTAAGTAGTTCAAGGACTTAAAAATTTTTTATTGTTAATTAAGTAAAAACAAAGTTAATTTTTTAAAGTATTGATTTCCTTAATAAAAACTGCATTGTAAAAAATTAACTTTTTTTAGTTATTTATAATTAATTATTTATTAATAAATCGAAGACATTGTTTAAAATATTTTCTTTCATTTTCATCGCTAATTTATGGAGTAAAATATTTTAATCGATATAATTTTTTAACAATTAATCAAAAATTTAATCGTTAATTTCTGCAGCCCTAACATATTACATATATATATATCTGATTATGTCTGCGATTTTTAAATTATTTGGTTTGCTATTATTTTCCATTAAAAGTTTTTAAAAAATGCCTTTTAGTATGAAATGATGAATGAAATCAAATGCACTAACAAATTTGGGTGACAACTCTCGGATATATTTTTAACAACATGGAGTACTTTTGTCAACACTTTTATTTGCGTCATAATAAAAATAGTAAATTGTAATGTTGAGAGCAGACTTGGACTAGACGATTCCTGTAAATATCTAAGAAAATGTTTAATATTTTAGAATAAAACAACTAGAATTCTTTTTTTTTTAAATATCAAGATAATAAATGTAATACATATTTTAATTGCGCCAAAATATTATAAATGAGACAAAAAATAAAGATAAAATGGGTGATTAAAATAATACATTAAATCATTATAATATTGACAAAAACATAAGTAAATGTGTCTGGTAATGCTTTAATCAATGAAGAGCGATAAATTGCAAGAATTAAATATTATATTTAGTACATAATAAAAAATAGAAACATTTTAGTATCCAGAATTGAAAAAAACAGAGAAACAAAAGGATTAAAGACAGCAAAAATATTTATCAAAAATATATTTAAAAATAGAAGGAGAACAAAATTGTAAATATTACAGTTACAAAAACAGAAATCAAAAATTATTTTACAGTTACATAAACAAATAGGTTTTATCGTATATATCATCTGCTATTGACTTAACTTAAATACCAAAAATTAATTCGTCTTACGCTTATCAATGAATCGTACTAGTATTGCATTTTGCTATAGTTTTAAATGTTTATAAGGTGTTTGTTTTCTTATTTAACTCAGGTAATTCCTTTCATGTCTAAATTCCGGCTTTGTATTAGGTCATCTGTGTGTGTGTTTTTTTTCCAAGTTAGAATTAATTACCTAGAATTATATTACTACTTTGCTATTTTTTCTTCTATCTTCAAATGTTTCAAGGTTTAATTATTAAACTAATGGTGCTACTCTTGTGAGTTTAAAATATTCCCCAATAATTAACATTGAAGCTCATTTTTAAAAATAAACATTTGTATTGGTAAATCGATGTTTTCTTTGGTGGATTGTCCCACACAGAACATGTGTATTCTAGTAAAATGTTTACCAAATGAAGATAGTATTTTAGTTGCTTGTTATTAACACATCTGTAAAAGTTTCTCTTAAAAAAGAAATATTTTTTGTTTGACTTTTTATACAATTAATTCACCTAAGTGGGCAATGCTTTCTAGTATCTAATTTATTGTTAAATTGTATCTATCCATATAGATCAAACTTATTATACGTTTTATTAATCTAATTTAAATAATCACCCTATAAGCTAAGTAATGTTATTTAAAAGATAAGATGAGTTATGACAGTCTGCCTCTGTGTTTAGTAAGTTAGATTATTAATGAGAGCAACATTTGAAATCTTTAAAATCTGATTTTAATTTAAAATGCAATTTTGTATATGTTTCAAAATACTGTAAATATTTACGTAGTATACAAAAACTCAGCATATATCTATACGAAATATGTTTGAGCTTTCTTTGAATCAAAGACATAGGATGAACATTTTTATTAATATGCATTTCAAGTGTTTATTATGTATTATATCTAGCCTCCTTTGATAACTTTGCGTATGGTATCATTTTTTTTCATTTAGAGGTCTTTTATTACATTTCTCGTTTGAAAAAGGTTACATTACTTACAATGAATGAAAAGTCATTTAAAAAGCAGTAAGTAAACTATGAATAAAAAATGTAAACAAAATGAATGATTGCCATACGAAACAAACTACTTTTAGTCTCTTTAAAATTCAGCTTCATAAATAAAAACTAATCCATTTAATTTTACCGTTTTTTACCTTTTCTCTTTTATATATATATGCCTTACATTTGGAAATTTAGAAAAAATATTGAAAGAAATTCATTAAGCATTACTATATATAGTTTATGGAGACAGTTTTTAAAAAATAATTATTATTATTATCATTTTATTTTTTATTGTAATTTAATTTCAGTTTAAAGTCCTGCAATTTGCAATAATTGGATTAGAGCCGAATTTAAAAACATCGGAAAAATAAGTTATAATTATGGAAACCAACCATCGTGTCTTAATGGGAATGGTACACATGTCGATATCATCAGATTAAAGTCCCAGAATCATGTAAGTAATCGTATTTCTCATTTTTTTTAGAATTTCTCTAAAGCACTTTTTTTTAAAAATTCCTACAAATATACATTATTTTAATTAAAAGCTTGTCGTATTTACTTCCATGCACAAAATTAAACGATTTCTATAGAAATATTTTTCTAACCAGATCCGACCCAAGCTTAGCATACGACTCCAAGCAGGAAGGGGGGGGGTGGGGCAATATCTCATCCGCAGTGCGTACGTCGATAGAACAACGATGTGTATGTGCATTCTATTCAAGCGACCTTGATCGCGTCCTCTTGTTTGCCTTAATTTCTGGCAAATTATAAATACAGATTGTTACAGTGATATTGTAATTATGCTCATAGTCTAGTTTTATTATTATCTTAGGTTGTACTAAGGTTGTGTTTTTCATAGTTTGTTAAAAAAAAATTTTTTTAAAAATCATTATAAAGCATGTATAAAGATTATAATTCAAAATGATATCTGACATATTTATTTCATTCAAAATTTATAAAAAGAAAAAAAAATCTTACAGTCAGATCATAAAACATATTTTATAATAAAGAGAAGAAAAGTATAGTACAGTTCAAATTAGCTTATCAAATTGTTTAATAACCAGCCAGAGCCCAATTTTTGCGAGATTTATGAAATGCGTCCGGAGCCAAAGCCAGAGCTGAATTTGAGAAAATTGCGCAATTTAGGAATTACAGGAGCCGATATCCTTTATATCCTTAAATTAAATTTAGATTCATTATTATAATTTCATTTCTTCAATTAATAATTTCATGGATTTTTCGAAAGAAAACGTAAAACAGAATCCTGCCCAGAGGTTTTAGCGAATCAGTCAATTTATTTTAATATCAAATTTGAATTTTTATAAAATAACATTTTAGTAACACATAAACTCTGTGATATAAATGGAAAACTCTTATAGTGAAAGTGTAGTTTGCTTAAAAAATCAAATGAAAGGAATGGAGTAAAGAACCCATTTAAAAAACAACCCGTAATTACAAAGATTTTTTGTACTTTAAATAACTTATATATGAGAAATAACTAAAAGTGTGGAATACATTCTAAGCAAACGTTTACAGATTTAAAGAAACTTAACTCTCAAATGCTATAAAATGGGGACGGGTGGTTGAGTAGTCACCGATCGTTGGAGTGAAGTCAGCAAATTCGTTGATGTAAATAACATCAGACGGTTATTATACATGTGTGAAGAAAAAAATTAAAGTGCAGTAATTTAACTACGGTACATTAGATCGATCTAAACTTTTGATACAATTTATTGTTATTTGACACAAATCTCTGTGCAAAATTTCAGCTCGATAGTATCCTGGGAATATGGTCACTTTTGAGTTTTGTTTTTCCAACTTACGAACTGACGAACCAAAGAGATAGAATGGCGGGGAAGTTAATATAAGGGATTTAATTAAACAACCCGTTAAAATATTTTTTTTCTATGTCTTTTATATATGAGATATAAATTAAAGTATTGATTAAACTAAAAAAAAAAAGTCTGCACAGCAAGAAAAAAAACACATTTACAGACAGAACGTGACTGAATTCCATTAGAGTAAAGAGGGGTAGGGTAGAGGTAGAGGTGTTAAACCGATTGTTAAACTGAGCTCCAGCAAACACATGGATGTCAAAAACAACAGAAGGTGATCATACATTGATAAAGAAATAAACTAAAAGTGCATTTATTTAATTACGGTACATTTGGTCGATCTGAAGTTTTGATACAATGCATTGTTAGGTTACACGATTCTATGTTCAAAAAGTCATATCAATAAGCAAGATGGTAAAGAGGTCACATTGTACTTTTGGTTTTCCGCCCGCCCGACGGACGACTCAACGGACTGACCAAGAGAGAGAGCCGACGGAGAAGATAATATAAGTGATTGAAAAAAAAACCCCGTAAAAACTAAGTTTTTGACAATAAATCTCTACACATGCGACAGAACTAAAGCATTGATTACATTCAAAACAAACTTTTACAGACTTAATGTGATTTAAATCGCAAATGCTCTAAAATGGGGACGGGTGGGAATGCGGGTTGGTCACTGATCGTTGGAATGAACTCAGCAAACACGTTGATGTCAACAACGACACAGACTACCATGCATTTATATAGAGATAAACTAAATGTACATTAATTTTATTCAGTACATTCGATCGATCTGATATTTTTATACAATGCATTGCTAGGTGACATGAGATTATTTGCAAAATTTCATCTCGATAGCATTAAGAGAAGTTGTAAATTTTTTACTTTAATTTTTCCTCCCGCCCGACCTACTGACAGAGACAGAGCCGGGGGTGAATTAATATAAGGGATATTGTAAACAAACCTTAAAAACAAAGATTTTGACTATAAATCATCGTCTCAAATATAATAAGGATTTATTGTTTTAAAAAAATTCTGATTGCTATATTTTAGCATGTTTAACATAGTTTGCATCGCAAAACATATTTGCAATTAATAAAATTTACATATAGATCTACAGATCGGAAATATATTTTACAAAAGTATAGTAGTTATAGCAAAGCGCAACAGAAAAGTATAAAACAAACCATTGAATATAGACTAATAGGAAATGCGACACTCCTGCACACAAAAATAACCTGTTGCATAAATTTAAATGTAGATATCTTAAATGTATTAATTCTAATAACGGTACATTAGATAATCTGAAATTTTGATGCATCATTTGTATCATCGACATGAGTCTGCCAAAAATTTTAGCTTGCTAGCCTATAAAGGAAGTGGGTTAAAAAAAATCAGCAAGTAGACGCCGCAAGTTAATTAATATAAGCAAATGCAAAAAGCTCGGGCATTTAAAAAAGTAGTTTCTATTAAACAGCTAACCCATTTTAGACCCTATGGTGTTTTAGCTGTGTTACGTCATAGAAAACCAAGCTGCAAATAGCCGTTGTTTTCATGTTTCTAACTTATACACTCTCCTTACCCATTATGCAATTTAAAAATGTTTTAAAATGCTACGGACATAGTAACAGACAACGTGATCTTTCTGTAAATGTACAAGAGAATGTCTATATTGTCTTAATTTAAAAATAAAATGTTTGTTAAAAAAGAGACTCATAAAAAAAATCGAAAAAAAAAGAAAATATAACATTACAATTTTCTATGGGTGCGTTGTCTTCACTCTGTGAATTATTATTTAATCGATGTTTTTGCTGTTACGTTTCAACTGACTTTTTAAAAAATCCTTATGTTAGATTTATTCTTATGAAAGATTACAGATAGTTTTTTTTCACCCGCGTAATTAATTGCTGCGTTTTAAAATTAACTTGTAAAATTAGTAATATATTTAAATAAATTCCACTTGATAACGGATTTTCTTTCATCTTATTTTGTTCAGTTACTGTCTTGGACTGATTTCATTTTGCATCAATATAACGTAAACAGCTAAATTAAAGCATGAACAAAGGAGAAACGTATAATAAAAAAATTAAGTACAAAGAAACTTTCACTGGTTTTACTGTAAGGGGTCCTAATGTCAGGGGTCTTAGACTTTGGGGTCCTTTTGTTTGTTGCCATTGTGTCGGGATATATTATTGCCGTGAACAGTAAAGTGGAAGCCTTTTCCTCTGGAATTTTACTGAAATTGACGTTTTTAAGAGATGGTTTGTTTGTCACGGGCCCATTCGACCGGGCTGCATCGTTCGCGCCAAAGTGTGCCGCGATTTTTACACTATTGGTGGCAATATACCTGTCCCTTTTATCTTAATTATCATTTGATTCTTTTTAAATTTAGGAATAAAAATGTTTTATTTATTTTTTTTTCCAAAAATTGATACCATTTAGCTAGACAACTGTCTTTAAAGATTAATTTTTTTACCAAAAATATTTGCGTCCTATCAATAGTTTTACAAATCGGCTTCTAAGTGTCCACAGAAAGAGCATGCACTATTGTTTTGTTCACTTAGACAAAGAAATCATCAATTGTTAGATATGTACTTATGTAAAGTGTATTTTATAAAAATAAATCTTTACGAATTAGTGTGAAATTTTATATTAAAATTGTTATAAAAATTTAATTTTTAAATTATATTTTAACTTGATACATTTACTGATTTGCTTTTCGAGTGTAATTAAGTTGTTTCTAGAGACCAGTGAAACAAAATTGTAAATTTTACAATATATAGAATAAAAAAGACACAAATTGTGCAATGCAAATAAATGTAATCTTTTAATATTTAAGTAATAAACGAAAAGATCATCAAAAATTGCTGAAAAACCTGCAAAATTATTTTGGAAAGCTCAGTTGTGGCTTAGTTTAAATAATAATTTTCTTAGCTAATAGATTACAGTTGGTATCAATAAATTGTTGTATCTCTTAGAAAGCTGACTTGGTTTATTATGTGCTTGATGGCCCGTTTAGAGTCCGGTACTTTTCGTGCTGTACACAAGGCCACTACTTCTACTGTTCGAAAAGCATTCATTTAAAAGCCAATCATTTTCAGATGATACTCAACTTTACACTCACAATAATACCTCTGATATTGACTTCACTGTCCAATTGATGCAGTAAGGTATAAGTGAAGTAAAGTTGTTGGATGACTTTCAGTAAGCTCAAACTGAATGATGATAAGATTGAAGTACGTCTACTTTTAAACAATTAATTACATATTATTTTGACTCTTTTAAATTCTATTCAGGTAGCTAGATCCAAACATTGACTAAGAATATTGGCTAAATTATTTCTGACAACATGTGTACAAACAACTTCATTAATGACATCTGTTGCTCTGCCTTTTATACTGCCATCCGCAAGATCAGCTCAATCCGTCATTGCCTTGCTGTTATTGTCACAGAACTCAAGTCTGTGCTAATGTTCTATCTCATATTAATTATTGATATTCTCTTCTGTTGGGTGCGCAGAAACAATGCATTAAAAAGCTACAGAAATGTCAAAATTTAGTACCAGACTAATTCTTATAAGGTAGTTATTATATGAATTGTTATTTACTAATTAAATGTTTGCTTTTATCTCAAACTAAAGTATTGTGTGTCCGGTCTATTTCTGAGATACATTGCTAAATAAATTATCATTTTATTATCATCATGTTTGCTTGTTGTTTTTCTTTTCTTTGTATATTTACTTAACTATTTCTTTACACAGTATGTCTTACGAATTTAAATATACTTTCAATATCTATAAAAGTATTATAGGCTTTTTTATGTCTTAAATCATTGCCTAAAAGTTGACAGTTGTATTAGTTAAGTGCCACATCAAAAATCTATGAAGTTTCCTCGCAAATTATATTTTATATGATATATTAATGTTACAAGCAAACACCAAACACCGTGAATTGTATCACCCCATAAAATAACAAATGGTAATTTAAACAAATTCTTTAAACTTATCAAAATCTAAAGAGTTTAATTGTTTAAACAATTAATAAAAGAATAGTTTGTTTTTAAATATAATACCAATATAACATTTTGAATACGAAAATTATTTTATTTACATAATATTTAATTTACAATTTCAGTGGGAATGTGACAACCAGGATATTTATCCAAAAAACAAAGACAGTACTTACAATTATCTAATAGAGAAAGTCATCTTAGATTGTAACGGCAAAGCTCAGTGCAATTCATCAGACCGTGAACATTTAAAAAACAAGCCAATATGTCAACAGAATAAAACATTTGATTATATGGCGATTTCTGTCAACTGTAAACCAATAAGTAAGTCAGATTACAGTGAATTAATAATCTTTTAAAATCAAAACTTTATTAACATCTGTAAAGAAATAGGACATGTAACGTCAAGTATAGCCCCATTTGGCTTTAAAATTAAGTTTGGGCCATGCTATCTCCTTTACGTACTGTTTTATGCTTAGTTGTTAACATTTTATTTGTCATACTTCCAATAGAGATTAAGATTATTTTTTTAACATCTTTTTGTTTTTGCAATTCAACAAAAATCCTTTTGTATATTCTGTTGTGAGAAGTCCACACTTCCCCCAACTTGGTACATGCTGTGGCCAGATATAATAAAAACGTTTCTGCACAAGAAGTGTCTTCCTTTGATTTAACTCAATTTTATTTTACACTATGATCATTCATCCCGAATTTAACTTAATTCGGGATCTTAGCTCCACATACGACACGTTCAGTGGCCATTTTAACTCATTAAAATAAACTCCCCGAATTTAACACTAAATGACAGTGTCTTCTTAAAAGATATAGAATTTTTAAGTTTTCAGCAAAAGCCTGATCTCTGTCCGTAAGATTACTGTGGATGGCATGCGAAACCATATAAACGTGTTTAATTGTACTTGCAATCATGTATAAAGTCAAGAAAGGTCGTTTTAAATCTAAAGTCAAAGCTTTTATGTATCCTAATCCCTACATATTTAACATAATGTGTCATTGTAAAATAGTGACAAGTACTAGGAATAAATGATTTCGGCTCTTCAATTAGTCTTGTATATATTTATATAAAAATAATTTTAAAAAAATTTTCAAGAACACAGGGTGAATTTTTTCACGGGAAATATTACGTTAGTAAAATAGAATAGCATAATCTTCTGTAAAAAGGAACCTTTGTAACAGATTAGATAATTTATAGAGTTTTTTTAAAAACAAATGCTCTGTTACTTTGTTACATCTTCAGTATTACCTCAAAACATTTAAGTCAATGTTTACATGTTATGGACTATCTAGTTACGGGATAAAAAATTCATAATAACTAGATCAAACATGCGAACAAGCGTATTCTGCAGAATCGTTCATAGATCGGGCAAAGAAAAAAAAAGGGGGGGGGTGGGGAGAACACAACCAGCAACTAAAGAAATCAGAATAAGGCGAATGAGTGTTTTTCAATCAACCGTAGTGAACATGTCTTGAGATCAATAGTTGTCATGGTTGCTCGCGTCGTCTTGTGCTTGTACTCTGTTCTGGCCAATTACATATATAAATGGTGTAACACTTTAAATATGTGGCTAAATTGTATTTTTAGTTTCATTACATTTCTAAATTATAATTTTTTTACAACTACATTTCAGATGTTGACAATATGAATGTGTTCGATATAGGTTTAGATTCAACAACAATTAATGTCAATGATAGCAGAAGAATTTACATGACTCTACGATTATCAGGGAATACACACATACATCGCCATTGTAAGATAGATGTGAACAAACACCCATTCAGATTAACAGTTCTTCACGTGGACTTCGGACAAAATTTGAAATGCAATAAAGACAATTTTAGCCGATGTTATGGTAAAATTACCTTATTATCAAGTGACGGAAAAAACTGTAGTCATACATGGTAAGTTTTGATGATTGTTTAGTGGTAAACATTTGAAAATTGGTAACATGTTTGTGTCAATTATAAAAATTAATATTTAAATATTACTTTTTATTTTAAAGGATACGTAATTGTTTTAATAACAAAAAATGTAAGTAAAATTAAACAACATTAACCAAAATAATACCTTAACTATTTCAACCCTTTTTAGTCATATCAAGATTTAGGGAGAATTAAAAGTAATTCTAAAAATGCAATAATAATGTCACTTTCACTTTCAAGAATTAGTACTTGTGAATATTAATTTAATATATTTTTTTTTAAAAATCAATATTTATTTAAGTTAATCTTTAATTGTGTATAACACTTTTTATCTCGTTACCTTAAAAATTTCCATTACATTCAATATTTAATTGAAAGATTTTAAATCAAAATATTGATTTCTAATTATATTCTCCTAGCTTAAACATATTTTTTTGTTTCATAAACTACTGAAAATGTGTTATTATAGAAATTGAATTCGAGCAAATTTGGAAGTAATAACTCCATCACCTTAAATACTCATTTGTAACGATTAAATTTATTCAGATAATATACAATTCAATGAAATATATTCATGCATGATATATTTTTGTGGCCAAAACAAGATAATTTTTGTGTCTTATAATAATAAGATATATATATAATTGCAAACATCTTAATGAACCAAAAAAACTGTAGGAAGTACTTATCTTTAAACATATAGAGTTGGTAATGAAAAGCTGAAATTAGGGCTAGAACTGGGTCAGCAATGGCAGCAATGATGAAGTTAAAATATGGAACAGCAAAAGAATTAGCCTGCCAACAAAGCTTAGGCTTTACAGAGCTCCTGTCTAATAATAATATAATAATAACCCATTTTTTCAGTTTATGGCGAACTCTAGGGCAAGTGAAGTAGCTTTCACAAGTTAGATTAACCCACCACTTACGAGCAGGGGATTGTGTGGATAGCACAATGCCCCATGAGCCATGCCAGTAACGTGGTTTGAGCTCGTGTCTAGAGTTCTTCCCACCGTTCAGCAGTCTAAAGCGCTACTACTTAGACCACCGAGGCCCGCTCCTGTCTAAACCATTTCCCTTTATGGATGTGAGACCTGGACACTATTTGCAGCCACTGAAAGAAAGCTAGTGGCGTTTGAAAGCAAATGCAAGAGGAAAACACTCCAGATCTCCTGTTTACTACACAAAAGGAAAGGTTGTCAAGGACAGAATAAATTATATTGCAGGTCATCAATAAACCATTATAACAACTAAGAGACGTAAGATAGGATGGTTTTGTCATAAACTGCGACATTACGCTCTGGCAAAAATTATCCTTGAAGGCATTGTAGACGGGGAACGGTTAAGAGGTCGACAGTGATAAAGCTAGCTGGAAAATATAAAGGAATGAGGATAAAATTGCACGAATTATTGGCCTCCACTCAAAATAGGCCAATGTAGAAGAGATCGTTATCTGTTGGTGTTTCCATGCGCTCCCCCCAAAAACCGCAACGGTCACGGGACTGATGATGATGACGAAATACATCTACTTAAAGTATAAATGTCACGAAAACAAATTAACTTCTTTTTCCTTTTAAAATAATATATACTTATTTTTCGATGGCGATAAAATATACATGACATGACTAATATGATTATAAATATCCGTCATTAGAGAACTGTAATGATAAGAATAAATTTTCACATACCAAGCCTGGGCATGAGACGTGTTCTGTGTCAGGTATCGTTGTCTAGTGTTCTGGTCCAAGGCACGCACACCAACAACTGGCGTACAGTAAATGACACAAGTCCTTTTCTCAAAAGCAATCTTTATTATTCTGATGGCCACTTGTCAACTATGTACAATTTTTCTCATTTAGTACAACTCCAGGTACCCTAACTACAACATATCTCAGCCCTATGGTCCAACAGACCAACATGGCTCGTGGATCCCTGTGTTCCCTTGTCACCTGGTGACATTGTCTCCCTCACTTATTCCCCCACTCATCGAGATACACCCAAGTTTTATACCCGTGGGCCTGGACTCGTGGACTGACCTTGCACGGACCCTGATTCCCGTCCCCATGTTAATCTCGTTCACAAACATCACAACATGAGCTTGTGACCAGGCAAAATTATAACTTTCACAAACAGAGATTCTCATACCCCTGACATTCTGTTTAAAGTGACTCTAATTAGTGAAGTCAATATTGTGTTTAGTGCACCTATTAATTATACTTTTAATCTGGGCCGGACATCGACAGCCTACTAATGGAAAAAATGTTTATACTATCCGTTGTGTTCCTATTACAATTCTTCTACTATATAACACATCATTTGTTCGTCTAATAACTCTTGACGCCTGGTCTTCAATTCTAAATGTATATAGTATCCTTTAATGACGAAATACTATTATTAATAGTGTCACGACTTCTGACACCAAATGTCACGTCTTACACCAGATGTAAAGTCTTACACAAAGTGTAACGTTTTGTCTCTTAAACTCTTAATGTATGATATTAAGTGTGACGTATTACTTGTATATTATTCCAGAGCGAAACTTGATCATCTCGTAAGAACAGACGCTTGTAGGCGTATATCACTGAGATACTCCAACTTCTATGTAAACACATGAGTGTTTTATTAACTATTAAACTTTAATTTAACACTAATAATAATTACACTTTGTACATAAATAACATCAGTGGAGAGCCATGCCGACTTCACGCACACTTTTTCTTCAAATACTACTACTGGCGCCTTCTTGCATTCATTCTTCACGTGATCTCTTTCTATTAATAACATATTAATTACTATCATGTGACAAAAAGCACACTTACATCTCCATTATTTCTAGCCAATAAAAGTTATTACTAGTTAATCGAAAGAGCTCTTACATTTTAATCAAAACTGGTTTGTAATAATTTTTTTTTAATAAAAAACGTGTTTACATATGTATATGCTTTACTTTAAGAAATACACTTATTATGTTCGAAAATGAACCCATAAAACTTATAAGACTTGTATACATTTATTAGAAACACATTTACACATTAGGGTGGAGTGAAAACTAGAAATTTTTTTTAAAAAATTTATTTGACTTTAGATGGTTATTAAAACTTGCGCTGTGGTACAATCAACTACTTCGTAAAAATATTTTATTTTAAGTAACATCTTGAGGTTCCACAACCGACTTCAAAATTTAACCATTTATAAGTATCTTGTGTCCTTTTTGATGCTCTCTCTGAAATGACCGCCAATCAACTACCTACTTATGCAGATGTTATGAAGTTTTACAATCTGACTAAGCAGACTCTTAAATGTGAATTGAACAATATAGATCCTCCACATCACAATGTGGCAGAAATAGTGATAACAAAAGTAGAGCAAATATTGGACAAAGCTTCTAAACCACATGCAAGCCACCGCCGTGTCCAAGAAATGTTGAACAAGTACCACAAGACATTTATGAATTTTCTGAAGCCATATAACAACATTTTCAAAAAAGAGCTGCCAGATTCATTACTGGAGAATATTCAAAACTGACAAGTGTAACACCGTTCGAAAAGTCATTAAACCTTGAAACACTAGAGGAATGAAGAACCAAGAGTAAATTAGTAATCTATATAATAATGCGCCTAAGCGCGTCCGTCAGTCAGAAGCCCCTATACCACGCAACTCTTGATTACTTTTTTAAAATTGAAAATATAGACGTAAAAATCATAATGATTTTGGGTTTGAGATTAACAGAGGGTGTGCTTTTGCGCGCCGTAATCTATATAATAATGCGCCTAAGCGCGTCCGTCAGTCAGAAGCCCCTATACCACGCAACTCTTGATTACTTTTTTAAAATTGAAAATATAGACGTAAAAATCATAATGATTTTGGGTTTGAGATTAACAGAGGGTGTGGTTTTGCGCGCCGTAAAAAAAAACATTAAGTGGCGTCATGAAGCTTTTATT
>MUZC01002079.1:84273-117706 GCA_002072015.1 Radix auricularia | reverse complement strand
CGGGTGGACGGACGGGTGGACGGACGGGTGGACAGACGGGTGGACAGACGGATGGACGGACGGATGGACGGACGGATGGATATTGTCATTAAAGCCCAATAAACAGTTTAACGAGATATGTTAAAAGATGTATGAACGTATCTTTAGTTTGTTTATATAAGTAAGAAGCGTTCGTGTCAAATTGATTGACAAAAAATCGCTGTAAAAGTCGATTATATGCTACTTTCTCGTTCAAAATCTGATGGCTGTCTGTTGAAACAGGGAATTTCAGAATTGATATTAGCCGCTGTACATTTTAAGAATTAGACAAATATGTATTAAAGTAAACAATCAGATTTTTTTTATTCATCGTTAAATGAACTAGTGACATAATGCAAAATGTAACTAATTTTTTTTTAAATTCTCTTTCAATAAAGAGCCTAATTATCATAATGTAAAATAAATGTGTCTCATCACAGGCTTCCATCAGCTACATTTAACATGTTTGAATGTTCTACCAATGATGTAAATCTTGACATTGATATGTCAGCAGGCTTTGTCTGGATAGAGATTAATGGTAATTAACGTTTATTTCTTTTGAAATGAGAAAATTATGAAGTTGGAATATTTATAACAATTTAAAATTATTTTTAGTTTCGAAAATATAAAGGCACTGAACAAATGCATTCCAATAGTTTGAATTTTTTTGTTTTTATCAAATGTTTGGAAAATTCATCATACTCCGTGCAGTCATCAACGATATTAAACTTCATTGTAATGGATCCAGGACTGGAAATGAATCCACAAGCTTTATGAGTACTCTGGGTAAGGAAACAATTTCATTTTCGTTTCTAAAAATTGTGTTTATTAATTTCAATTTTTAATGTACATTTTTATAAATCTTTACTTTTAATTAGTCACTAAAAAAAAGTATCAATGCAACTAAATAAGCAATTTAAAAAAAAAAAAAGTAAATAGTTAGTTCTTTTTTAAAGATATAAAAAGCGAGTCAATCATGCGGGTTTTAA
Organism: Radix auricularia; assembly: GCA_002072015.1. NCBI lineage: Eukaryota > Metazoa > Mollusca > Gastropoda > Lymnaeidae > Radix > Radix auricularia. The sequence continues at coordinate 116,699 of MUZC01002079.1, read as the reverse complement.
ATTTTAGCCGCTGAACAAATTAGTCTGAAACTCCTAGTCCAAAGTTTTCTTGCTTGCCATACGTGGATCTCATATACTTCATTATAAGCCTCTACTGTCATCTGTCTTTATTGCCATGACATTTTGTCATTTCGTGAGCTTGTTGTTTTTTTATCTTGTTGTCCTGTTACATATCGTTTTGTATTTTGTCATTTGCAGTATAGTCTTTTATTGTTTTACCTGATTACCTTCTCCTTTCTTCTAAACTAGCAAAATACCTAAACACTGCATCGAAGAGTAGGAATTCAGTTAGAGTTAAGAACCAAGGTTCCGAATTTAATGAAGTCGGGAGCATAAGTATAAAGAAAGAACTTTAGAATTGTTCATTTTAGCAAACGGCATTAACGTTATAATAAAAATATATTTAAAAAATCCATCGGTGTTGTTAAATTAGGGAAAGCCGCCTACCAAATTTTGTGAGGATCAATTAAAAAAACGAGAAAGTTTAGCATGGCGAACATTGTCTCAGGTTGAATCTGTTACGCGTAAAATTTCAAAAACCTGTTAATGTCAATCTCGATTAATATTTTAATATTTTTGTAAAGAAAACCTCAAGGTTGTGAAATATCAAATTTGGAACAAAAAGACATTAAAGTGCTCAGGGCCAGAACGGTGTCAAATGTAAAGCTGATTGGCCATACATTTTTTATCTGGATGACAATGGAATTTTTTTTTAATCCATAACCTTTATTTTCTTCGACGTCGTACGTCGTAATGTTTCCATTAGCACATTCTCGCGCCTGCTTAGGCACTGGCGGCGCCCATCCCCTCTAGGTCAGCGGAGGACTTTCTCAGCGTTAGTCATTTCTCAAAATTTTTATAGTGGCTTTTACATGGGCTCGATCCCACGCCCCTCAGCTTTGTGAGGCGAGCGCACTACTGACTCTGCTACCCTATTTAGTCAATATGTGTCTATATGTTTTAGTGGGGAATACAGATTTAAATTTAAGGAAAAAAATGAAGAGTTTTAATTAAGAGTTAAGTTCGCTATGAAATTTTAAAATGAGCCATCATCTCTTTTGAATTAAGTTTGGTTGAAAGCAATCAGTTTACCCGCTAGACACTGTTTAAAATACATTTTATACTACAACAATAACAAAATTGACAATTTGGGCCGTTGGCCTCTAATAAATGGAATTTTAAAAGTTTACGTCATTAATTTTTGTGAGAACATATTCAACAAATTCCATAAGTTTGAAAGCGATCAGATGAATATATTAATATGTAGCTTTCGTTAGAAGAGAAACTGACAGGACTATAATTATTCTAAAATGTAAAATTTAAAAAACCCTTTGATCTAAATCAACATATATTTTAAAATAGTGGTCAAATCCAGTAAATTAAAATTTACTATGAAGAAATAATGTTTAAGGTATTTTTTTTTTGGCCCTTGCCCAAAAACGTAATGGTCATTAGGAATTAATTGCACTATATACATTTAATATGGATCATTAAGTTTTTATGTATTAAGTTTGGTCAAAATCCATCCATTTAAACAGAAGCCAAAGCTTAAATAAGAATGTATATCGCTCAAAAAAAATACAAAAAACATCTACATTTTGGTACCAGCAGTATTATGTTTCTATTTACTTGGAAAGATAGAGCAATAGTCATGAGTCAGTTCTTATATATCCACTTTTAGAAAAAAAATACATCTTGGCTCCGGGTCCCTAGAGAGTGGTAACTTTAATTTTTTTTTCCGCTAATTATCTTTGTGAGAGTGTACTTAACAACTTCATAAACTTTCATGCTTTTTACCAAAACGAAAAATTGAAAGAATTAATTAGTGATGAGTGAATCATCCAAAAATGATCATTGGCCGAAACACTTACAAGATTCTGCTATGACTTTCAAGTATGCAGAATAATAATGAATTTTCCAAGCAATAATTTGTAAGCTATATTATAATTTGATTCGAGGTGCTGTAGAAAACTCCAAAACAAAATACACCCACTGAAGGAATTAGTTTACTAGAAATACGAGGCAAGATTTGAGATGCTGGAAAAGCTGGTAAGAGGTTTCATGGTTTACAGCGGAAAATAAATTGTGCATGTTATGGAAGTCCATAGTTTATGTGATTTAACAGGGGATGTCAACTTATTTGTTACGACTAAAAGAGCTGAATACAAATTTAGGATTTCTACTGGATGTTAAAATTCTTCTATCCAATATATATGCTGATGCAACTAGTTGAAATTGGACATATTTTATGAATTTCTATGACACGGACATTAATAACGACTGACATTTTATGCCAAATACATTCTTAAAGAAGTATATTTATAAATAATTGAGAACTGTCAATTTTTAAACAGGAAGTAGATTAAACTCAAATAAATAATTCAAAGTAATACAAGACGTAAACTGCCGCATTTATTCATTTAACATGCTGTGAATACTTAGACTATGAATAGACTTAAAAGCCAAAATTTTATAAAGAAAGGTCTAAATTTACATATTTGTGATGGACTTATCTGAGTATTATTTTTAAAAATAAATAAATAAATAAGCTTTTTAAATTGACTAAAATTAAAGAAATATTATAAATATTAAATATTAGTGCTTAAACTTAAATTGAAAGCATTCCAATTTATAAAATTTTTAAAAGACTGAAGACTAAGTAAAATCTCAGTTCTTTTACTTATACCTTTTAAAAAAGTTAATAATTCATTAAAAAATATTTTTTTAAATTGCTATACTTATCAAAATTTGAAAGGGATTTCTCCACGTAAACTTTGTTTGCAAACTGAGTTAAAAATTAAGTTACTACGTTTCACTTATCTGAACAGTACACTTTAAAGTGATCTCGTTTATTTAAAAAAAGGATAAATTGCTAAATAGTGTGGTCCTGGTGGATGCCATTATCAAAAGCATGTTCTCAATCGTTAGTGAAAGACGCCTCAGTATGTTAGGACATGTAAAAAGATTGCGCCCTGGCCGCATCCTCTAACCGCTTTTTCAAGGATCTCCAATATAAGGAACTGGCATCTGGATACCGAAAGACGTATGTGATTTAAAGATGTATGCCAATAGTACATAAAAGCATCTAGAATATGCACAAGCAACTGGGACAGATCTACATGGCAAAACATTGTAATAGAAGGCGTCAGAGTGTACCAGAAGTGAAGAATAAAGAAAGTTGAAGACAGAAGAGCTAGGATGAATGCAAAAATATTTGGAATCACATAATTCGTCTGCAAAAACTGTTGCAAAGACTTACAATCAAGGATAGGACTGCACAACCTTACGAAGAAATGAAACTCAGACCAATCGTGATGCACTAATTTTTTGCGAGACGGAAGGAAGCAAATGGAGTCAATAAATTAGGTCTTTACATTTTATTATATACGAGAAAGAAAAAAATAATAATTGATTACTGACCGGAAAATGAAGAAATGACTCAATGTTCATCTTTTAATACATGTATGAACGCACATTTTAATTTATTTGAATCTTTTCTATAAACTATGTGAAAAAAAACTCTTTCATTAAAAAAAATTTTTATAGCTAATTTTTTTTTCAAAATTTTTATAAAGCCTTAACTACTGACTGTAAATATATCTTCTGATTTTTTTCCATAAGATTAACTCCATTTAAAAAAAAAAACACATACATCTGCATTAAAAGTTTATTCAACTGATAATAAATATATGAAATTCTTAATGTAGGTCTGAGTATTTTAGACCCTTATAGCCCGGCCTACAACTCCAACGTTCGGCCTCAGTATAAGTGAATTTCCTTTGAGAAATTCTCCACAGTGCATGTGCTGCCTGACCCTTTCACGTGAAGCTTGAGCCATATATGCATAGAATCTTACTACGCCGGTACCATGGGCTTCAATAGTTTTAGAGCTTTTTCGTACTGAAGCTCAAATGGCCTATTTTTTCAAACCTTGGCATTTGCAAGTGACAAGCGTAGATCGGGCGGCGAGAAGCATTCGTGAGGTCCCCTCGCCGGGACCATGTATATTTTTTCTCTGCTTTTGGGTCATGTGACCAAAATCTCGAGCTTGTTGACCACATCCATGAAGGAGTGTCGTTTTAGTTGTGAGAGTTTTACCCACCTGCATCTGAAAACAGGGTTCGTTGCAATCCATTCTACGATATCTTTCCACCGTAGTTAATATTTACTTTTCTCGTCGTAATTTTATTGGTTCTACATTTGCCAAGATTTCTACCCCATCGTTTGGTGTGGTACGTAACGCCCCACAAACAAGTCTTTGAGCCTGATTTTATACTCTGTCTAGATCCTCGAGCGCCGTTGTGCTCGCAAAGGCCTGGGGTAACGTCTTACACTAAATACATATTTAAATGATAATAAAGTAATTTGCAACATGCTAATGCTCAATGACAAAATAAGGCTTTTAGGTGTGGTGGGGGGTCAAATCTTTTTTAAGTCATATTGGAGAATGGGGGGGGGGGGAGTTTTTGTGACGAAGTGTGACAAGGGGAGGTGAAGGTAAAATAGGCAAAACTCGCTGACGTCAATTATGGACGGCCTCTTTTAAGTTTTTTGTGACATTGTGTTTTTTATGTTGACATTATTGAAGAAATACAAAAGAGCATAAAAGTGTTATTGTCTTCAACACTGCAGGAAGGGGCCTCTATATATGACGTCACGCGCCTGGGGTGGGGGCGGAGAATGGTCACGCATTTGTGACGATGTAAGATAAGTGGGAGTAATGTTGTGTAAGATGTCGCGTGATGTCATTCATGAATGGCCAAAAAAACTTTAAAAATATAACAATATAAGCAGTGAAATCGCCATCCCGTAATGTTATATAACAGCTAAGACAACGGTGGGCTAAAGAAAATCTTCTACTAATTTCAAGAAATGGAAATATTAATCAAACGGATATATTTCTAGCAATTTGTGAAGGCTTGGTCTGAATAAAATATTAATTACTTTTAAATAACTAAAAAATCAGAATTTCCTTTGTCTTAAATTATAAAACATTGTTGCATATCAGTCTTGACTCAGTCCGTCACGTATGCAGTTTCAAGTCTGAACGATTTACGTTACAAGGTATTATGCAAATTAAATTTTTGTGCATGCGTATGCATTCAGTGTAGACTCCCTCTCCCCCGCCTGTATGCAGCCAGACACAAAGTAACATTTTTCAAAGACACCCCCTCCCTGTGCTCGCGTACGTAGCATTTAGATGGCCCTAGTTAGCAATTCATGAAAAAAAACACAAGAAAACTCTCCTGTTTTTAAGTTTTCTTTGTACAGAAATGCAGATACTACGCTTTCAGTTTTCATTAACTTAAATTGGAGACCTTGTAGTTTCAAATTAAATTCGTTATAGTTGGTAAATAAATCATTTATAAATAGTACGTAATTTAAAAAAAAATAATTGTGTCACAAATCATGTGTCTTCGTTTTCAAGGAATTACAACACTGAATCAAAGAGATCATAAAATCGATTTAAATACGTACTGGTTGATAATCAATGTAATTCTGTTGAAAAAAAAAAAATAAAAATAAAATTAAAAACAATAATAATAATTTAAAATAATAAAATGCAGTAAATGTAGTTTATTTTTAGTTTTTTTTTAAAAAATCAAAGCATCCAATCATATAAAGATAATGAATATTTTACTTTCATTAATGTTTATTATTTATTATTTTAAAACTATGGATTTATAATAAAAATATTTTAAAATAACACATAAAATAATTAAATCCTAAAATAATCACTAATATTAAGGTCTAATAACTACGCCATGGTTCTTACAGGTAGGATAACTTACCATTCAATAACAATTACGATAACTAAAGACATTGCCAAAGATAAATTAATATAATATTTTTTCCATAATATCAAAATAAATATATAATTTTTGAATCGTTAAGATATTTTTTTTAACACAGGTCACTTAACAAATTCATTTTAATTAATTCGTGTTAATAATCTTTTACTCATTTGTTTGTTTAGTACTTATTGCAGAAAACTATACATTTCAGATTTTAATTTTATAGTTTTAAAAAAATTCCAATCAGCTTTTGACCTGATATATATTTACAGACACGACGCTGTCGACTTTAACCACGCTTGAAACACATACAAATAAAGAAATTTATGAAACTGGTAAATTTTCTTACAAATTTTTTTTTATATGAACAATGCTTCTAATTTGTTTTACTCTTAATAACATATTTTTTTTTTAAATAGCAAGCACCTGCCTTTCTTTTAAAAAGATCAACATTATTTGCTTTCTTACAAGTGTTCTGGCAATTGTAGCTTGGCTTCGCACACTTACAGTGGTCGCTAATATTTTGAAACATTGTTTAAAAACTAATTATGAAAAACATACAATTATGTATAATAAAGAATAAAGTAACAAATAATGAATACCTAATTTATACACATGTATACAACTTGCGCACTGCATTCGAGAACAAATAAATACAACATTTTGGTCATTTAAAAAGATTTACATAGAGCTCAAAAGTAAAGCAAATATTTTTTAGAATATTACAACGTATTTTACGCCATCAGTTAGGAAAGACTTAGAGTGAATCACATCCTATTGTGTTATCAAAATATTTACAGTTTTAAATAGTCATGGAAATTTTTAAAAAATATCTTAGTTGTTTACTAAAATTAAAGAGATATAAAGTTAACTGTTCATAAAAACATTGATTAAGTTATCTTAATTTTGTAGTGAGTTAAATTATAAAGTAAGTTTCCTTAATGAGAAGACTACATGGTAAGTTGCTATTAGAGTTTGTAATTATAATCGTGTATTATTTATAACAGTGCCAACTGTTTTTATATCTTAATAATTTTGCAATGAATGATATATTTTTTAATTTTTTTTTTGTTAGAATCAATGCGCCAAGACAAATTACACTGCTTTTTTTTTAATGCAGTGGAGTTTATCCTTAACATTTATGCAGGGTTGTTAAGGATTATTTCTGTGATAGTTTCGAAATTATAAGATAGATTTTCCTCTTTATTATAAAATATTACTATTTAAAATTATTATATTCAATAACAGTTTTATCTTTTTAACTAATTACAATTTCAATCCAGAGTAGCTACTGAAATAGACAAATGACGATCAGCCTGGTTATACTGCAATATAAACTAATGTCTGCTGCTCTAGGAAGAGAGAATTAATAACGAAATTCTCAGTGATTTTCTGGCACACATATAATCCTTTCTTACATAACGTCTAATCTAAAAACATTCAATTTTATTTCAATTTAATGGTTTATTTATTTCACAGTGTCTTCTTGATGTCACCATTTTATGCAAAAAAGTTTTTTAAAAAGGTGGATATTTTTTAACCCACTTCTCTGAAATTTTCCTGCAGGCTCATGTCGAAAATAAATATTTTCTATCTGAATTTACGATCAATCGAGTGAACTGTAAATAAATCAATGAATTTTTAGATTTTTTCTGATTTAAGTCTATGAAGATTTTTAATTTCTGTGCTAGTTTCGTGGTGTTTATCATATTAAAATAAATTTTTAATACGTTCCTTCCGAACGGTTCATTGCGTATTACTTTAATGATACATTAAATAACATATATTGTAATCAGTAAATCTAAATATTATTAATAGATAGTTTGACTCGCATTTTGCACTTTATTAAAAACGTTGTTATAACCATCTTCCTGTGATAAAATCAAGATGAAATTTAGGAGGCAGACTGTAGTAGTTTTTATTATAATATAAATTAAATTTTGTATACATGAGACATAACTACAATCTACAATTTTGGAATCTTGCATTGTTGTTCAATTCATATTATAATGAGCATACCTTTAATTATTTACTGTGATTTTTCTTCATTTAACATTAAACGTGTTGTCTTTTTCAGGCCAAAGACAATCAACTGTTTTAAAAATTGTGTTAACTGAAAAAATTGGATTGATTAGCATCAATAATTATGCAGGTATATACATATATTTAAACCCAAAAATGTAGTAAATATTGCTTGTTCTAATTTTTATTTTAAATTAAAACATCTTATAATTTGAGGATAATTTCATTCACGTTTATTACTGATTTTTTGACAACTGTGGACTTATTAAAAAAATAATACAACAAAATAAAATAATTAAATACTGAAAAAATAACTAATTTCAAGGTCTAATAACTTCGCAATGGTTCTTACAGAGGATAAATTTACATTCAATCACAATTACGATAACTAAAATACATTGGCCAAATACAAATGCATACAAAATTATTTCATCAGCATCTATATCAAAATAAATGGATAATCTTTGACTCTTTAAAATATTTTTAAACACATACTAACTTTTACCAACTTATTTTTTATTAATTAGAGTTAATTCATTTTCTGATTTGTATGATTTTTAATTATTGAAGGAAACTATACATTTTAAATTTTAAGTTTTTAATTAAAGAAAAATAAAATCAGCCTTCGATCCCATGTTTATTTACAACAGTGGTTCCCATACTTTTTTTACCCACGGACCCCTAGGTGAAAAAACTACTTAAATGCATAGTGCAAAAATTACACACCCAAAAAAGAAACGTTTGGGTTAAGAAGTATTTATTGAAATTGTAACTTTTTAAAAAAATAAAATTGAAAATAACTTTGATCAAATTGATGTGATTTTATGAGTGTATTTATGTGTGACTCAATGATTTTGAGTAGCAACCGCAAATTTCCATGAGCACCAATTTCTAGTCCGTTTCTTATATTTATTATGAGATTTTTAAGGCATTGAATATTTTTTTTCTACTAAATAGGAAGACGGGAAAGAACTCTATAACATTCTGTACAATAACCCATAATGCAAGATGTAAAATTGGTATCACGTTTCGTAACCACAATTTTTGGTATCCTAGTTCAAACATTGGTTCAAGTTCTTCATTTCAATAAGCTTCTTCTGTATTAGTATGGATAGATATTTGTTTGTCCACTCGCAATAGGGTTCAATTGCCATTTTGGGAATATCTAAGTCAATAATACACATTCAAATCTTTGGTTCAGGTGGCCATGAAGAGCTTTTAATTTTGACACTAAGTCACAATAAAGCCAGAAAATCTTTATCTCTATTTTGCAATTTTGAAAGATTTGGAAACTGAAAACATTCTCTATTTCTAAGTTTTATTTGTACAAAAAAAAAAAAGTTTTGCAACAAATGCTGATTTTTTTTATTAAGCTTTCAGTTTTGCTCAAATTTAATTGTTTACTTTGTACTTTCAAATTAGTTTAGTAAAAATTGGTAAATAAATCATTCATAAAGGATATGTCTTTTTTTTAGTTAATTGTGTCGCAAATCATTTCTTTGTTGTCCAGGAATTCCAACACTGAATCAAAGAGAGCATAAAATTGATTTAAATACGTATTTGTTGATATTCAACGTACTTCTGTGTCAATAATAAAACGATTGTAGTATCCTTCATTTCCCAAACAATCTGGAGAAAAGAAATTATTATTCTAAGACATTACTTTTAATTTTATTAAATGAACTAATAACGTAATCTTGTGATCCATGCAAACTGTCACTATTACTTTTGAGAATGAAAGATGCCGATGAATAACAAAATGTAATGAAAATTCATTAGTTACAGGTTGCTTTAAGTATGCCAGAAATTCTAGGGTACAGCCTTAACTTCAAAAAATATTTTTCATTAAAAATAATTCACATTTCGCATGTGTTTTCAAACATTTAGCCATACATAAAAATTCAATGACACTGTTTTGTCGGTACTGTTTCTTTGACCTATTTCCTAAACAAGCTATAGCTTAGGGCCCCGCCTTCTTAATGGTACCATTATTTTTTTTCATAACATTAATATAGAATATGTGGACTTAAAAAATGACCCCCATATCTCAAATGGCCTATGGGCCCATATCTCAAATAGCCTAAATCCGGCAAAGAGCTCGCCAATTTTCTTATGTTTTGTAACAAACCACTGTTAATAATTATTAACGTTTTAAATGGAATGCTACAGTAAATCGCTATTGCAAATAATATTTGATGATAGGATACCATTTAGATAATTATAACTAGCAGGCAAATTAAAAAAATACCCAAACTTGCATATCTCTGACCTACTTTTTTTATTTCCGCATTTCTTAAGCATCAAGCTAGACCTTTCAATAAACCGAGTATTTTGATTGGTTATAGCTGTGGAAATTACCCCAGACTTAGTAACTTTTATAGGTAATACAAAAGTGTATTTCATGACTTGATAGAACCTAAGATCGTATTTAATTAGTTTAAAAGTACTATTTGAGATATTGGTATTTATTTTAATGTCGATAATAATAAAAATTACTAAAAGTTTTATTATTGTATATGAAACTTTGCACGGACACCCTGACGGTGATCAGGGACCCCTAAATCAATTTTAATTTTCTACGGACCCCCATGAAAGGTGCCGCGGACCTCTGGGGGGCCGCACGGACCACTTTGGGAACCACTGATTTACAGTCATGACCCTTTCTACTTTAACCACACTTGGAACACATACAAAAAAAGTGTTAATGAAATTGGTACATCTTCTAAATTAATTTTTGTATTAACCATCCTTCCAATTTTAATTTGCTTTATTCTTAAAAAATTAGTTGTATTTTTTCAATAACAAGTTTTTTTTCCTTATAATGTAAAATTTGTTTTATTTCTTTCACATGTTCGTGCATTTGTTTTTTTGCTTCCAACACTTACAGTTGTCATTTTTATTTTCAAACATTTTTTAAAATCTAATCATGACAAAAACAATATTTTATACTTATAAAGAAGACATTAATTAATAATAAATCACATATTTATTCAGATATAGTTTATTTACAGAAATATTGTGATTTTTCTGCATATAACAATAAATCTGTTTTTTCCCAAGTCAATACACATTTAACTGCATTCAAAAACATATAAGATCAGCCTTTGATACCATGTTTTTTTTCTCAGAAACGATCCTCTCTACTGCAACCACACATGGAACACATAGAAATAAAAGTTTTAACGAAACTGGTACATTTTATAAAAATAATCTTCTTATATTAACGATGCTTCATTTTTTAAAAACTTTTAATAATTTTGTTTTTTTTCCTCAAAATATAGCTTCTTTTTTTTCAAAAGATCTTCATTTTTTATTTCTTTCGCATGTCCTTGCATTAGTAGCTTGACCTCCAATACTTCCATAGTTCACTTTTTTTTTCAAACAGTGTTTTAACACATTTTCAGGGTAACAAAAATTATTGTTTAATAAAGAATAAATTAAATATAAATCACATATACACCTTTCACGCACTGCATTAGCAAATAAAAAAAAAAAACATTTTGGTCATTAAAAAAGATTCAAGAGTGCGCGAAAAGTAAATTAAATGTTTTTAGAATGTAAATTTTTGGCTGATAGAAAAAAAATAAAACTTGATTTGAGAAATCTTTTAAAGCTTTTGACCGTAAATATATATTATTATTTCGTGCATCCCTCTAGGTTCGTTACGTCATTTAAGAACAGCTCTTGTGAGTCAAAATTAAATATTGCACAAATTCTTAGCGTGCAGGAATGATACCGTGCCTTTATTAAATGTGTTTACGGAAGTTGCTATCATGCAGTGAGCGATTCGCACAATAAATTATTTTTTTTTTGTATACTTCTGGTAAATTATAGATCTAAGTAAATTCACTTAAAATTAGACAAAAAAAAATGAGAGGAGCCAAATGACTAAAATAATTAGAATCCCCATGGAGTTAAATTAAATGATAGTTGTAAACGATGAAATTGTCATTTATCTTATCTTAGATTTACAGACGCTCCTTCTATGCAGAAGATAATTGCGTCCACAGACCATGAGAGATGATCTGTTGGCAAGTGATGCAGCGGTCACATGCCACGGCTATAGGGGTTCCACGCATTACCCCAGCCGCCTAACTATTGTCTAGTTAGGTACCCATTCGGAGCTGGGTGACTCGGGGACTCCTCAGGCCCCGAGAACAAATCCTCACTTTCGTGTGGATTCGAACTCGTGACCATCAGTGTGACAGTCGAGAGCGCTACCTCTCGACCACCACGTCCCACGTGACTTGGACTTAATCCAAAATACAAAACAGGATGATCGAAATTCTTACTTTGTAAAAACAAAGAATTCATGGGCAAATATTGCAAAGAGGGATTACAAAACAAATATCAAATAGATTAGAGTATTTTGAATAATAAATTTTGATCTGGATAACTGGGAAAAAAAATCCATCTAAGTTCTTTTTATTTTTCAATTTTAATATCAATGCAGCGTTTAAAGTTTATAACACAACCAAGTCAGGAAATGTTAAATATGTGAATAACTATATGCTTTTTTCACGGAAACGGCTTAATAACTTCTACTCTTTTCTTATAGAAAAAATACGTTTGTTACACGTCTAATTTTGTATACGTCCAAAAGTCTGGAGCAGGTTAAGCATGTTTACCGATGTCCAGCTGTAATTTTAATGTATTTCTATTCAAATCGTTCTTCAAAATAAAATGCCGTTTTCATACAGCACAAAATGAATATAAAATTACCTAAAATTAATTTTTAACTTATTAGACTATTTAGACGCTAAATCAATGAGAAGCCTGATCAAGTTTCTCTGTACCAATACGGTTCTTATTGTGGGTAAAAGCGGTAATCACATTAAAATTAGCATCTTAATCTCAAGTTTTTAAAAAATCACTTTAATCTAGTACAAAATTTGAGTTGTTGGCTCAAAATAAGTTTTAAGGCCGTCGTCAATGGCAATTGATAACAGTTTCATCTTCTTGACAGACTGCTAGAATCGCCTGGTTTATTGACAGTCATACGTGCTAAATTAGTCTGTTTCATAGGCACATTTGAGGCGGATCAAATTCTTACCATTTAGCAGGTATTATGTGGTTGGTAAGTAGCGCTGATTAGTGGAACTCTTTTAAAATGAATGGCAAGTGAACGTGCAACGTTTGGAAAAAATTAATTCTTAGGCTCAATAAGCCTAACAACCTGCTGATTAACGCATCGCTAAATATCCTCTGTTTCGACCGTATCTCCACAAATCCAGTAAGGATTAATACGCAGCTAGTTTGTCTGCAAACTTAAAAACATATGTCCCTTTATTCTGAAATGAACTATTGATTCCATTGACCTGGCAGAAAATATCAAACAGTTAAGCCATTTTTCTGATTCATATTTTGTCACTGTAATGTAACGCCAGCGGTATTTTTTTCTCAGACGAATTGTAGTAATTCAAAGGGATTTACATATGGATTACCAAATTATTTCTGTCTAAAAGAAAAAAAACCATTAGGTCTGTGTTTATGTTCTTACAAACTCTTAGGTGGGGACGTAAAATCTACTACTGGTGCACCACAAACAACACCCCCATACAACCTTAAAAGAAGAGGAGACATAATTATTGGCACATGGAATGTAAGAACCTTACATGCGACAGGAAAAGTAAATGAACTGACCCACGAACTGGAACGATACCAATGGAATGTCATCAGACTATGAGAGACCCGATGGAAAAGCTTTGGTGAACTCTCAACAGAAGATGGACACAATCTATTTCAGCGACAGGGAGGACAGACATGAACATGGAGTTGGATTTCTCATCCATAAAAATACAACAAACTTAGTCATAGGTTGTCGTCCTATCTCCAGCCGCATCATCACCATTTTCCTAAAATCAACACCCTTCAATATCACAATTATGTAGACATATGCTCCTACATCCAGCCATGATGATAGTGAAATTGAGGCCTTCTATGACCAAGTACAGGACATCGTGGATCAAACACCAAAGAAAGAGATTATCGTCGTCCAAGGTGACTGGAATGCGAAGATTGGAGTAGATGTATGTACCAACTGGGCAGATACTTGCGGACACTCTTGCAATTACCCGACCAACGATAGAGGGCTTCGACTCCTCTAATTTGCACGATACAACAACCTCCTTCTAGCTAACACAATTGGTAACCATAAAAAATCCAGAATATGGACTTGGCACAGCCTAAGCGGGGAACATAGTAACCAAAAAGACTACATACTGGTCAGAAGACGATTTAAATCATGCATTAAAGCAGCTAATACTAAGAGCTTCCCTGGAGCGGATATCGGCAGCGACCATAATCTGGTGCTGTTGACTTTCCATCTACACCTGAAAAGAATAGCAAAACAAAGCAATTCACGATTACGCTTCGACCTTGAAGAACTGAAAGATCCAGAAATCGCAGAGGCGTTCAGGGCAAAAACTGGAGGGAATTTAGCTCCACTGACCACACTATGTGAGTCGGAAAAGGATATGGACATAGATCTAATCACTGATACATTCAATACCACAATAATTGAGACAGCAAAAGATATACTTGGCAAGAACCATGCAATAAAAAAACCATGGGTCTCCACTTATATCCTAGAGCTATGCGAGGAGAGAAGAAAACTTAGGAACGTAAAGAATACCGCAGAAGGAGCAACCAAATACAGAGCAATCAATAAAAAGTTCCGGAAAGAAAAGAATAACAAACTGGATAGAACAACAATGCTCAAACATCGATGAAAATCTACTAAGGAACAACTCAAAAAAGGCTTACAAGATTGTCAAAGATCTGACATCAATCAAGCAAGGTCTAAACTTATCTTAGATATACAGACGCTCCTTCTATGCAGAAGATAATTGCGTCCACAGACCATGAGAGATGATCTGTTGGCAAGTGATGCAGCGGTCACAGGCCACGGCTATAGGGGTTCCACGCATTACCCCAGCCGCCTAACTATTGTCTAGTTAGGTACCCATTCGGAGCTGGGTGACTCGGGGACTCCTCAGGCCCCGAGAACAAATCCTCACTTTCGTGTGGATTCGAACTCGTGACCATCGGTATGACAGTCGAGAGCGCTACCTCTCGACCACCACGTCCCACAAGGTCGCATCTCAACAATACAAGATAAATCTGCGAAATGTATTACAGAAGAACAAGAAATAATAAAAAGATGGACCGAATACTGTTCTGAGCAATACAATGAAGACTCAAAGGGTGATGAATCAGTGCTCAATTGCCCAACGTCAACTAACATAGACATGCATCCCATTTTCCATGATGAGGTTGAGCTTGCTGTGCAAAAGCTGAAAAAAGGGAAATCGGCTGGAGCAGACAACATCCCAGGTGAACTGATTCAGTCAGCAGTTGACCCAGTAATAAACATTCTAACTAGCATGTGCAACAAGATCTGGCAGACAGGAGAATGACCAACCTCCTGGACTCAATCACTGGTTATAACGCTCCCAAAGAAGGGTAATCTACAATTGTGTCAGAACTACCGTACAATTAGCCTGATTAGTCACCCCAGCAAAGTCATGCTTATGGTAATACTAAACAGCCTGAAATCACAAGCAGAGCAAATCATTGCAGAAGAACAGGCATGCTTCAGAGCAGTAAGGAGCACAACAGAGCAGATCTTCATCTTGCGAGTGCTCTGTGAAAAACATCTGCAACACCAGAAGAACCTCTGTCATGTCTTCATAGACTTTAAAACGGCGTTTGACAGAGTGTGGCATGCAGCACTGTGGGCAACCAAACACAAGTTAAATATTAATGCTAACCTCATTTCTGTTATCAAGAACCTGTACAACAGAGCAACCAGCACAGTACTCTACAACAGCAAGCTGGGAGATTGGTTCAAGACCACTGTTGGTGACAGACAAGGGTGTTTACTCTCCCCCATCCTCTTCAACCTCTTCCTAGAAAGAATTGTGACTGATGTGCTCGAAAACCATGTCGGAACGGTCAGGATCGGAGGAAGGATTATAACTTACTTACGCTTCGCCGATGACATAGACCGCCTAGCTGGCGGTGAGGCCGAACTAAAAGAATTCCTTGCAAAGCTAGAGAAGACGTCAAAGGCATATGGCATGGAAATAAATGCAGAGAAGACCAAGGTCATGGCAAATAAAAATTTCACAAGTGAAATACGGATAAACGGGCAACCACTCGAGGAGGTCCCTACCTTTAAATATCTAGGGGCTATAATATCCGATTAAGGCTCAAAGCCATAAATTCTTGCCAGAACGGCCCAAACAACTGCAGCAAGAAGCAAACTGAAAAACATCTGGCAAAGCAAGAAGCTCTCCCTGAGATCAAAGATACGACTAATGCGCTCTCTGGTGATGTCAGTCTTCCTTTATGGTTGTGAGGCTTGGACGCTCACCGCAGACCTCCAAAAAAGAATTAATGAAATTGAGATGAGATGTTTCAGAAAGGTATTAAACATCACTTACACGGCGCACATCACGAACGAAGCGGTCTACGACAAAATAAGTGCTGTCATTGGCCCTTACGAGGACCTTCTCACCCCAATTAAAAAGAGGAAATTACGATGGTACGGACATGTGACAAGATCTGGAGGTCTCTCAAAGACGATATTGCAAGGCACAGTCCAGGGAAGAAGGAAAAGAGGCAGACCAAGGAAGAGCTGGGAGGAGAATATCAAAGAATTGACCGGCCTTTCATTTAGCGATTCCCAGGAGGCAGCTCAGAATCGTGAATTTTGGTATGAGATAGTGCGCAGCTCAAAATGGTGCCCCAACGACCCAGCGTCGGATTAAGGGACAGTTCAGTTCAGTTCAAAGCTCCTAAAAATGCGCTAATTTAGTGAGTAGGCTTTGATGGGTTAAGTACCTTTAACAAAATACTCAATCATCAAGTCATTTGAAGAGTTCTACCATGATAGAAAATATAGCAAAATAGACATCTTCCATTCAAAGACATGGTCAAGAAAACAAGTCATAGCTTTTTTATCGATAACTGTAGAGCGCGTACCACAGTGTTATATAAATTCTCAATCTTGTCTTAATGTCTTCGGATATGTCCTAAATTCCCCTGTTACAGTGCTCGCCAACAAAGCCACTAGTTCGGGACAAGATAAATTCTACACAGGTAGTGAATATTTCTTAGCACTAACATTACTGATAAGAAGCACTAGAGGGGCATTCTCCATTATTGATTTGTTAGCTGTAAGACGTTTCTTCTGACCTTGGTTTTCCCGTTGCACTTAAATATCAAATTATATCCCAGTATTTGTAATTGGGAAAACTTACAATTTCAATAAAAATTTACCAAGGCAAAAAAAAAAAGAAAGAATTTAATGTTTACTGGGCTGGTTTGTATCCTGAGTTTAAATGACCGGTACCGGCCCCTGGATCACTAAAATATATAACTTACTTCTAAAATTCTTCCTTAAAAAAATAGTCATTTTTATAATAGAGAAAATGATTGAATATGTTACTCATGAATTAAATATTGCCATTTATATGGAATCAGTCTTTGTCTTGACAGAAATTGAAGGTATTTTTGAAATTTAAAAATTATCAAGAGCATGACTTTGATACAATTATTATAGTTTGAAATGAATTTCGAAATGTAAAATGTTTTGAGTGAAAATTTTTCTAACATTTTAATAATATTGTTTTTATTAAATCAAATTCATTAATCAGTGCAGCCTCCAAAGAATTTTGAGTTAATTGTATAGGATCGAAAATTGGAAACGAAATGACATGCTCCATGAATACTTCCAAGAAGCAAACCTTTTTATCTTTCTAAAAATGTTGTGTATTATTTTAAAATTTTATGAATATATAGTTTGCTTATATCTACTTTTCATTAATTATCTTTTTTTTAAAAAAATCAAGTATTAAAAACTCGAATGAGCATTAAAATCTAAATTACAACAGAGAATTTCCTTTTTTTTTCAAATGACATCATACGAGATTGATTTCAAAGTAATTTTAAATCAATCATAATTCTGAAACTAAAAAAATACAATGGCTATCTACAGATTGCTTCTAAAATTATCAAGAGTCAAATGAAAGAAAGTTTTCTAAAATTCCTCGTCCAACATTAGAACATTGTTATAAACATTATTAGCTATCGTTTTGCCTTTTGTTTCAACACAATGAATGTTATGGTTCGCGAGGATTGACAAAATACTAATATTTTTAGAAATGTTTCGGTTGTTTATATCTTCCAGGAAATCTGGTGAGGCTTTTTGATATGTTTTTCTTTAGCCCCTTTGACATCCTTCCTTAGAAATATTTGCAAAAGACCAGAATACTCTATCTGGTATGGTTCAGTGGTAGCTGCTTGTACAAGCTCGAACACACAGGACATACATTTTAAATATAAAAATTTCATTGTTATGTTCTGGGTAATTGTATGACTCAATTACATACAAATAAAAGGATAATCTTTGATTTTTTTTCTAACATTTTTTTCTAATAAATTCACTTAACAACTTCTAATATTTGTTTATACACAAGTTTTTAAATTAACCATTTGAGTTCTGATTATTGTAGGATAAAATGTATTGTAAATGTTCATGTTTTTTCTATGTAATCTCCTTAGACACCAACACCCTCGATCCCCCTCCCCGACACTTTTAATTTTTATAACGACGCCACGCTCTCCACTGTTACCACATATAAATCACATAAAAATAAACCAGTTAATGAAACTGGCGCATTCACTTAATTTTTTTTTAAATAACAAATGCGTAATTTTGTTTTAGAATGATTTACTTCTATCTTTTTAATAACTAACTGCACAAAATATTTTCTTTCCACCTTAAGGGTGTGACTGCTTTGATAGCTTGACATGCCTTATAATTGACGCTTAATTGAAGAACATTTTGCTTTATAATATGTTTATGGTGTCATACAATATTCTACAAAAAAAAAGAATTACACATAACTCACACATTTATACACATTTACATGGCTTGAGTAAATAATTAGCTGAAAAAATGTTGTGATTAAATAATTACGCTCACAGATAATTTTGATAAAATTTAAATATGTTTAGACATTTTACACGCTATAATGATAGAAGTCTTCTAAATGTGTGTAAAATGTTGGTGTATCTGCCTTTAAATACTTTAAATAACTATGATTATTAGGTTCATATCCTCTTATTCATATGAAAAAATTTTTAGCAGATTTTCAATGTCATATTTTTCCATTAGAACTTTCTCGGTAGACATATGCAGTGCCCTTCTCCAGGTCGGCTGCTAACTTTTTTTAGCAATAGTCTTTCATCAAAATATGTTAAATTGGGCTAGTTTCCCCGCCCCTCAGCTTTTGAGGTGAGCGCATTCTTGACATCGCTATCAGAAAGTTCAAATGGAATCATTGGATTTCCCTACGACCACGAGGTTATGGGGGACACACAAATTTAATATAAATATGTTATTTTCTTTTCGATTATCTTATTGGTTAAAAGGAATATATTAATTATTATTGGTAAATGTTAAATTTAACTGTCAGGGCATTGTCCTTAAGTCAAGGTTTGTAAATAACTTGTTTTTGGGCCGTTTTCTTTACTTCTAGGCGTTTATTATTTGCCGAGCCTCTCACACAATGATAACATTGAAGTCTCTGGTAACACAATTAACTTTGGTCCAATACTAGAACACATGTACACTTTGTTACATAACCATATACATCAATGGAATAAATTGAGTATTTCTTCCTCATAAGCGGTATAATTAGTTCTATACCAGTAATATGAGTTTTTTCCCGATTTGAAACCATTAATGAAATATTATAAGAATCAAGCAAGCGACGTTAAATTGTGTGGTTGAGAAACGACTTTTTTTTTCAAGTCAGCTGTTTGAAATTTTTTTTTGTCAATTATTTATCGAGAAAAGAAATCTCTTTTATATCACAATGAACCTTACTCAAATGTTATTGTAGTCTCAAAGGCTTTGTAGCTACGTGGAATATGAAAATGAAATTTTCTAAATATAATTTTTCTCTTTTACTCTATAAAACTCGTTTTTAATTTTGTCCCCCTCTCCNNNNCCCCCCCCCCCCCCCACACACACCCTCGGTCAATTGTGCTCATCACAGTCAATATAAATCACTGTAGTGCTTACTACTGTACTAGGCAAAATGGGAAATAAATAGAATTATATTTTTCTTCTTTTTTTTGTGTTTGATAGAAAACGTGGTAGTGACTACATATTATATACTACTCTGTCTATTTCGTTCATCTATCTTGCGAAAGAATACATGGCGGCAATAGAATTCAATCAATAGTTTTCAAAACTTTAAGTCATTAAGATTGTAAAAATGTTTTTTTCCTTCCAATTAAATATTTCTATGAATCATATTTACTTACATGCAATACAAAGTGTAAGCAATACATATGAATAATACTATGTCACATAAAATTGTTAATAACAATTTAACCAAAGTTTTTTTTTTTAAATTGACTCTTCTCATTATACTTCAAGCTTTTAAATTTCAATCTCGTATTAAGTTGTCTGATAGCAGTGCTTTTTAGTGCGCCGTTCATAGGGGAAAATTCACAGCTAAATGTGACAATGTAAAAGCTTTAAACTTGTTATTGTTCCATTTTACGTATAAGTCAGTTCAAACTGTGTTCAAGGATTTTAATTTCCATTAATATGTGCTAAATTTTTTGTTGTCCTCATATATTAAAGAATTTAGTGGCTAAATAATCGTTATAATCATTAAAAACAGTAATATTGACTAAAACGGTTTTATACATGTTTATAGTAATAAACAGGCTTGTTCATTGGGAATACTTTCCCCATGGGAAACTTTCCATGGGATGGGATCGGATGGGACAGGCATAAATTGCCATGGGATGGGATGTGATGAGACAGAAAAATATGTCCCATGGACAAGCCTGGTATTTATATTGTGCAATGATTTCCTACCCTGACTTATTTTGTTATTGTGAGATTCTACTCGTAAGTATATCTAACGGAAGAGGGTGACTATTTCAAGGTATGAAAATCACTGAGAATAATTGTTGTGACATTGTTGTGAGGTCTGGTCAAGTAGTTACTAGAGAAGTGTTCACCTAGACATAAAAGGGGTAGTTGTAGTCACACATGATGTTATTAATGGAAACGGCCGGGTTATAATAAAAATAATAATAATAATAATTTTTTAAAAATTGATAATTTATATAGCGCTGTATCCCAGCAAGGAGCCGGCACTCATTGCTTTACATGGAGATAATAACACATATATTAATTAAAATAACATTCAATCCAAACTAACTACATAAATTACAATACATTATAAATCAACAACGTTAATCATTACAACAAATATTGTTTCATTAGTTGTGAATATACATTTTGAAAAGATGAATCCTAAGTGCAGTCTTGTAAGACTTAATAGTTTAAATACTACGGATGTGTAATGGTGTGAATTCCATTGTCTGACTGAACAAAAAAATAGTATGAACTTTCGCCAAATATTTTATTTCGTGTCTTAGAAATACAGAGAATGCGTGTGTCTGGTGAATTGACCGACAAAAGTTCAGTAAGATAGGAAGGGCATGAATCAGAAAAGAAGTTGAGACACAGAAGGCCAGTTTGTAATTAATTCGAGCTTGCATGGGTAGCCAATGAAGTGAGTAAAGTAGCGGAGTACCATGGTCATATGTGGTGTGGGGAGACACACACTTTAGAGTACGGTCGTAGTAATATAGAGATGTTGATATTTGAAACTTAGGACAAGCCATAGGAGATAGAGAACGTAGTTTTTAAAAATATGTAATACACTTTCGATTTGTGCTCAAGTCTCAAGAGTAGTAATGAGAATCTGCACTTATGTGTAAGTGGCATTGTCATAATATAACTTTGCCTGTAATTGTACATGAATCTTTGCCTGTAATTGTACATGAATCTTTGCCTGTAATTGTACATGAATCTTTGCCTGTAATTGTATTCCTGACTTATTAAAGGCATGAATTATATATTGGCAAGATTGGAGACTTCGTCTTCATTTAGCCAGAACCCAGTACGCAATACCATGACGTCCTACAGGACATCATCAGGAGACACGCGACTAAAATACTACTTCCTTAATCAAAGCTGCAAAGCCTAACCCCGATTTTTGGATTTGAATGTCATTATAATCGTATACATATTTTTAACATTGCCAATTTTTTCATAAATATTTACCCTTAACAAATGCTAGACATATCGAAATAAGTCAAAGGGCATTGCATAATTTAATGCAGTGGCTTTTATAATTTCTATATCTTGGGAGTCACCTGAAATCATTGCTATGCTTTGATAGTTTCAGAGGTATAATACTTTTTTGTTCGTTTTTTTAAAAAATGTTATTTTCAGTATTTTCTAAGTCACTAAATTTCTACAATAGGACATAACTGTAGCCACAGACATTGATTATGTACAGATGATGATCAGCCTTGTTATACTGTTATTACAGCCAAGGGACTATGGGATCTCGCAAGAGTTAAATAAGCACAAACTTTTCATTGACGTTTTGTAATGGAAAGTTTAACTTAAAAAATTCACATGTCACAGCTAAATGTCATAAGTTTTTTAAAACTTAAATGAGACGTTCAAATTCAAGAGTTATCTTGTCATGTTATATTGTAGATCCTAAATTTAGTCAGCATTGTTTTAAAACATTAAACTATTTTAATAAACTACATAAAGCAAAACAATCGTACCAATAAAATTGTCATTCTTTGTAAAAACTTTTTAAAAACCTATTTTTATGAATTAAAATATACTAACTTGTTATATATTATTTAGTATTTACAGCACCGAGTAGACAAATCAGAATTGTCTGGAATGTTACATTTTACAAAAATTATTTTTTTTTAAAATAAAAAAATAATAATTTTGATTAGGTGCTCTTTTTGTTATTTATTTAAACATTTTAGACTATTCGTAGTAGCTTCTTCCAGTTGTCTTAATATATAAATAAAAGCTGTCAGTAGAGAGTATGAAATTTCAATTTATGTGTTACAATTAAACATATTTTTTTCTACAGCGCCGCAGACGTCTCATTATCTATACACAATTGTCGTTCCTGTGAGCGTCTCTTTTCTGGCTATCTTTGTTGTAATCATTTTGTTAGTGTGCTGTGTTTGCCATCGGTGAGTCACACAAATCAAAAACATATCTATTCAAGAGGCAGTTATATAAACTTTTATTAGAGCTATTTTTTAAAGTATAATTTTATATTGTTGTGTCTTTTCACCTATTTGAAAATCACGAAAAGTTATTTCAGAATAAAAACAATTTCCGATTAGTTTTGACAGGCAGAACGACACAGACTATGTTGTGTGTCATCATAAATTCCTATCACTTTAAATTCCTATAGTTTTTATGCAAATTAGAAAAGAAAGTTTTCCAAAATATAAGTAAACACCCAGATTATTGTAAATCATACATTTATTTTAATTCATACACAATTTAATGAGTCTCAGCACTGATTGACTTCCTGAATGAGACGTGCTTTAGACATACATTTCCATTTCTACAATATAACGACATTCTTTATTTCCAACTAGTCCTTGTTATAATACGGGTTTGAAATTAAATTATTAATATAGTGTCTGATCCCCTTATAATATATGGTAGTATACTTGGAAAGGGGGAGAGGGATGGCATTAACATTTTTATAACATGTTTGTATTAAAAATAACACTTACTAAATTATTAAAATTCCTTAGGTCACTTTTAAATAAATGATTATAATTATAATAAAATAACGAAAGTCGCATTTTAAAAATCCTACTTATAATTTGGTTGATTGTAGAAAGATATTAGGTGTTTTTATAACATTGAATATTATTGCATTGCTTCATTTTTAGATGTCAAATTAGACGTGACACAAATTATGACTTACCAAGTACATGTAATCCAGACATTCATATCTATAACGTTGCTATCGGAACATCTGGTTTGTAACATCAGTTTTGTTTTAGAACTTTGAGAGTATATGAAAGGATTTTTTTTTTAAAGTTTAAGCTTATTTGTTCAGCTGATAATGGGTATAAAAAGAATTGTTGTTTGACCTTACTGTGCTAAATTATTATTATTATTATGTTTTTCTGTTATGACGACTAATGTTTATATGGACGTAAAATAGGCTCTAAACTTGGTCAGCCGTTATACAAGTTGATAAATGAGTGGGAAAATAATTGCTTGTCAATTAAAAAATATTTCTACTATTTCATGCGTAAATTGATTCAAACAACATTTAAAATGAACTTTTACAATCTTATGTTTGACACATAGTTTCTGAAATTTAAAAATCATGACGATTAATTTAAAAAAAACATGTTATCCTTAGCACAAGACCCACACATGCAAGACAGTTGTGAATTATCGGAAGTAGACCTTGATAACGAGGGTTATCTTAAACCTACAATTGTGTGCAGCAATCAAGAACAGAAAGTGTTGTATCAAGAGATTAATGACTAAATTGTGTTATAAATATATATATAAGCATAGTATTGTCCAGACTTTATTGGATGAAAGCTTTTGATGACAAGGAAGAAAAACAGTAACCTTAATCTAAAGAGGCTAAGCAGAAATAAACTATTTAAAAGACGTATGGTATAATTAACAACTTTATTTTAATAATACCATAACATTTGGAAATGTTGATAAAATTTCTTTGTAAGACAAAACTTCTTGGGCACTTTCTTCGGTGAATAATAACAATTACAAACAATAATTTTTAATAATTAACATTGATTTTTAATTACAAAGGATAAAAATCAGAATAAAGGTGAAAATTCTCGATCAATGTGAAAGATGCAAATTTGTTTTAACTTTCCATCCCCATAATTTTAAGGCCCGCCAGAGATTCTCTAAAAGCGACTAATCCTTATGACTGACCCTCTAACTCAGCAGGTCTTCAAAAAACCTCCTCTTGTTGCTTTCCGGAGAGATAAAAGCCTCAGAGACATACGTGTAAGAAGTCACCTTCCCACAATGAAAGCACATATTGGAACAAAAGGTTACAACCGTAACCGTTGCAATACTTGTCCATATGTGGTTGAAATTAACAACATTTCTTTCCCTTTTGAACAATTCGTAATAAAAGATGGATTCATTTGCACCAGTCGCAGCGTGATTTATGCAATTATTTGCAAGAGATGTAATAAAATATATATGGGTGAGACAGGTCGTCGTCTTGGAGATCGGTTTAGAGAACACCTGTACAATATAAATAAACAGGCTCAGTGTCCTGTGTCTAAACATTTTAACAGTGTTGACCACGCTGGCATTTTGGATATTGTAGTTACTGGTATTCTATAAGCAACCAATACCCATGATAGGGTCCACATGGAAAAAAAGACTCATAAAACGATTTGGTACGTTGGCTCCATATGGAATTAACCAAATCCCCAATTTTACCTGACTGCAAAATCGTTTTCCCGTTGTGGTTTTCACTGTTACTTTAGATACTTCAACTTCCTCATTTTCTTATATTCTATGTCCATGTTTGTTTTTGTTTTTCTTTTCTTTTCATTTTATCACTTATACTTTAATGTTTTAATTTTAAGATATATGTAAGTAAATGTTTTTGTACTGATGAACGCATGAGCCGAAACGTCTACCATTATTTGTATTAGTTGATAATAAAGCTTTAATTTATTGTTTCCTTACACAAATAGTTTTTGTTAATTGTTTTTTTAAAAAAAAAGATTTATGATGTCCTATTCTGTATGATATATTAATGTTCAAAGTTTTTAATTTTAAATTTTAAAGTACGCTATTTTCAAAGTTTAAGATCTAATGCATTGAAAGTTACTACTTTTTCTTCATGTTCCTATTTTTGCCATTATGGAATTGCACTTTTCAATTACACTAATCATGCTAAAATGTATTTTACATTAAGACATATCTATTGAAAATTGATACATAATTGCTCACAAAATATATTTGTTCAAATTTCTTAGAGTGTTCTTTAAAATTAAATTATAACCTTATATTATTTGTTAATTGCATTACATTTCATTGTCTTGAATTTATGACATATTCCCTACTATTTTTTATCATTTGTCTTTGATATTGCTCATACTTTGTGTAACAAATTTATTCAAGTTTTAGATGCTTCGATTTTTATTTATATAATTGCCTGCTAAAATTTTTTAATAAAGTCTATTTATTGTCTTCAGTGTCATGTGGAGTATGTTCTTTGAAATGTAAATAAAGAATTAAATTATTAATATTAATATTGACGAGTTAAATAATTAAAAAATGATAAGTATCTATACCGTTTTCTTAAGGTGAATGCTATCAGAAAAGAAAACGCATATATATAAAGTAGGGTAACACCCGTCTAAAATGAGGGACTTTAAATATATATATATAAATATATATATATATATATATANTTTTTTTTTTTTTTTAGGTTGTTTCAGTTTAAAAATGACTAATTTTTATGGCCTTAATACCTATCATTTTACTATATAGGGATTTGATTTTAAAACAGAATGGTTAAAAAAATAATGTTATCAAAAGTAAGTTTATAGAGTTTAAAAGAAAACTGTTATTAAGCTAACCACATGATACGTCTTTGACATCAGTCTTTATAAAAATTATTTTTCCTGTTGTGTAATATTGATCTAATAATATCAAAACAGCTTGTCACAAAATGAGTTTGTGTATAGGTTTTTGTTAAACAGAACACACACTTTCTGATTCTAGATCCTCTATAGAAGTCGTAATACACTTAATATTTTTTTACACTGCATTTACTTACTCTTTAATCAGTACAGTTTTTTAAACTAAGCCATAAAACCGCATTGTCCTAGAAATTTACCGAACTATTCCAATGGTTGTTTCATCATTCGTTACATCTTAAATACTTAGTGTTAGGAATATTTTTTATGAGGGAAAACTTTGCAAAACATTCGATCTATTACCAGACTAAGCATGACCTTAATCAAATTAATAGGATAGTTTTTATGTTTATAATATTAATTATGTCAATATTGATGCTACATAAAGGTACATATGTTTTGTTTTTTTTTGTTGTTGTTTTAAAGAAACACTTTAGATCACAAGTTTGAGCTTAAAATTTACCCTGCTAGTTTAGTTTAAGTTATGGAAAAAGTATGTAACGGTTACTATGCCATCCAGGATATTATTGACTCCAGTCATAGCAATCAAAAGTGTCTTTCACAAAGTAAGGAATTTAAGACTTAATTTAAAAATAATTGTTTCATTTATAAGCTAAACTCTTAAGCCCATGCGTATAATTCCTACATTGAAATCATTTTCGTCCCTAACAGTTCTAACATTTTTTTAATCCATACATTTCTTTGGGTAATTTTAGGAGCAATCTTTCAAGAAAACGTACGTACACTATATGACAACCTGATTTAAATAAATCTTCAACCTCACAAACACTGTTATTGTTTTCTTCACTAATCCCTTGTGTCGTGCATCAAATACTGTTCTGTGGCATTTTCGATTTATAAATTTAATTCTAGGGATTTGATGTCGTTATTCGCTTGCATAAAGTTGACTGATTTATTAAAAAAACTATAGCAGCCTGCAATATAATGTTTTCTGATGACAAAAATTAATAATATATTAATATACGATATGATAAGAAAACGCAGTCAAGACGTAAAATCAAACAAAGATGAAGGATTTAGGTAGATACATAGTGATATACATACATGTTAGGGGCACAACATTAGAAGACATAGAAATAACCAAAACACACCCATTCTTCCACATACACACACTCTTGCACCAATAGAAACTCTACATAGAAGTTCGTACCAATATGCCACCACACTATTTATTCATCTATACATTTATCCGCGCTTTGCTGCGGTGAATTAGGTTTTTAGTTGGCGTTGAAAACCTTCGTTATACCAATTAAAAACACAAATTGATTTTAAAATTTAATCTATATCATGATAGATTTTCTAAATATATTAAATTCACCGTGTTTGTTGTCTGTCTTTCGTGGTCCAGGAAAAAAAATTAACTAACTGACAATTACAGAATTAGTGATGATCAGTTATAATATAATACATAAACTACATTTGGGCCTCCGGTCAGGAAAAAGGAGAATTATTAATTTTCAATTTTTATATAGCTCATTTCAGGAAAAAAGTTTTTTTGGGCCCCGGCCTTCATGAGTGGGAAATTTTAATTTTTTTTTGGTCAAAATAATGGTAGGAAACATGTACTCAAAAACTTTCCAAGGTTTCCTGCTTCTACCTACACGGGAAATAAGAAAATTTTGGATTTTCCATTTTTATTAAAAATTAGGAACAAAAATATTTTGGGTCCCCGGCCCCACATGAGCGAGATTTTAAAAAACTTTTTTTCGCAAGTTTCCGTCGTTAGAGGGTTTCAAACAACTTCCCAAAATTCCATGCTCCTAACTACACCCAAAAGTGGAGAATTAGTGATGAGTCGGTTTTTAATGTAAGAGAAAATATATTTGGGCTCCCGGCCCCCCATGAGAGTTAGTTTTAAAATTTGTTTTGGCCAATTTGCGCCGAGAGCGTGTACTTAAACCATTTCCAAAGTTTCATATTTTTACCCATATGGCAAAAAGGAAAATTGGTGATTTTCAATTTTTATAGAGCCCATATTTTGAAAAAAACTTTTTGGGCCCCCAGCCCAACTTCACCTAGATTTTCAAAAATCTAATTCGCCAATTTAGTTGTTTTTGGACATCCAACAACTTTCCAAAGTTTCATGCTTCTACCTACACGGGAAGTTGAAGAATTAGTGATGAAGTTAAGAACAGTTTTTGGGCCCCCGGCCCCACATGAGCGAGTTTTTAAAAATTCTTTTACGTCAGTTTTTTTAATTAGAGGGAACCCAATAACTTCCCAAAGTTTTATGCTTCTACCTTCATGGAAAATTGCTGACTTTCAAGTAGACCATGTAAGAAAAAAACTTTTGGGGCCCCCGGCCCCACATGAGGAGATTTTTAAAATTCTTTTTAAATAAATTTTGTTGTTATTGGGTATCCAACAACATCCTATAGTTTCATTTTTCTACCTACACGATAACTTGGAGAATTAGTGATGTAAAAAAAAACAATTTTTGGGCCCCGGCCCCACATGAGCGAGATTTTAAAAATTCTTTTTCGCAAGTTATAATTGGGAGCATGTACTTAACAAATTTCCAAAGCTTCATGCTTCTACCTATACGGGAAATGGGAAAATTGGTGATTTTCAATTTTTATAGAGCCCAAATTAGGAAAAAAATGTTTTTGGGCCCCCAGACCCACATGAGCGAGATTTTTAAAATTATTTTTCGCCAATTTTCGTATTTAGAGGGTACCCAACAACTTCCCAAAGTTTCATGCTTCTAACTACACGGGAAGTTGGAGAATTAGTGATGAATCAGTGAGTGAGTCAGTGAAGGCTTTCCCTTTTATTAGTATAGGTACATTTTCCAGATTTCTTTTTCTAAAATAAGCTCTATTATTTGTCTACCCGTTAATCAACAACATCCACCCTTTTACTGTTTATGAATGACATTTATTCAGAAAAATGGTGACATTTTTTTATTGAGCTAAATAATACGTATGTGAATATTGATGCCTAGGGTAGGGGGGGTCTTGGAATATTGTAGACTTGATTAAAAGACGAAGATTGAATCGCAAGGTTTGATCTTAACATTTACCCTACTTGTTTAGCTAAAGCTATGCAAAAAGTAGTTTTTGTGCCACCCAGGGTTCGGAAATATTTTTACCCCTGCCCCTACAAATAAAAAGCACCCTTTAAATAGTACACAAAGCTACCCCTCTTTATAAAAACAATAATTCCGCTCCTCTCTTGCATCAGTATTTTAACACATATACATATTCAATTTTCTTATTTAAAATCCCTGAGCGTTTACTTTCAATACACCTTTCCATGATGTCAGTGCATAGAGAAATCGATTCAAAACATTCACCTGTATTATGTAAGCAACTAAGGTAAAAATAATCTTACGCCTAACAAATATTTGCAATTGATTTCATGACAAATTACCTTTTAAATGCCACTAATGCGGTTCCGTGTGCATTTTTCTATCTAGAAAATTAATTGTATGTAATGTTAATGTCGTTATAAGCACGTATAAAAGTGACATAAATGAAGTGAAAAGGGCTAACAGTTTAAATTATTTGAAAGATTGTATGTAGTTAGTTATTGAAAAGAAAGAATAATTCGATATAAAGTAAAATTGAAAATAATATATAAGAATGTTTTTAAATTAAAAAAAAATTGTACTAGCTTCATTAAAAACATTTTGGGAGACATGCATGATTTCATTAGAGAGCAGAGTGTCTATTTAAAAAAGGAAAATGGTCAAAGGTAATTATATCGAAAAAACCCATAAACATATAACCTTTATTGTTTCAAAAATATTCACAACATAAATTAATCACGAACAGATCTTAAAGCAGAGTATTAATAAGTAATTAGGTGAATCTGTGTTTTAAATATTTAAAAAAGTCAAAGAAAATTTTGCTATAACTAGAAATTATCGATTTTATATTTATTTATATTCGGTTCAATTCAGCCGTATTTTTGGTAGAATATAAAATATATCTTGTCTTTCAGAAATGTGGCGTAACTATAAAACATTACATTGAGTGATTTGATCAGAATTTAAGCTATTTATATCTAATATTTTTTTATATTTATATTATGAAACCTGAAATATTATGTAATAAAATGATTGATATTTTAGAATATCTTTCTCATTTCATGACATTGTGTAATATGAAAAATGTGGATAGAATTTACTACATTTTTCAACGAATTAAGGTAGCGACTGAACAACTTCTTTCTGTTATAACAGATTTTGTTGTTTTGAATAATTCCTGTCTGTAAGAACAGAGCTACGTTATTTGAAGAATAATCAGAAGTGTTAAATATTAGAACTGTTATCGATAAATTTATATTTAATTGTTAACTTTTGAGAAAATACCAATTAATTAAACAATAATTTTGAATAAAAATTTGAAAAAGATATATGACGTCATTAGACTGGACATTTCAAGGGAAGTAACAAATACTGGCAGTTGACATTTTTTTGTTTTATTGATTGATTTCCCCTTCCTTATATTATATGCTACACAAGCTACCTCTGTACAGAATTCCGGACGGGAAGAACAAGAAATACACGTAAAATAAACACCAGGTGTGTTATGATCCGTATGTCTATTTTAGGGTTGCATAAACTTATTTTAGTGTTGTGTTTTTTCATTAATTTAGTTACAGTACATCCCTCGATGTGGAACTTAGATACATCATTTTTATCATTTGCACGAGTTTGCCTGGTGGGAAATTCTATTGGTAACAAACAAACAAAATAAATTTCAATTTATTGAATTTGATATATATTTTTTTTTAAAAATCAACAGCATGCCTGCTAAATTTTATCTCAAGTTTAATCGAGTGCGCACTGTGAGACAGATGAGCAATTAATAGCATTGACATTTAAAGATCGAGAATATATTTTGCAAAATATCGCCCATATAATACGCACCGCACAGGGCAACAGAAAAATATAAAGAAAGTTGTTCAATTTAATACGCTTAGTGACACTGTTGCATTAAAATTAACAAGCTACGAAGATATAGAGATAATTACAAAATTTAAAACTTCATTAATTTAGTTACAGTACATCGCTCGATGTGGAACTTAGATACATCATTTTTATCATTTGCACGAGTTTGCCTGCAAAATTTCAGCTCTCTAGCATACAGGCAAGTGGGTTCAAAATTGATCCCCATTTTTTCCAGCAAGCAGACCCCCAAAGTTAATATGAAGGTTTTAAAAATAGAAATCTTGAATAACCTAATTTATTTGACGTATGAAGATTTCGACAGATAAAATTGCATGCGTTGAAACAAACAGCAAATAGGAATTTTTCTTCTTAGGGATTTCAGTTCCTCTTCTAGTTGTGCATACGATCGAACAAACAAGCAATCTGTTAACTATACAAAAATTGCTGTGATAGTTCACTTTAGCCGTCTTTGCTAGAAGTAAACATACCATTTAAATCAGCTAATATTAATTTTATGTATGTTTTATAAGTCGAAAAGAAAAGGTCTTGTGGTCTTAATCCTCCTTCAAAAAGATTTTGAGAACGCAGAAAGAGAAGAAGTTGATGATTGTTGACTATTTTAAATCCGACAGTGCAAGTACAGCAAACGAGCCACCATGCAACGATTCCATTCACACTGCAAAGTTTTTGGATGTTACTTTATTGTAACGTATATTTTGTCAGGTAACCATGACATATATTTAATAATTGTAATAACATACTTATTTTGTCCTATTTTTGAAAATAATTTTTTTTTTCTTTATTATTATACATTTCTCTTAAAAATCTTGTCTACACCCTTTTTGCTGTTTACAAACACGAGTTCCGTTTTATAAAAACAAAATGATTTTAAATTTTCTTTCTACATTCAATTTTTCATCCAATTTTACACAGCGCTCTGTCTGTCAGTCTGTCTCTCTCTCTCTCTCTTTCTCTCTCTTTCACTTTCTCTCTCTCTCTCTCTCTCTATCTCTCTCTCTCTCTCTCTCTCTCTCTCTCTATCTATCTATCTATAGATATATATATATATATATATATATATATATATA
>MUZC01002079.1:26187-78297 GCA_002072015.1 Radix auricularia | reverse complement strand
ATTGCCGGAAGTCTTAGTATTATCAAAAGTATTAGTTTTTTTTTTGTTGACGTCATTAGAATATGTGTAAAAGTTTAGAGATTTTTACGTCATCATTTGTGGTGACTTGTAGTTAGATTAAAGAGAAAATAAAATTTTTTAAAATGTAAAGAAATGACTTTTAAATTTAAAAAATGTCAGATATATTCATTACACAAGAAAATTCATAAAAATATGTCTAAAATCTAAACACAATTACTGATAACTACATAATGCTGATATCTAACATAAGTACTGATACATAATACGAAAATGCGCTAACACGTCCTGAGTTCCAAAAGGGACCAGGCTTAACATGATTTTTTAAACTTAGAAACACTCATCCCTAACTAATTCGTGTTCCTAACTCCGCCCTATCCATATCTCTTTCTGTCTGTGTCCGTATGTCCCTAACTCCCCGTGTGTTCGTCTGTGCATCCACTTTATACCCGTCAGTCTCCGCACCTGTAAGCTTGTTGACTTAACCAATCACTGGCGAGACTACCACACCCAGGCCTGCTGCCGTCCACAAGCTTGCCTCGTTCCTCTGCCGCACACGTCCAGCTTCAAAGGACCCGTCCCTCTGGACGCCGACAATTCGCCCGCAGGGCCTCCACACACTTCCCCTGCTCACAAAACGTACGTCGTTCTTGACATCAAGTAACAAAAAGTAACATCTCGGAATATGTTTGCTTAAATTGGCTTCGAGTGACTAAGAACCTCTCGCACAATTCAAAACAAATACACCGAGACGCTATTGTTTTCCCGCTACAACAACCTTGCCCTCACCTTTCCTACATGACTCTAATCCAACCCCGCTGTACCGTCAACCCACTAAACGTTGTCAGTCAAGTCATAGTCACATGGTTAAATTATCAACATAATTGAAAGCAGCCTTACAAAACATAAGCAGGGGAAAATTTACATAAGTTACATGAAGAACATATAATGGATATAAATTCGTTCACTTCAAAATACATCCAAATAATGCATGAGACACTTAAATCATAAAAATACACACACTTCTCAATGCTCTTCCCAGTCATCAATTACGTACATCTATCTTTTTTACAGTGAATTTAACAGGCAAAGGGAACGTCAGATAATGGCATCGGAAAAAAATACACATAGACATTTCCTACTCATCATCAATTAATAGCATAAATAAAACAAAGCAAAAGTTATCATGTCATTATCATAATTACTCGGTTCAAAAGCATAAGACAACCAAGCACAATAGCAATGTCATCATAATGGGTAAAAAACATACACACATAGTCATTTCATCACTTATTAACAGCAAAAGACAACCGAGGCCAAGCACAAGTCATCTCATCGTTGTCATAAATCATAGCATGAGACAACCCAAGCACAACAATTTATTTCATCATTAACTTGTTCGTGCACTAGCATTTACACAAACAAAACACAATTTTTCAAATCATCATAATAAATCAAATAATAGCATTTGACAGCAAAACATTTTCAAGCTGTTCATCATGCTCAAAAATTCAGTTAACAGCATTATAACTAACAAACACTAGGCAGTTCATCATTATCATGTTTCCTGTAACAGCATACGTCAGCAAAACACACACTCAATAAAAAACTACCCTTATAATTCTCCCAATGTAATTCACTCGCCTTAGTCGGCCTAAAGCGCATGACCATAGTGACACTGACCCTGTCAATGTAAACAGTAAAACAACTAAAAACAAAAAAAAAATGCACAGGGTAAGGAAATCTTAATCATCTTTCTACTTAAAAACAGTTAAACATATGTACATCATGACATAATTATAAACAGTCCTAAAAAGAAATGCTACTAAAACCACAACTTCGTCAAGTTGTACCTTATTACCTCATACTCCTACACAGCAGAAATGCAATCATGGTAAAGATTCATCAACGCACAAATCTTATTTTTTTTTAAAAATGGATTCACATTGGCAGAACCTTAAGCGGCCGATCGCAAGCATGTTACCACTGAATAACCTGCAATTATTTACACACAAGAATGACTTTAAAAAAAAAATGTTTCTATCAGTACAACCGTACTTCTCGGCAGATTGTAACATCAATCAACCTGCTCATAAAACATTTATAATTTGACATACATAAATCAAGCAAACAAAATGTGCATTAATATTCACAACCTGTACAACCTTAATTCATCCTCATCATAAAGTTTTCAAAAATTTGATACGCAAAACAACCAAAACATTTCCCACAACATGTTACACATTTCGACAGATTTATATACAAGAAAAATAATTGTACTTGGCACACAAACACACAAAATAATCAAATTTTGCCTGACCTTACGCCGCCATAGCCACCTGATTTTCGACGCCCTGGTAGACTTCTGGTATCCAAAGAGTCTCAGAAAATTGTCTATAATGTCTTTTATCAATTCGCCAGTCGTACAACGGAAATTTGTCCCACACATCAATTGAACGGTTCTTTCATTTTGACATGTCGTCACACTTCTCTCGCTCCTTCTGGGTTGTCTTTTGATGACACGGTATTTGACAGTTGGAGGATGCGGTAGCCCAAGCAATTTGACAGACGTATTGTCAACCCGTTTGATCTTTGTCTTTGGTGACACCGAGTATTAGGTCATTCTGCCCTGAAGTGAACCTTGTCATATTGCTGGTCCTGGTAACGCCAGACATGTCCACTAGGCTGTTAGCTAAGCCGTTGGGACATGGAGTGGACTTGTCAGACGAAATGTCACAATGTGTACTGGCCCGTTGAATTACCAGAGTAGTTTTTGGTAACTGGACACTGGTTGCTACTGCCATCTCCGCCAGGCTCGATTCTTCAACTGTCAGTGGCTCTACTGCCATCTCCGCCTGACTCGATTTCTCCACTGCCAGTGGTTCTACTGCCATCTCCTCCCGGTTCGGTTCTTCCACTGTCAGTGGTTCTACTGCCATCACCTCCTGACTGAATTCTTCCACTGCCAGTGACTCTACTGCAATCTCCTCCAGGTTCATTTCTCCCACTGTCAGTGGTTCTACTGCCATCTCATTCTGGTTCGGTTCTTCCTCTGTCAGTGGCTCTGCTGCCATCACACCCTGGGTAGATTCTTCCACTGTCGGTAGCTCTACCACAATCTTCTCTCTCTGTGCACTGATTTCTCTAGCCAATAGGTCAATGGCTACTGAGGCAAACTTCTGTCCTGGCATACATATATCATACCTTAAGTCTAGGATTTTGTCGAGGACCTCTTGCGTCTTGTCCACAGTTTGAGGATTGGCCATCAGGCATTAAAATAAAGTTTTTAAAGTTTAAAATTAGTCTAAGACGTATTAATATAAGACATTTAAATGACAAAGAAACAATAATTATTGTGGTGTGGGGGAGGGGATTCACATTTTTAAACATACAAATATCAACTCTCGTAGAGTATAAAAGAAAAAAAAACAAATTTTACACTGAAGTATAGCCGCGTAGGTGTCTGACATAATATTTTATAACACATCATTCACAGTGGCGGATTTAGCTATAGGTCAGGGGAGCGGTTTGGCCCCAACACCCCTGTTGGGTCTAAATTGGCGCCCCCCCAGAGGATCAATAAAAAGGTGTCACTATAGCAGAAAAAAGTTTGCAGAACACCAAACTTCTAATCAACACTAAACTGCAATACGACAATATTGGCTTGCTAAATATCCTATTTCAAAACGGTAATATATGGTTTGGTCAGTCAGGAGCGTTGCCAAGTGGAAAAGAATAGAGATGTATTGAAATGAATGATACACGTGATGTTGTTGTTAACAAAACATGGTTTGCCATTTCGACGACACAGAGAAAACTCTTGCTTTTTTATGGTAGTCGTAGAAATACTGGATATTTTCGTGAAATGTTATCTTTATTAGCCCAAATATCATTCCACTTTAGACAATAATCTAAAGTTTGAAAGAAAAATGAACTTTATTTAAGCCATAATGTTCAAATTTATTTAATTCAATCACTTGCATCTGAGTTATATGTGATAATTGATAATGAAGTAAACTCTGCACAATTATTTTCTCTTATTATTGATTAAACCAGTGGTCATGAGTAATCGACATCAAATTAGCAAATTTCACATGTAAAATTGAGTTGCACATTATTCTAAGTCTCATTCTCAGATTATAAAAGCGTTATAATTTTTACGATTTTAAAATAAGACCAGTTAAAAGGACGAAACCATAAGAGAAGCAAAAAATATAGCAAAGAAGATGCAAGAATTATAATTTTCCCTTTTGCTTGTTTTTTGGGCAGAAGCGTTACAATATTTTCACAGAGTCAGTCAAGCGCTAAAAAATGAGCACGTGAACTTGAATAAGTCTTCTGATTTGTATACTTACTAGCTGCAAAAGTAATGACACCAGGTCAACTTTGACCAGTAATTTTAAAAGAAAATGTTCTTTGATGGCGATGCCCCTTATGTATCTCTGAATGTCAGAGAAAAATTTCATAATCCTACTTTTTATCCCATTCTTGACAAACTTGAGACAAATATGAGTAGACAAGAGCCGGTATGATATAGCAGTTCCATTTTCTTGTTTGGTCGATGTACCATAAACATCTCAGTGTTCAAGGACTAATAAACGCTTTAATATCTGTAAAATAATTTACACACTGAATTACGAAAGTTCCATTCATATATTCGTAACAAGTTTCTTGCATCAAAATTTTCATACAACACGTAGAGTCATGCAGAATTATACAAAAAGACAATATCAAGTAGATATATGCTTTTCCAAACGTAAAAGTCGCCTTGCGCATAAAATTAATGGTTACACCAGTTCAACTAAGGGCTATTTTTCTCGGCTGAAAGGTATAAAAAACCTAAATGAAAGAAATCAAGAAATATTTACTTATCTCTTCTGATGCTTGAGGCAGGCTTGTGCAAAATGAACACTGATGATACTTAAAAACTTACCTGATGTAAATCTAGAAAAAAGAACTTTAAAATCAATTTAAAAGGTTATATTTTTTGTTTGTTTCGTATTTTTACAAAAATAATTAACAAGTAATTTAAATACAGAAATTGTAGGTTTGACGTGCTTAATATTAGAACAAACATACGTGTTAACAGCTGGTGTTAATTGTTAGTTTTTGTTGGTGTTTTTTTTTCGGTGTGCATAATATTGAACACACAAGTACAAGCGGTCAGTGGAGGATCGGTGCCACAGGCAGTAGGAGGCACCCATGTAGGTTTGTGCAAAGGGCAACAAGATAGCTTAATCTCGCCATGCTTTTATACTTTGGAAAACAGTAATGCCGCCGCATTTGCTGAGAAGATTTAAACGAACTACAAAATGCTAAAGCAAAACATTGATATCACACTTTTTTTAGGACAGGCAAACGATTGCACATATGTGATGTCTGGAATTAAGAGTGATCTTCAAATTCATTTAAAGAAACTTTTACCCAACGCCATCCATGTTCGTTGTTGTGCCCATGTTTTCAATTTGGTCACTATCGAAGCAATGTCTGTAAACAGTGATGTGCGGTTATTTTTCGGAACAGCTACAAGGTTGTATGCATTTTTTTTGTCTAGATAACCACGTTGCATACTCTTAAAGATAAACAGTTGATACTCTGAAATGACTTTCTGATACAAGACTGAAACGCGGTAAGCATTTAGTTGATGCAGTTGTTGGATCATTCTCTGCTATTCTAGCCACTCTAGCAGATATAAATTCATAGGAATTAACAGAAGATAAATGAAGTGTTAGAGTGGAAGCTATGGGACTATCTGTTTTAATAACAAAATATTATTTCGTTGCTTTCTAATGCTATTTATACAAAAGTTTTTGGATAGCATCTTCGAATTATCATACTCCTTGCAGCGCAAGAGCATGAACATTGCATTTTCAAAAAAAATATCGATGGTGGAAGAAATACGTTTGTTGAAATGAGAAGCGATAAAGCTTTTGAAATTCTGAAAGTATAAATACTATGTTAAATCATTTTTTACAAAAAATAATCGTTTAAAACTAGATTTTAAAAACAAAATTTAAGGAAAAGCGAATTTGCAAAAAAGAAAGGTATGGCATGCAAACCTAGCAGAAAGGGCTGATGATTCAACTACAAGCTTACAATCTGAAAAGTACTTCACTATCTTGGATACACTAGTAATAACACAAATAGATGACCAACTTAATGACTTTCTATTGTGTTGATCCATCACAAATTTCGGAAAAATAAAGATTATTTTCGAAGTTTGTGCAAAATTTGCAAACACGGCATTAACCTTGAAGAAGCAATCGTTATATTATACCATCATAGATTTTTATGCACCAAGAGGTCCATAACTATCCAGTGAACTACAACTTAAAGAGGTTCTGCCATTATCGACTGAAAAACAAATTGCATCAGGTCTCCCAAATTTGTCAATGCACTATAAAATGTACTTGAATATTGCAAATAGCAGTGATTGAAAATTATCAAAAATTATTTGCGCTCAACAATGACAAACGAAAGTCTGTCTGGATTTGGCATGAGATTCAATTTAACGTGATCTCGCTGAGAACTTTGACTTTGAATCAACGATAAATTGTTTTGCTTCAAAGAAATCACGTAGTTAGGAATTTAATTAGGGCTCAGTGCTCTATGTAAATTCAGCCTGATTTTCCTGCCCCCCACGC
This sequence comes from Radix auricularia, assembly GCA_002072015.1. Classification (NCBI taxonomy): domain Eukaryota; kingdom Metazoa; phylum Mollusca; class Gastropoda; family Lymnaeidae; genus Radix; species Radix auricularia. The sequence goes on along the minus strand of MUZC01002079.1, from coordinate 71,635 downwards.
AGACAAAGCTAAATCCGCCACTGATCATTCATTGGTATCTTTAAATTTATTCATTGTTACATATATCGATGCAACGCAGACCTGTCTGCTAGAGTAATAGAAAACTTTCATTTGTTTGATTATTTTTTGTTTTCTTCCTTTATTTCCGAATTAAACAATTTTATGCGGACGTTCGAAAAGAATCATTTTTTGGAGCGATGGTTTCTAAAATTAGTAGCGTCATCGGAATATAAATTGCAAGTTATATATATTTAATGATAATTTTTGGTGCGATGCTTTCTAAAAATAGTAGCGTCTCGGGAAAGACAGACGTGACAGACAAAACATACATTGCAAATAAATAATATAATAGTCCAAGTCACTGGATGGATGTGGAACGCTGAGGAACGATGTACAACAGTCTATAGCAGTTGAAAAATCGTGTGGTTATTAGCGCTGTAAAAATATTTATTACGACGTCATTGTTTGGTGTGCTTCGGTGCGTAAAATGATTTATAAATAAAATAGAACGCTAATTATTTTGTATACTTTTCATGAAGGTTAATTTTTCGTATTCATGAAACAAGGATAAGTTATTTGGGCTTTTGACATTAAAAAAAAATGAGTGGGCGCCGTAGGCACCCTACAACCCATAGTTATATATATTAATATAAATACAGACCCTATAGATAAAACAATGTTATTTAAAAGACGAACATTTAAAATCTTTAAAATCTGTTTTTGGTTTCAACTGCAGCTTTGTACATATTTGAAAAGACTGTAAATATTTACGTAGTAAAAAGAAATGTTTTCTGAATTCTGTAAATATCTATACGAATTTTTTTTTTTAATTCTTTGAAAAAAATTCAAAGGTTGAACAATTTTATTAATATGCATTTCAAGTATTTATTATGATCACTAGCCTTTGGAAATAACGTAGCATTTGTTATCCTATATTTCATTTAGATGTCTTTTCTTACATTCCTCGTTTGAGAAAAGTTAAGTTACAAACCATGGTGGATAATCATTTCAAAAGCATTAAGTAAAAAATAAATTATAAATTTAAAAATGAATGTTTCCCAAACGCAGGGGCGGATTAAGAGTGCACGGGGCCCCGGGCTGTAAACAAATGTGGGCCCTATCCAGCCAGCATCCCTTAAAAGAAAATGATTGTTAACAGCTAAAATAGGACTGTAACTATATATTAAACATGAAAAAAAAATAAACGAACACAATGAAATAACTGTTTGAAGTGTTTGCAGTATGTTACAATTGAGTGTGAAAAGAAAAATTATTTTCAACTGCTGAGAATCGAACTCTACACCGGTAGCATCACGCCCCTGTAGATCTACTCTCTTTACACGGCCAGCGGAGCTTGTCTAAAATGAGAAATTTGAAAAATATAAACTATAATTTATACTATGTTCTCGAAGTGAGTCAATTAAATCACGTTTTATCGATTATCAACGCTATCATGTCTGAAGCGCAATCAGTTGTATAGTTAATATTTATACATTTATTTAACTATTTATATTTTCAAGCGATCTTGCACACATTTGTAAACTTTTATTATAAATATAAAAAGTTTGGGGGCCCCAAAAACATCGGGGGTCCCTGGCTTTAGCCCACTCAGCCCCCCCCCTTAATCCGCCGTGGCCCCAACGACACGAACTACTTTTATTCTCTTTAACTTTCAGCTTCATATATAAAAATTTTCAGTAATATTTTTTTTAGTTTTTACCTTTTCTCCTTATATGTATCTTAAATTCAGAAATAAACTAAACATATTGTAAAAAATTCATTAAGTATTACTATAAATATTTTATTGTGTGTGCTTTTTAAATTTTATTGCAGTTTCAAGTTCTGCATTTGGCCGTCAGTTTATTAAAGGCGAATTTAAAGACATCGGAAAAATAAGTTATAACTATGGAAACAAATCACCATGTCTTGAAAACATAGATGGGAACCATACACACGTCGAAGACATCAGATTACGGACAAATTATCATGTAAGTCAGTAGTTCTAAAACTTTTTTTACACACGGGCCCCTTTTATAGTCAAAACTTCCACATGGACCCCCCAAATAAATAAACTACATAAATTCATAGTTAAAAAAAATACAATTAAAAAAAGTTAAATTTTTATGAAGAAGTACGAATTTAACTTAAATTATGTCTTTGGTTGAAAATAAAATTTAAAACAATGAATAACTTGGATTACAATGATGCGATTTTATGAGTGTATTTATGTCCTTCCAATGTTTGTGAGTAATAACTGCAAATCTCTACCAGCATCACATTTCTTGTTATTTTCATTTTTAAAGCTCACCAGGCCACAGAATATTTTTTTTACCAAATAGGAATGCGAGAAATGAATCAAAACTTCTGTACAATAGTCCATATTGCAGTTTCGAAAATTAGGGCTGTACAAAAACACATAATGCAGGATACAAGATTGGGATTTTACTTCCTAACAAGAAATAGTGATATTCTATTTCAAATATGTGTTTTATTTCTTCATTTCTATAAGCTACTCTTGTTTTAGTAAGGGGTCATCAGTGTTTAGGATCTGAGTTTCTCCACGCGCAAAATAGTTAAAGTGCCATTCGGGAATAGATATATCCATGTGAAGAGTAGCTTCAAATCTTGTTCCGATCTGAGGTCAGCATGATGTATTTAAGTGTTGAAAGTAAACCAGCAAGTCTTTATCAAGAAATTTTTTTTAATGTAACTAAGAATATACTCCTGTCCCTTAATGTTTCTATCACTGAAAAAATTTTATAACAAAGTATGATATATTTTTTAAAAAATTAAATTTAATTGGTTGCCTTGTAGTATTAAATTAGTTACGTTAAATTTGGGTAAATAAATAAATCATAAAGAGTATGTCATTTCTCGGAGTTAATTGTGTTGCGAATCATTGTCTTTGACGTTCCAGGAATTCGGACACTGAATCAAAAGGGCATAAAATCGATTTAAGTATTATCTTTTTGATAAACAACGAACTTCTGCGTCAATAATTAAACGAGTATAGTGTTCATATAGCAATATTTAGCGAATAACATATCATTGTAGGCATTCATTTTGATTTTATTAACTGGTTTAATGGAATAATCTAGGGATCGATGCAAACTATCACTTTTATTTTTTGCAATTAATAAATGTCGATGAAAGACACAATATACTGAAAAATCATTTGAAACAGCTTGAAAAATAAATGGTATTTTTTTTTTAAATTAAATTTTATATATATTCAGCAAATTATGTTTCACGATTTGAATCTGTTTCCAAACATTTAGCCAAACTGTAAATTTTCAAAAACATTGTATAGTCTACATTGTTTCTTTGGCTCATTCAATGCTGTATTTATCTATTTGATCAACCAGCCTAGAGCTCTAATCTGCTTGGGGCCCTAAGAATTTTGTTTCCATATTTGGCGCTGGCATAAAATATCTGGATTTCAAAAGGTCCCCAATAACTCAAATAACATCTGGCTCTTTCAAGTCTAAATCCGGCATTGGTCTCACTCATTCTCTTATCTATAGTAAAAAACCACCAGGGCCACCGCTAGAAATGTAGTAGACCCCTGAATAGTGGGAACATGTGTGTCCCTTTGATAAAAATTCCACAAAAACATTGACTGGTTTGATGTATAATAGGACGAGATGAAACCTGTTACTGAAGCCAAAAGAAAATTTCTTATGGTCTATAAGGAAAAGCCTAGACATGACAGGCTGCATGCCTTTAAAACATCAAAGTCACATGCCCTAAAAGTCGCAAGTCAAAGCGCCAATACCTACTGGCTTATCCTCTGCTGCAGCATAGTCAGCTGCAAACTTGGGAATGCTAAAGTCATCTACGAAAATATAACAAAATTCAGCTGGTCTATTGAGGTCCAAAATTTGCCCCCCTAAAGTCCAAGAGTAGATAAATTATCAAAGGCAAGGCAATGCGGGTAAAAAGGTGGGTTGAGAATTATCAGCAACAATTACCACAGTTTCCAGCATTGCTCTAGATGACATTCCCACTGTGACGCCCATGGAAGAACTTGATGTCGTGCCCACACAGGGAGAGCTTAGAAAAAATTGACTTCCTTATTTGTGGAAAATACCTGGCAATGATGGCATACCACCACTAGCTCTAAAAAATACCAAGACATCTTTACTGCAACCTCTGTACAAACTTCTGACGCTCTGCTTGGAATAGGGCTACATCCGCCAGGACTTAAATGATGCAAACATAGTGACATTATAAATGAACAAAGGTGACAGAAGGGACTGCAATAACAATCGCGGCATATCACTCCATAGTATTGTAGGAAAAGCCGTAGCCCGTGTCATACTACCGCGTCTAGAGAGTTAACCATCCAAAGTTTATCCAGAATCTTAGTGTGATTTCCGCGCTGGTCGTTTAATCATAGACATGGTGTTACCCATACGGCAACTCCAGGAAAAATGCAGAGAGCAACAGATACCAAAATAATTACCTTTAAGGATCTTAAGAAAGCTATTGATTTAGACAGTCGCAATGGGCTATTCCAAATTCTGAAGAAATTTTTTTTGTGTGTCCCACACACATCTCGGTCAATAGCCAGTTCCACGAAAATAAGCCGAGCATAGTGCAGATCAATGGAGCTACATCAGAAGCCTTTTAAGTAATAAGCGGAGTTAAGCAAGGTTGTATAATCGCGCCAACAGAGTTTGCAAAATTCTTGTCTGTACTGTTTCGATACGCATTCAAGGTTCGTCGTGATGGAAACTGGTTACACACCAGAGCTGATAGAGGACTCTCCAATAATGCCGCCTCCGAGCCGAAACAAAAAACGACAAATGTCCTGATTCGTGAGCTACACTTTGGTTTGCAACAACTCGTGCCAAGCTTCCCCATAGCTTGAAAAAAATGTATCCTGAAAATTAGCTTGACACATTATGGCCATTGACACTCGAACTCCTCCTAAAATTAACAGCGACAATGAAAACTTAAAGGTTATAGACAGCTTCACCTTCTTGGGGTCAAGAGTCTCTAACACACTGTCCATTAAGGATGAAATAAACAGTAGAATAGCCAAAGCAGATAGCACAATGGCTAAACTAAATAAACGGGTCTGGCAAAAGACTAAGCTAACTGAGAAAAGCAAACTATGTCTATCAAGCCTGCGTTATTAGTACACTGTTATACGGAACGAGACAGGGACCACTTAAAAGCCCATGAACACTACCTTAATAGCTTCCACTTGAGGTGCCTGCGTCACATCCTTGGCATTAAATGGCAGGATAAAGGGCCAATTAGTGAGAACCAAGTGTGCCGTTATCCAAAGCATGTTCTCAATCCTTAGTGAAAGACGTCTGGGAGATGTTAAAGAATGATCTATGGCGAATCCCTAAGAACTTTTTTTTATGGAGAGTGTCATCGAAAAAGAGGAAGACAGGTCGTCAACGTCTGCAATTTAAACATGTCGGCCAAAAGGACATGCAAACAGACAGCATACGTAAAAGCGACTGGGAGTTTAAGGCAGAAGACCTATCTACGTGGCGCACACTTGTAAAGATAGGAGTTATAGTAGCCCAGGAGCGAAGGAGGCTACAAAGAGCTAGGAGAAAGGCCAAAACAATGGGACGAACAGAATTCGTGCGTAGAAGCGGTGATAAAGACTTCACTCAAGGATAGAACAACACAGCCACACGAGGAACTGCACCTTAGAGCAACGGTAAGGCACCACCGTCAACCCGACCGTTGTAAAAGTATTAAGATTCTAAAACTGTATTGACCATACCCTGTATACCAGCACATCTCGAATGTACATGATGATAACGCATCACAATACTTCGTACATTTTCTTTATTCCTTAACATCATTACAAGTATCAAGATATGATTATATATGTAAATATATATATATATATATATATATATATATATATGTGTGTGTGTGTGTGTGTGTTTGTGTATGTGTGTGTGTGTGTGTATGTGTGTTTGTGTATGTGTGTGTGTAATATTAGGCACGCTATCACATAGCATTGTAGGTTCTTTGACAAATGTTAAAATATTATCATGAAACTCTAAAACATATATCATTTTGAAGGGCTAGCTCTAAGCTTTCTATAAACACTAATTTCATCTTGAATAGGAATAGAGTTATAATATTTCGAGTGAATTTTGAAAGCCACTTGCATATGCCACATATTTTACTTAAAAAAAGATAACCAAATATTTAAATTGTTACCCATTTATTGTCAATAAGTTTTTTCTTAGTTTGAAAGATAATTGCACCAAAATTTCATCAGACAATTACATTGTAATCGATAACATTATAGAGAACTTAATTATTTACACAAAAAATTAGGTCATTTTGATAAAAATCATTTTTAAAAGTTGAAAAACTAATTTGTCTCACGCCAATTTTAAAAACTAAATAAATAAAATACAATGTTTATTAGATTTTAAGTATAAATATGTTGAAGTATCATGTTACATTAATACATATTTTGTTATAGGTAAGTACAATTGTTTTGTTTTTTTTAAATTGAAATTGAATGAAGTAGCTAAAACTTTTGGTAACATTTATGTCGCTATTAGCTAAGTATACATTATATATATATATATATATATATATATATTAATATGTATATGTATATAATTAAAATATAATACATGTATATCTCATATATAATAACAGGCTAATTTCTGTGCGGTCATTAATAGCGATTGATTCCTCAAACTACTACAGAGTATTAAAGCCAATCAGAAAAAAATTAATCTCATTGACAAATAGAAAACACTTACGTTATAAACGAGTTATTTTTGGTGCAGTATATTTGGTCGTAAATCAGTACTCAATTTTCATCTTAAAATGTTTCAATGACTACATTTCCGCGGACGTTCAAAACCAGTTAATTTGTTTTGGATTTTCGTCTCAGTTCTGGCTTGGTTTCATTTCACATGTTTTATCAGTAAATGGCTGTATTTCTAGCAAAGATGACTATGTATATGGCGTGCTTGAAGGCTCTGTTTTCAGTACGGTAATTTTCCTGCTGTATACATGGCATCTACTTCTACTGCCTTAAAAGTATTCAGTTAAAAGCCAATCATTTGCAGACGATACTCAGCTAAACACTCACACTGATCCCTCTGATTTTGACTCAAATGTCCAATTAATGCTGTAAGACATTAATGAGGTAAAGTCTAGGATGACTTTCAGAAAGCTTAAGCTGAGTGATGATAAGACATAAGCCCCCCTACTTTACAACAATTAATCACGCTGTACTTTGACTCGTCTAAAATCTATTCAGGTGGCTAGTTCTAATATAATGCTCAAAACATCGACTAGGAATCTTGGCTACACTAAGTCTGACAACCAACAACTTCATCAATCAAATCTGTCGCATTGCTGACATTTTCATTCATTAGATAAACTCAATCCGTCATTACTTGACAATTAAGGTCACGAAAGGTCTGTATTCATGTTCTAGCTAAGATTGATTATTAAAACACTCTTCTGTCAGTTGCGCCAAAACAATGCTTGAAAAACAGAAAGTTCAAAATTTAGTTTTCAGACTAATTCTTAAGGCACAATAAAACACAACAACATGAACATGTTACTCCGCTACTTTACTCATTTATTGGTTACCTATACAAACCCGAATCGATTACAAACTGGCCGTTCTTGTCTAAACTTCTTTTCTGACACATCACTATTCTATCTTACTGATCTTCTGTCGGTCTTCTCACCTCGTCGTCAGATACGCTCTTCTGCAGACACAACTAAAACATTTGGTGCAAGTTTATTCGGTTTTGTTTTTTTGGAGCCAAACAATGGAATTCTCTAACTTTACACATTCATATTATTCCAATTACCAGGTCCTTTAAGATTGCACTTAAGACGCAACTTTTCAAATTGTAATTCTCCAACTTTAGAAGCATTAAGCTTTGGGAAGTTGTTGGGTACCTTCTCACAACGAACATTGGCGAAAAAGACTTTTTAAAATCTCTTTAATGTGGGGCCGGGGGCCAAATTTTTTTTTTTTTCTAATTGAGGCTCTATAAAATTTGAAAATCACAAACTATCCCATTTCCCGTGTAGGAAAAAGCATGAAACTTTTGAATTTTTTGAGTACATGCTCTTGACGATAATTTGAAAATAAAAGTTAAATTTCACACTCATGGGGGATGGGACCCCAAAAACGTTTTTTATCCTAATATCAACATTATAAAAATTGAAAATCACTAATTATCCTTTTTCCCGTGTAGGTTGAAGCATGAAACTTTAGAATTTTTTTTAGTACACACTCCCGACGAAAATTGGCAAAAACAATGTTAAAACTCCCTCTCAATGGGGGCCGGTGCCCAAAAATAGTTTTTTTTTATAATTAAAAGCGAGTCATCACTAATTATCCAATTTTCCGTGTAGGTAGGAGCATGAAATTTTGGGAAGTTGTTGGGTACCCTCTCACGACGAAAAATGGCGAAAAAGAATTTTAAAAATCTCGCTCATGTGGGGTCATAGGCCCATAAACATTTTGTTCCTCATATGGGCTTTATAAAACTTGAAAATCAATAATTTTCTATTTCCCGTGTAGGTAGAATTCTGAAAATTTGGACTTTTTTGAGTACATGTTTCCCAAGATAATTTGAAAAAAGGTTAAATTTCCATCACATGGGGGCCGGGGCCTCAAAAAACGTTTTTTTTTTCTTTTATATGAGCTAAATAAAAATTTAAAATCACTAATTCTCCTCTTTCCCGTATAGGTAGAAGCATGAAACTGTTGAACTTTTTTTTAAGTACACGCTCCCGACAATTGGCTAAAAGAATGTTAAAATTCCCTTTCATAGTGGGCCGGGGGCCTAGATATAGTTTTTCCTATATAAAAAACCGACTCATCACTAATTCTACAATTTTCCGAATAGGTAGGAGAATGAAACTTTGGAATATTGTTAAGTACCCTCTAACGATGAAAGTCGGTGTAAAGATTTTTGAAATACACTTTCAGGGGGGGCCGGGGCCCCAAAACCGTTTTTTCTCTTATATAAGATATTAAAAAAATTATAATCTATAATTCTCTTCTCGAATTGGTAAAGGCGTGGAACGTTGGGGGGAAGGGTTGTTAAATACACTTCCACGATGGTATAAGGTGAAATCATATTTAAAATATCCCTTACTGGGGACCTGGGGCCCAAATATAGTTTTTATTCCACTCACTCACTTAATCATCACTAATGCTCCAACTTCCCGTGTAAGTAGGAGCATGAAAATGTGGGAAAGTGTTGATTACTCTCTCACGACGAAAAGGACATTTAAAATTCCAAATTATGTAGGACCAGGGTCCCAAATACGATTTCTCTTTATCTGTAAAAACTGAAAATCACTAATTGTCCTTTTTGTAGAATATGTAGAACTTTAAACCTTAGGAAGTTGTTGAGTACTCTTCCTCGACGATATAGTTAAATATCAATTTAAATTATCATTTACTGCATGCCGCATGCCCCAATGTAGTTTTTCCATTAAAAAAGCTATTAAAAACTGAAAATGACTGCTTCTCCAATTTCCTGTGTAAGTAAATGTATAAAGCCTTCTGTAGTTATTTAGAAACGACCCGCGATTGAAACAAGGAAAATAATTTTTTAAATTTTCACTCATTTGTGGCCGGGGCCCTAAACCTTTTTTTCCACTTAAATAGGCTATATAAAACTAAATCAATACTCATTCTCCAAGCTTCCTGGCAGGTAGACGTTTTAAACTTTAAGAAGTTTTTGAGTACACTCTCGCGATGGTAAGAGGCACAAAATATTAAATCCTTTATCACTGCCTAAATATAGTTGTTTTTCTCATAATGAGCTATATAAAAAGAAGCATTTTTTCCTAGCAAAGTGCGGGTAAATTGCTAGTATATATATATAAAAAATGTATTTATGTATGTTTGTCTTTTATAGCTCACTAAAACTTTCATCCGATCAGGATTAAAATTTAGGAAATTGTTTATTACGCTTCTGGAATAGTTTGTGCTAAAACAGTTTAAACATTGACATTCTTGGGGGACCGGTGGTCCTAACTGTTTTTCTTTCTTATGTAAGCTATATAATCAAATTAGTTTAAGTTTTAAGTTCTTTTAAAATGAATGACTCTTGACCAAACCTAGTGCATTTTTTATATCACATATTAAAATACCCTACTGCGTTTAACCCCTTATGTCCATTCCTTTGGAGACAGGGGCCCAAAATCTTTATTTTCGTAAGCGTTTTAACACTTTATATGCATTCTGATTTTAAACAATCTTGAAAGTTATTTTTAAAAATGTATATCATGATTTAGATTGAAATAAACATGTGTTTTAAAGTTATTCTAAAGGTATATATTGTTTTTGCTTATATGAAATGTATACAAATTGTTTAACATTAACGACTGGGATAATGAATGGATCTTAACCAGACGTGGTGTATCATGACTTTTAAAGCCCATTTTAAAATTCAGTTTTGTTAATTGAAACGTTGATGTTTATCTCCTTGAGCCGGGGGCCCTGTTTCTCTTTTTGTAAACGTTAAATATTTTATTTCCCATAATGTAACATAGTCTCACACATGTGAGTGTAGCTAATATAAAAATCTGATCATAATTGAATTAAACAAATGTTTCAAAATTTACATCGTGCACCTACTAGGCTAAGGGACTTTTAATGTCATGTTTTGCTTATCTATACTAATAAAAGGGAAAACCCTCAATGACTGACTCACTCACTCACTCATTCATCACTAATTCTCCAACTTCCCGTGTAGGTAGAAGCGTGAAACTTTGGGAAGTTGTTGGATACCCTCTAACGGCGAAATATGGTGAAAAAGAATTTTTAAAATCTCACTCATGTGGGGCCGGGGGCCAAAAAACATTTTCTTCCTACTTTGGGCTTTATAAAAATTGAATTTTTTTTTTTCCTATTTCCCGTGTAGGAAGAAGCATGAAAATCTGGAAATTTGTTAAGCCCATGCTTACAATTATAATTGTAAAAATTAAAGTTAAATTGAACACTCTTGATGGCCGGGGCACCAAAAAAGGTTTTCCCTAATATGAGCTATATAAAAATTGAAAATCATTAATTCTCCTATTTCACGTATAGGTGGAAGCATGAAACTTTTGAAATTTTTTGAGTACACGCTCCCGAAAAAATTTGACAAAATGAAATTTAATTTTCACTCACATGGGGGACCGGGGGTCCAATTATAGTTTTTTTATATTAAAAACCGACTCATCACTAACTCTTTAAATTTCCGTGTAGGTAGAAGCATGAAACTTTGGGAAGTTGTTGGTTAACCTCTCACTACGAAAATTGGCGAAAAAGAATATTAAAAATCTCGCTCATGTCCAACCTGGAGTCAAAAAACCTTTTTTCCTTATATGGGCTCTATAAAAATTAAAAATCACAAATTTTCCTATTTCCCGTGTAGTTAGAAGCATGTAACCTTGGAAATTTGTTAAGTACATGCTCAAAATTATAATTGGAAAATTTAAGAGTTAATTTTTCTCTCAAGGGGGCCGTTTTTTCCTAATAAGAGCTATATAAAAATTGAAAATTACTAATTCTCCTATTTTCCGTATAGGTTGAAGCATGAAAATTTGGTTAATTTTTTGAGTACACACTCCCGACAAAAATTGGCAAAAATTAATGTTAAATTTCCCTCTCATAGGGGACCGGGGGCCCAAATTTAGTTTTTATTATATTAAAAACCGACTCATCACTAATTCTCCAATTTTCAATGTAGGTAGTAGGATGAAACTTTGGGAAATTGTTAATTACCCTCTTACGACGTAATTCGGTGTAAAACAATTTAGAAATACTCACTTATTGGAGTCGGTGCCCCTAAAACGTTTTTTTTTCCTTATATGAGTTTTATAAAAATTGAAAATCTTAATCCCCTTGTAGGTAGATAAAGAAAAATAATTATATAAATTTTAAAAATTTCCTCTCATGGGTCGCCGGGCGGCAAAAAACTTTTATTTACCGACCTAAAATGTGCTATATAAAACTGAATCAACACTAATTCTCCAAGTTTCCGTGTAGTTAGAAAATTTAAACTTTTGGAAGTTGTTGAGTACCTTCCTCCAACCCTTCCCCCCCCCTCGCGATGATAAGAGGCAAAAAATATTAAATCACCTCTCTCTAGGGGGATGCTTGCCGAAATATAGTTTTTTCACAATTTGAGTTATATAAAAAAGACGCATCTTTAAACTTCGAAGTTCTTGTGTACGTAGGTTGAACGGTTAAAGTTAATATATTTAGTATATCCATCTTGATTCAGATTAAAATCAATAGGTGGTTTTTGAATTGGTATTACGCGGGTTCTCAACGCTAACTTAAATCCTAAAGCAAAGCGCAGGTAAATTGCTAGTTTATATATATTTATATAAATCAATGTATGTATCCATTAAAGTGGACTACACCATTAAGTTTATCAAGATGAAAATTTAGGATGTTATTGTTTTTTTTTACAGAAAGATTTATTAGTTATATACAAATTAGTTTAATCTTTAGCTACATGGAAAATAAATGGATCTTAATCAAACTTAATACATACATACCTTTTAGCCCATATTAAAATAAAATACGGTGATGAACTCCTAATGTTAAATGCTTTGGGGCTGGGGGCAAAGATCTTTATTTTTGTAAGTTTTAAAGACTTTTTTTGCCTATATGAGATACATACACATTATTTAGCATTGACAACACGGGAAAATGTATAGATCGTAACCACACTTGGTGTAAAATAGATTGATAGCCCTAATATAAATTATATAGGACATTGCATACAATTTCTAATGTTTTTCCCTTTGGTCTGAGGGCCCTGATTCTGTTTAGCATGCTACCTGGATGACTACTGGCAACAATATTTTCTATATTTAACACTCATTGGGCAACGGGTGCCCATTTTGTCAATTTTTGCTTATATTAGCTATTAAAAATAGTTTAAGAGTTAGCTACTACGTAAATTGATTGATCTTAATCAAAGATAATATATAAAAATGTTATTAAAATGCATTAGGCACTGAACTTCTAATTTTCTTTTTCCCCCTTTTTTCGTATATGTTTAAGATATTTTCATCATTTAATTTTTAGCAATCTAGTTGAAAATATGTTGAAACTGAATTAAAATAAGCAGGTTTTTGAAATTGACATCTTGCAGTGAATTGGCTCAAGGGTCCCTACATGCCATTTTTTCTTATATTAACGGTATGAAAATTCCTATTGGCTCAAGTTATGGAGAAAATTAATGGATCTTGTACATCTCTTAATTGTTTTATTACTCTCATAACTTCGTAGTTGATGGGGGTTCTAATGTAACTATTCAACTTCTTTGGGCTTGGTAGACCTTGGTGGTGCCCATCTCCTCTCCAGGTCAGCGGATGACTTTTTATCAATAGCCATCCATTAACGATTTTTTATTTAGGCGTTTACGTTTGCTAGATCCCACGCCTATCAACTTGTAAGGAGAACGCTATTGACTTCGCAATTCATCCCACATCTCAGTATAAACAAACTCAAGAGTCATTTCTATATCTTATTACAATCAGGCCATGAACTGCTTATGTTCATTTCCTTGGGATAGAGGCTCCAAATGACTTTTTTTTTACTGCAAGTTAATAATTTAAATTATTAATCAATTTTACACCATATTGCGCAATATGGCATGATTACAATGGCTGTAAAAGAATTACCACTCATAATTGGAGACGGGCCCCTTATTATCGTTTATGCTTTTCTAAGTTTTTAATTATATTTATGTATCCGTTTGATATGAAACTTGGACATTTTTGCACATTGCCGCGTAGGTTTCTGATATAATATTTTTAAAACACATCATTAATTGGTTTCTTAAATTGTATTCATTGTTACTGAGATAAAAGCAACGTACTGCTAGAGAATTATAAAATTTCTATTTATTTATTAAATTTAATTTTATGCATTTATGTCCAATAACAATTTTATACAGACGTGACAGACAAAACATATATTGCAAATTATATATATTGTTGTATTATTTAAGTGACACATCATACTTTTTTTGCTGGCTTTAAACATCATTTTTTGTGTAGTTTGTATTTTATTTAGAAGCTTTATCGCGGTCATATTTTATATGATATATTAATTGTATAAACAATCACCAAATACCATGAATTGTATCACCCCCTAAAGTAATAAAAGGTAATTTGAAATAATACTTAAAACGTATCACAATCTAAAAAGTTAAAATGGTTTTAAAAATTAAAAAAAGAATACTTTGTTTTTAAAATGTAATTTCAATATAACAATTGTAATGGGAAAATAATATATTACTTAATATTTGATTTACAATTTTAGAGTGAATGTGACAACCAGGTTATTTATCCAAAAAACAAAGACAGTACTTACAAACATCTAATAGAGAAGGTCATCTCAGATTGTAACGGAAGAGCTCTGTGCATTTCATCAGAGAGTGAACATTCTATAAACAAGCCAATGTGTCAACATAATATAACCTTTGATTATATGGCGATTTTTGTCTCCTGTAAACCAATTAGTAAGTTATAATTACGAAGAATTAATTTTTTATTTTAAATCACCTTTCATTAAAATCTGTAAAGAGATAGCACATGTAACGTCAAGTATAGCACTATCCAACATTTAAATTACGATGGGACCATGCTATCTCCTGTAAGTACCCTTTTTGCTTAGTTGTTAATTTAGTTTATTTTTCATATATCTAATAGTGATTAAAATTATTTATTCATAATATTTTTATTAAATTTTGCAATTCAACAACATTATTTTGTATACTGCTGTGGTCAGAAGTCCACACGTCCACAACTACCACCTGGTACATGGTTTGGTCAGTTACAGTGAAAACGTTACTCCGCAAAAGTTTCTTCTTTTACACTACGATCATTCATCCCAAATTTAACTTGATTCGGAGTCTTAGCTCCACATATTCCACGTCCAGTGGCCATTCTATCTTATGACAATGTAATCACCGACGTCAACACTAAATTATAAAGCCTTCTTAAAGGATTAGGAATTTGTAGTTTTTACCAATAGTCTGAAGATGACTATGGATGGCATGCAAAATCCCTTATAAACGTTTTTAATGGTACTTGCAATCATGTATAAAGTGAAAAAAGCTTTTTAAAAAATCTAATGACATAGGTTTTATGGCGCCTAATCATTTCAAGTTTAATCATAATGGACCTTTGTGAATTTTTACGAGTACTAGGGATACTAATTTGGGTTCTTCGATTAGTCTTGTGTTTCTTCTCATAAGTTTCGACTGCTTTTTGGATTTAGATATTTATGTTTGTTTTTTAAATCAGAAACTTATTTATTTGCACTTAAAACAAATTGTGCCATCTCACTCAATGATAACGAGATCTGGACATACGCGCGATATTTTGATTATTGTGTTTCAGCACTTTTCAAATTAAGAACTGAGTCAGCCCAACAGGGGAATTACGTTGTGGGTATTTCGCAAATTTCTTGCGCCGAACTGCTGTCTTCAATTTCCACTTATGTTCTTTCGATGATATTTTACTAGTATCACTTTGCCTAATCTGAGTTATAATGAACGCATTGGGAAAGAACCAGTTTCTGTTAAAGAATAATTTTGGATCTACTAACACGAAAACTTAAACAAGAAAAAAAAACACATCATACTCTATTTGAAATCTTAAAATTAATTTTGAAAGACGAATACAATTTTTTTTATAAAAAGATATGTATATATATATATACGCTTTGAATATTCAAAAACATTTCTTCCAATAGAAATTGACATAATGGCACATTAAATTATAATTCTTGTAGGATGTTAGTTACCGTTCCATTCTTTTAAAATATATCTTATAGTTAAGCTATTACCGATTGTATGAATGCCTACTCTTGTATATAAATTGTACATAAATTGATAAGTTACCTATTGAAATTATCTTTGATAATTTACAATTTTACTTTGGGTTTTACACCTCTACCAGTGTATCAAGAAATGATACCGATCCCAGTCACAAATACAACTAAAATAAAAGTATTATATTTATTTGGTTTAAACGTTGAAATTTAAAGTTTCATTTTAATCCACTACCATCAACACCATTTTTTGTTTAACCTATTACATCGTGTGTTGATCTGTGTTTTACGTTAAATAAATAAACATATAATTAGTGGTTAGTAAATGCCAGTGGGTTTCAATAACTAAACAAAAAATATTTCATTTTTGAGACATATCGTGTTCTTTTAAAGAAATATTTATTACTAGATGCCCACGGTGTAGCATACGCCGCTGATTTGCTCATGGATAAATCAATAAAGTGGAGGAGAAATGAGCAGGCACAAACTACATCACGATGAAATCAGAATAACGTGAATGAACCTCGGATGCGGGGATAACTGAAACTCATTGTTGATCTGGAAACATGAGCACTGTGGTTAGCCATTTGCCACCCCGCACAACCATAAACTAATTGGCATAACCTGACAAAGGTCATTCATCAAACTAATTTCCACTTATCTTGTGCTTGTTAATGTGATCAAAAAGATATTGGGAAACGAACGGTCACACACACAAACATTTTACAAAATGAAAAACAGTAATGTCTTAGCTAGGGATTCCAGCCGGAATTGAAGAGAACAATGGAAAGGCAATGTGGCTCAACCGATTTTAGGAAAAATCAAAACGACTAAGAACAAAGTAGCGATGATCTACACATTACTACGGATACACACAGTTGCGCATGCTTGGAGTGCAAGGGAGTTCACCTACAGTATGCATTTTATTAAATTAATTGTTGACGAAAGTTTATGACTACTTTGCTGTCACTGAGCGCAACGGAGAGTCCGAAGTTTTTTGCAAAGTCATGTTCGAAAAAAAAAAAAGTTGGAAAGGAACGGGCAAACGTTTTTAAAAATTGAAAAAAGTAATGTGTTAGCTGGGGATTGAATCTGCGACATCCGCTTGTGAGGCGAATGTTATAACAATTACACTACAAAATCATTGTTATTTTGTTGTTCTCAAAGAACAAAGTAATTGACTTCAATTCAACGTATTTTTCATATTTACTACCTTTTCTTGCAATCTGATTGGTCGGTGGGGTCAGAGGTCAGACAGCTTGTTTCTTCCCATCTGGCTTGGTTGGACCATGATGAGAATTATATATAGATATTTTTAATGTATTTTTTAAGGAACAGAAGCTGATATTTTTCATGGGATGTATTGCGTTAGTAAAATAGAATAGTATACTCTTCTGTAAAAAGGGAAATTGTATAAAAGATTACATAATATATAGAATTGTTTAAATAGCAAATGTTCAGTTAATTTGTTACATCTTCAGTTTTACCTTAAACATTTTAAGTGAATGTTTACATATCATTGGTTATTTAGTTATTGGATAAAAAATTCATAAGAAATACATAAAACATACGCCGTAGCATATATCGTAGAATGGTTCATAGATTGGAAAAAGAAACAGAGGGACAACAAACAGCTACTAAAGAAATCATAATAACGCGATTGAATGTTGTTCAATCAACCGTTATGCACATGTCTTAAGAACAACTAAGGTCTAGCTTGCTTTCACGCGTCGTCTTGTGCTTGTACTATTTTCTGGCAAATTAATTATATAAATTGTGTAACACTTAACATGTGTAACTAATTTTTTTTTTTATGATAGTAAAATTCTGAATTATAAATATTTTTTTACAATTACTTTTCAGATGTTGATAATATCAATGTGTTTGATATCAGTTTAGATTCACCTATCGATATTAATGATAACAGAAGTGTTTACATGACTCTACGATTATCAGGGAATAAAAACATACATCGCCATTGTACGATAGATGGGAACAATTTCCCAATTAAATTTACAGTGCTGCATGTGGACTTCGGACAAAAGTTGAAATGCAATAAAAACAATTTGAGTCTATGTCATGGAAATATTACAGTATTTTCAAATTCTGATAAAAAATGTAATCATACTTGGTAAGTTTTGATGATTGTGTAGTTGTAAACATTTGAAGATAGGTAAACTTTTCGTGTCAATTATCATAACTGATATTCACGTATTTTTTTAGATTTAAAAGAGTATGATTGTTTTAATAATACAAATTTAAAGTAAAAGTTAAAAAATTACATATATAAATAATACCTCAACTATTTCAATCATGTTTTATCATATCAAGATTTACACTGAATTGCAAGCATTTCTATACAGTTACATATGCAGCAATTATTAATATATTTTTAAATATTAATATTTATATACGTTTATTTTAAAACGTTTATAGCAATTTGTATCCCGTTGCATTAAAAATGTCTTTTACATTCGATATTTAATTAACAGATTGTAAATAGAAGTATTGATTTCTTATTATTGTAATAACTTAATCAAATTTTTATTTTATAAACTATTTACAAATTAATAATATGGAAATTGAAATTTAGCACATTTGGAATTCATTCCCGAATAGTCTCAGATGCTCATGTGTAACAACTAAATCTATTCAGATAATATAGATTTCCATGAAATTATCCATACATGATATATTCTTTTGGCCAAATGAAATTATTATTTTTCTTTTTATAATTATATATGTAATAGCCAACACCGTATTGATATAACAAAAGCTTGAGAAGGTAGATAACTTTCAAAATCTAGAAACCATTATATCTAGAGTTTGAAAAGACGTAAACAGGGTAAAGGCCTAAATGCAGTTTCACCCTTCATTTTGTTTATCTAGAGTTTATACATGTGAAGGTGAAATATGGAACATCCAAAAATATTAGCCTGTCAATAAAGCTTAGGATTTACAGAGCAACTGTCTAAACCATTTCCATTTGTGAATTTGAGATTTTGACACTATAGGCAGCCACTGAAATAAAGATGCTGGCATTTCAAAGCAAATGCACGAGGAAAAGTCTCCAGACCTCATGTTTACAACACAAGACGAATGAATGTCTGGGACAGAATAAACTCTATTGCGGGTCACCAAGAAATCATTATAAAAACTTTTAAAAGACGTACGATGGAATGCTTCTCTTATGAACTGCGAGATTACACCCTGAGAAAAAATATCGTACAAGGCACTGGAGTCTGGTGTCGGCGAATATATCGACAGCGGAAATGCTGGTCGGACAACATATAGGAATGGACAGGGATGCAATTGCATGAGTTATCGGCCGCCGCTCAAAATAGGCAACTGTGGAGATTGTTATCTGTTGATGTTTCCATGCGCCCCCCCCCCCCAACATCAATAACCACAACGGGCACTTGACTTATGACAAAAGACACCAAAATTAACTTTTTTTTCTCTTTCCTGAAAAATTAATATATAAACTCATTTCTCGATGGCGATAAAATATAAATGACCGGTCTCATTGACATATAGATTATATATATTATATCATATATATGATTATTAATATTCATAATTAAAGAGCAGCAATTATATGAATACATTTTGACATACCAAGCCTTGCAATGAGCCGTGCTATTTTTAAAGTGACTCTTATTAGAGTAGTTAACATAGTGTTTAGTAACCCAAAATAATCAATGTGTAAATTCGGCCGGAAATTGACAACTAACTTATGGGAAAAATATTGGTGCGTTTCTTTGTATTCCTAAAACAATTACTCCTAAATACAACATAATTCATGCTCTCTGAATGTCAAGAAGGTGCTGCTAACTGGCGCTGAAACCGGTTTTTAGAGCGAACAGAGTTCATAATTTTTATCACTGGCTTAGGGACGCGATTTCATCAAAGGTGTTTGGCAGAAAAAGCTTCTTTAAGAAAGATAAAGTGGAGCTTAAAACTTTGCACCCTCCTCACTTACTTGTTACAGACAAGTTTTGCTTGTCAATTATGCTCAACAACCATAGCAGGGGAACCATCAGTATTAAATAGAGAGATTTTTTAATTGATAATTTAACGTCATAGGCGGCAGAAAAAAAAGAAACAAATATATTTCTTATCCTTGGTCTTTTAGTCTGAAGTCTAGAAATTGGTAAACAATACAATGTCATCGATTTTCGCCAAAACAGTACACGATTTCGACTCTTTTGATATTTAGTGATTTTAAAGAAATAAAACATCAGTCACTAAAATAATTCTGATAAGGCCGTAGGCAAGTTAAAATTGCTCCGTGGGCTGGTTTTCCCGTGGGTCGGACTTTGGAAACCCCTGTGCTAATGCATAAACGACTTCCAAATTTCTTTTATGAAAGTATTTTTATGTAAATTAAAATGTTCACTTAATTAATTATAATGCAGCACTGAAAGATATTTCTTATTTTAGTGCACACTGCATTTACGTAACAGTAGAAAAAATACCAATAAATACGCAAGGGTGTTTTATTAAAATATATTGATAAAAAAATATGGAATATCATCATCAGATTTTTAAAAAATGTCACGTGTACTTATTAATATTGGCACTGAAAGAATATATTCTATAATGAACTGGAATAATGACAAATATATTTTAAAAGGTAGATCTATCATTTTCATTTTCAATATATTTTTCAAACATAGTTTTCTAAGTCTTATGTATTAAAAGGCTGATATAAAAATGCCCACGTTATAAAAATGTAAGGTCTTGTTTAACTATTGATAACAGATAATCTCTAAATTTAAAAATAGAATCCAGAAACAATTTAATTGTTCCACTGATTTATGCTTTTTGATAAAAAAATAAGATTCTTAATTTACAAATAAAAATGTAGATAGATAGATAGATAGATAGATAGATAGATAGATAGATAGATAGATAGATAGATAGATAGATAGATAGATAGACAGAATGACGGACTATCAGGCGGATGGATAAACGGAAAGTTTACATATTGACATGCAGATAGATTGATATAAAGATAGAAATATAGATAAATAGAAAGATAGATAGAAAGATCGATAGATTAGATAGATAGATAGATAGATAGATAGATAGATAGATAGATAGATAGATAGATAGATAGATAGATAGATAGATAGATGAACGTTGCTTATGTTTGTTTATATAAATAAGAAGTGGTCGTGTCAAATTTATTGACCTAAAATCATTGCGAAAATAAATTGTTTTCTCCTTTCTCTCTTAAAGTTTTATGTTTGTTGGATGGAACAGGGATTTTCAGGAGCGACATTAGCCACAGTACATTTAAAGAATTAGAAAAATATGTATGAAAATAAACAATCATATTTTTTATATTCATTAAGGATTTTGTAAAGTGAACTAGAGACAGAATGCAAATTGAAACTTACTTTTTACAATTCTCTTTCAACAAACAGTCCTAATTATCATTAATGCAAAATAAATTGTTTCTCATCTCAGGCGTCCATCTGCTACATTTTACACGACTGAATGTAAAACTAAAGTTGTAAATATTGACATAGATATGTCAACAGGCTTTGTCTGGATAGAGGTTGATGGTAATTAAGATTTATGATTTTTTTAAAAAGAAAATTATGAATTTGGAATATTTATAATTATGTAAAATGAAAATTTCTAAAATATAAATATACTGGAAAAATGTTATGCAATATTTTGATAATATTGTTTTTATCAAATGTTCGGAAAATTCAAAAAACTCTGTGCAGTCAGCAAAGAAATCAAAATTAAATGTAATGGATCCAGAATCGGAAATGAATTCACAAGCTTCATGAGTACGCTGGGTAAGAAAACAATTTCATTTCGTTTCTAAAAATTATGTTTATTAATTTCAAATTTTTAATGTCTTCTTTGTCTTTTTTAATTTAAAAAAAAAAAAAAATTAGTCACTTAAAAATATATCAATGCATCTAAATAAGCAATTTTTTAAAAAAATTAAATAGTTATTTCTTTTTAAAGACATAAAAAGCGAGAGTGAGCTCACTGTAAACTTACCCGTTACTTTAAGTGAATTTAAGGGTTTGGATGATACTACCAGTAAAGTAATCAATCCCTTCCGATAGTTACCGGAAATCGTAAAAAAAGTTGAAAAAACAACGTTCAGGTTAAAATATTTAATTTGAGATTTTCGTCAATCTAACACAAACAGTAATCACACATACACATGAACACACACACTAACACATGTACAAATGCAAAAAAAGATCAAAAAACTTTTTTTTCTAACCAAGTAAAATATAAAATTTTCATTAATTGTACGATTACAATACTTTCCCTTTGGTTCCATTGCAAAAAGACAAAAGTCAAAACGACGAGTAACAAAACAAAAAGAGACAACCCGAAATTTGAATAAACGACATGGTTACAAAACGACAGTGAGACAAAACGAAAGGATGACAAAACCACAAGAATTCATCGGCTTGGGTTTAAAATAGTGACTGCTAAAACATTGTCATAAAGGTGACATCACAATTGCAATTGTTTTATAACAGCAAAAGCCACAAAGCGATCACACTAAGGCGTCTTTAATAAATGAGCTATTGTCAAGACAGCGAAATCAACCGCATAGCTATTCTCGTCCAACTGTTACATTTGAGCTAAATTATCTCTTAAATACAAATAGTAACAGTAATAATAAAAATAATAACTATTATAATTACTATTATTTTTTTTATTATTATTATTGTTATTCATTATTTTACCAAATTAATAAAACAACTGCTCATTAAAAATTATGTACCCGAAATGAATTTAAAAATAATTAGTAATTTAGATAACAAACAAAAAAATGTACAAGAAGTTTTTTTTTAACAGAATCTAAATATACCAAGTTACGTTTATTTCTACATTTAATATTTTTTTTACAATCAGGGATTTTTAGCGCATTTTCGAGAAGTCGAATGCGCTATTGCACCCGTTTTGTCCGTCCGTCTGTCATCACCCTAGATCTCAGCAACCATAAGTCCTAGACCCATGATGTATATATGTTTTTTGTATGTTCTGACCTGCCATTTGTGCATCAACACTCAGTTACTCGATCCGTTAAAAAAACCCGTTAAAACTACCAAAAAACATTGCGAAGCGAGAGATAACACTGGCGCAGGCAACGGCCGCCATTGCCGGAAGTCGAATACATCGTTTTTTATACCTTTGAAGAGTTAAAGTTATTGGTTAGTGGTGCGAAAGCGTGCAAAAGAATTAGTTTTTTTTGTTGACGTCATTAGAATATGTGTAAAAGTTTAGAGAGTTTTACGTCATCATTTGTGGTGACTTCAATCAAGATCTTAGCGGCCCAGGGGCAGAAATTGAAAACTTTTTCGAAACAAGCTTCAACATTCAACTACTTTCAACAAGATTGGCAACCACGATCTATCAAACAACAATTGATGGAGTATTTGGGCGATTAGCTGATTACAATTTAGAATGTTTCATTTATGAGTCCTATTTCAGTGACCACAAACCACTTGTAGTTAGATTAAAGAGAAAATAAAATAATTTAAAATGGCAAGAAATGACTTTTAAATAAAAATTTTTCAGATATATTCATTACACAAGAAAATTCATAAAAATATGTTTAAAATCTAAACACAATTACTGATAACTACATAATGCTGATATCTAACATAAGTACTGATACATAATACGAAAATGCCCTAACACGTCCTGAGTCCAAAAAGGGACCAGGCTTAACATGATTTTTTTTTAAATAGCAAAACGCCATTCTTGCCCCTCCAAATCCTAACCCCTTTCTTCATCCACTTCATCTCTGCCTGGTAACATATGTGACGCTTTCTGCAAAATATCTTAGAATGAAGTTATAGCAGTTAAAATTTTAACTTCGTAAAGATAAAAAAAAAATTAATAAAAAAAAAATTAAACAAAC
Organism: Radix auricularia; assembly: GCA_002072015.1. Lineage (NCBI taxonomy): Eukaryota > Metazoa > Mollusca > Gastropoda > Lymnaeidae > Radix > Radix auricularia. The sequence goes on along the minus strand of MUZC01002079.1, from coordinate 47,888 downwards.
TATACTTTTATAATTGTATTATACAGTAGGCAACAACAAATTGTATGTACCATTCCACTGAAAGAATACTTATTTATACAAAACTTTAATTGATGGAATTTATTTTTTTTTATACCTGCTTTACAGAAATCCCTATTATCTTGTCGGGTCATTTCTTTTATTTTATAAACTCCATTATAAACTAGAAACGGTAATTTTTTCAAACATCATCACAAGCAAAAGAAAAAATTGCTATCGTAAAAACTGCTGTTATAACGTGGTAGCCATTTAGACTATTGCTGTTTTGAAAAAGGCCAACCTGAGTAGTCACTCACGTGAAGTCGACTTTATGACTGTCGCCATCCATTCTGTATCCCGCCTTCAAGGTCTCCAAAGTCAGCAATACCTTATACACCATCAAGTTTCATCAAATTGTTTTAGATAGTTTACCTACTTTATAGTTGGATAAACTTGGTCATTATAGAAAACCCAAGTTAAATCGTCGACTCCAAATTCCTTAAGTAACTTTTTTCTAAATATGGTGTCTGGCCTTCATACAATGGCGTAAAGGGGGGGGGGTTGCTTAAGTGTCTAATTCAAACGGGACTGTTATATTTTAAATATTTTAACATTTTGGGTAACATTTTCACCGTAATTGCCATATGTTCTGGTAAATACCACCACAAAGAATAACGAAGTTTTTTAACACACCCAAAACTAAATGACATTGGACTATTTTTGATTTATTAATGGGACTTATTTGAATTTAAAGGTACAAGTGCGATTTCCTTAAGCTTAGAGAGTGATTTGGTGGTCATGTTATAAGGCAAAACATGCAGGGATGTTAATCATGATGAAAAGTATATTAAAATAAAAATACTTTGGGAGGATAACTGAAATTTTATTTTAAAATTTGGAATCACAGGAAACGGCTCTAACACAGCATTTCACCTTAAGTCACCAATTGAACCATCTAAAGCACATGTGTCAAATTCAAGTTGTTTCTTCTCAAAACCAAGATAGAATTAGGCCGACGACTCCGCCATCGCTTCGGACATCAACGTTATTCAATATAACCCGCTCTTGAATTATAATTTTTTTCTAATAATTTTTTTTTTTTAAATTCGGCTAGGTAGCCACTAATTGAGAAATTGCAATGCCCCTGTCGCATGTTCTTCTGCCGTCGCTTAGAATAATAATTATATTAATGATTAATTTACTGTGTAATTTTCTGTTAATTGAATGTTATCATGCTCGGTCTGCAATCTAACGTGCCGCTAAACAAATTGAGTCTGAAATTATTAGTCTAATGTCAAATGTTTCTTAGGTTGCCACACACGGGTGTCATGGACTTTTACAGTCATCTGTCGTTTCCATCAGATTTTGTCATTTCGTCTGTTTGTTGTTTTGTTATCTTGTTGTCCTGTCACATGCCGTTTTGTATTTTGACGTTTTGTCACTTGCAGTTTTGTCTTTATTGTTTTACCTGGTTACCTTCTCCATTATTCGAAACTAGCAAAATACCAAAAAAACAACAACTGCAGTTTAAGAGTAGGATTTCAGTTAGTGTTGAGAACCGACGTAATTGAATTTCAGGAGGGCGGGAGCATAAGTATAAAGACCTTTGAAATTATTCATTTTGGCGAATGACATTAACGTCATACAAATAAATAAATAAATATCTATCGGTGGTATTTAAAGCTGGAAAGCCGCCTACCAAATTTCGTGTGGATCAATTTAAAAAACGTTAACATTTAGCATGGCTAACGTTGTCTCACGTTAAGTCCGTTACGTGAAAAATTTCCAAATGAAATCTGCTCACCTGTTAATTTCAATCTGGATCAAAATTGTGTAGTTCCTAGGTTGTTTTTAGATTAAGTGTCTCTAACTCTTTTACTCTATTTCTCTAATCTTCAAACACTTGGTTAATTATTCTTCAAACACTGAACTCTAGGGACGAAATGCACACATAAATTTTATTTAATTTCCTTAACTTCGTTAACTATCTTTATTCTAACTACGCTTACATCTCTCACTCGATCCCTATCGCTTTCTCCGTCTGTCCCTGCCCCTGTCTCCAAGTGATCCCCCAGAGTCCTTGCGTTCCCTCTCAAATACCTGTCAGACTCCGCCCCCAGACTCCGCCCCCAGCTCCAACCGTCCGGAAGTCAAAATGTCATATCAATTGTACCTGTACCTACATAGCACGAGGTGTGGTGGTGGACGTAACCCGATGTGGCCATTTGCTGTAATCGCCATCCCTTGTCGGCTCCTCTTTCATGTCACTTCAAATGGTCTGTCTGATCAGTCCAACCGGGATAACACCCGAACGTCACATTTTCACTTCTGGCACTCTGGACACTCGCCAGACCCCGTGGCGCCAAAAAGGTTACCCGCCAGACCTGCGTATAAGGTCGCCCGACCTAAATTCCCGACAATATTTTCATGCGTATTTGTAAAGAAAACATCAAAGATGCGTAAAATCAAACTGGGAGCAAAATGACGTTAAATAGCCCCGGGCCAGAACGGTGTACAATTTAAAGTTCATTGGCAATGCAATTTTATCTGTTGATAATGGATATATGTATCAATATTTGTAAAGATTTTTAAATTTTTTTTGGGAATACAGATTTAAAATTAAGAAAAAAAAAAGATTTGAAGGGTTTTGATTAAAAGATAAGTACCCTATAACATTTTTAAAGGAGCCATAAACTTTTTTTGTGTTAAGTTTGGTTGAAAGCCTTCCATTTTCCCAGTAGACACTGCTTAAAATGCCTTTTATACTACTCCAGTAATAAAATTGACAATTTGGACCGCTGGCCTCTAATAAATTGAATAAATTAAAAGTCTATTTCCTAAACTTTTGTGAGAAGGTATTCAACAAAATCCTTGATTTTGAAAACGATCAGATAAATTTATTAATATGTAGCTTACGCAAGAACAGAAACTGAGAGGACTATAATTATTCTAAGTTTAAAATTAAAAATACTCATTGATCTAAATCAATACATATTTTAAAACAGTCGTCAAATCCAGTAAAATAAAATTGCAATGAAGAAATATTAAAGGATTTTTTTTTCCCCAGTCTCAAAAAGTAATGGACATTAGGTATTAATTGCTCGAGATGCATTTAATAAGGATCAATAAGTTTTTATGTTTTAATTTTGGTCCAAATCCATCCATTTAAACAGTAGCCAAAGCTTAAATAAGAATGTATATAGCTCATAAAAGACAAACAAACCTCTACATTTTGGTTCAAGCAGTATTCTGTTTCTTTTTACTCGGAAATATTTAGCACTAGTTATGAGTCAGTTCTTATATATCCCTTTTAGAAAAAAAATACATCTTGGTCCGGGTCCCCAGAGAGTGGTAACTTTAAATTTTGTTTCCGCTAATTATCATTGTGAGAGTTTACTTAACAAGAAAATTGAAGAATTAGTGATAAGTAATTCACTCAAAATGATCATTGGCCGAAACACTTACTAGATTCTACTATAAATTTATAGCAAGCAAATTAGTAATGAATTTTCCAAGCAATATTTTGTAAGCTCTATCATGATTTGAGTCGAGTTGCTGTAAAAAACTCCAAAACAGGGTTTACAGCGGAAAATAATTTGTGTGTTATGGAAGTGCATAGTTGATCTGCTTTAAAAAACAATACATCTTGGCTCCGGGTCCTCAGAGATTGGTAGCTTTAAATTTTGTTTTCTCTAATTATCATTTTGAGAGTGTACTCAACAACTTCATAAATTTTCATGTTTTTGACCCACACGAACAATTGAAGAATTAGTGATGAATGAAACAAATAATAAATTGTGCATGTCATGAAAGAGCATAGTTGATCTTTTTTAACAGGGGATGACAACTTATTTGTTACGACTAAAAGAGCTGAATACAAAATTAGGATTTCTACTATATGCTAAAATTCTTCTTTCCAATATATATGCTGATGCAACTAATTGAAATTGGAATTATTTTGTGAATCTCTATGACACGGAGATTAATAATGACTGACATTTTTGCCAAGGACTTTTATGAAAAGGTACATTTATAAATAATTGAGAACCATCAATTTTGAGACAGAAAGTAGAATGAAACTCAAATAAATAATTCAGAGTACTCCAGGACGTCAAGTGCCGCATTTATTCATTTACCCTGCTGTGAATACTTAGACCATGAATAGACTAAAAGGCCAACTTTTTGGAAAGAAAGGCCTAAATATATATAAATGTGATGGACTTATCTGAGTGTTATTTTAAAAAAATAAAGATATATTAAAAAATATAAATATTTTTAAATTAACTAAAAAAAAGAAATATTATTAAAATTAAATATCAGTGCTTAAACTTAAATTAAAATCATTAAAATTTATAAACTTTAGACTCAAGACCAAGTCAAGTTTAAACAAGTCCGACCTTCCTCTAATTATACCATTAAAAAAGTTAATAATTCATTCTAAAAAAAAATAACTAACCATTTTAGAATTTGAAAGGAATTTTTCCACGTACATTTTGTTATCAAAACGACTTAAAAATTAAGTTACTACGTTTTAATTATCTGAACAGTATAACTTACAGTGATTTCGTTTATTTAAAGGCAGGATAAAGTGCTAAATAGTGCGGTACTGATGGGTGACAATATCAAAAACATGTTCTCAATCGTTATTGAAAGGCGCCTTAGTATGTTAGGACATGTAAAAAGAATGCGCCCTGGCCGCATCCTCTTGCCGCTTTTTCAAGAATCTCCAATATGAGGAACTGGCAAATGGATACAGTAAGACGTATGCGATTTAAAGATGTATGCCATTTGGAAAAATAAGCAGCTAGAATATTCACAAGCAACTGGGACCGATCTGTATGGCTAAAAATTGTAATATAAGGTATCATAGTGGACCAGAAGCGAAGAATGGAATATCTGGAATGAATGCCAAAATTTTGGAAATCGCAGAATACGTGTTCAAAAAGCTGTTGTAAAGACTTACAACCAAGGATAAGACTGCACAGCCAAACGAAGAAATGATGCACCAACTTTTTGCGAGACGGAAGGAAGCCGATGGAGTCAATAATTGAGTTCTTTAAATTGTATTAGATACGAGAAAGAAAAAAAAGTAACTGACCGGGAAAAAAGGAAACATTGTTCATCTTTTAAAACATGTATGAACACACATTTTAATTTTTTTTAAATTTTTCTATAAAAACTCTTTTAGTTTTAAAAGTTCCTCCACAGTGCGTGCGCTGCATGACCCTTTCACGTTCCCAATTCCCGCAAAGCATCTAATTAACAGGTGTGCCGCTGTCTCTTCGACAATACCACAAAAATGGCAACCGTGTTCCATATTTTGTCTAGCCTGTGCAAATAGCTCTTTGTTGGACAGTGTCCAGTCAAAATCTGTGTGATGAGGGACTCGCAGGAACGAGGCAGCTTCCACCAAGGATCTCGCTTGCGCGGTCGCGGCATTTTGTCGTAAAGCAACCTTGCCGTGTATACCATGCCAGTCACAAGCCAGTTTTCCATAAAATAGACTTTTAGATTCTACTTTACCCTTTATTGGATCATTGGGCGATCGAATTGGGGCTTAGAAGCCAAAACATGGCCCACGAGATCTAATGTTGTTAACGATCTCTTATACAACATGAACAGTTTTCGTCTCCAAAGAGCTCCGACATAAGTAGTCCAGTGAGGGTCTTGAGTCTAAGAAGTCTACGACAGTTGGGGAACTCTTCCTTCTATATAGGCGTAGGCAAACATCTTTCAAACCCTTGTTAATTGCCTCTACCTCAGTGTCCCCCCTCGAAGCTAGTCTTCCGCACGTTCCTGACAGTTCAGGTTTTCCTGTAACTCCCGCAGGGTATTCAATAGTTCACGGTACACGCTTCGTCCATCTGTGAAGCTTGAGTCACATATGCATAAAGTCTTATTACGCCAGAACCAGAGGTTTCAATAGTTTTAGAGCTTTTTCTCACTGAAGCTCAAATAGACTATTTTTGCCAGCCGTGGCATTTGCCAGTGACAAACGTATATCGGGCGGAGATAAGCATTCGTGAAGTCCCCTCGCCGGAACCGTGGATATTTTTTCTCTGCTTTTGGGTAATGTGACCAAAACCTCGAGCTCGTTGACCACATTCATGAAGTAGGATCGTTTCAGTCATGTGCGTTTTACCCACCTGCATCTGAAAACAGGGTCATTGCAATCCATTCTACGATATCTTTCCACAGTTATTAATATTTCCTTCTCTTGCCGTAATTTTAGTGGTTCTACATTTGTTAAGATTTCTACCACGGCGTGTGATGTGGTACGTAACGCCCCACAAGCTAGTCTTAGAGCTTGGATTTATACTCTGTCTAGACCCCCGAGCGCCGTTGTGCTTGCAAAGGCCTGGACAGGAAGGCTGTAATTAATGGCTCCTCTAACTTTGCTTTGGAAATTAGCTGTCAGCGTTTATGCATTAGTGCCAATAGTAGTGCATGCCGACTTTTTCACCACGGACAATTTATCAGTGGTTTTCTCGCGCATTTCAAGAAAACAGGTTGTACTGCGGGAGTATCTTGTCCAACCGAACGCCCAGGTACATTGGCTTCTTGTCTCACTTCAACATTTTCCCGCAGATGTTAAGCACAACATTATGTTTGAGTGCATTCCTCTAATAGTTTAAATGGAATGGTTTGTTTGTTTTTTTTGCGTTTTCACTCTGAGTTACATCTTTTTGTTATATGCTTCGATATTATCGAGGTCGGGCTATAGTATAATATGAATGTTCGCTACGTCCCTACCGGACGTCCAGACAACCAAGTCGTATGCGAACATCGCACAGTTACTCTACAAAGACGCTTGAATTTCTCTAACGTATGCTAGGAACACCGTACAGCTCAAGGCAGACACCTGGAGGAGTCCGTCCTCAAGCCGAGCTTCACATGATAGAGATTGTCACATGTAGTTTCTGATCGTTCTATTAAAAAGGAAGATTTCTTTCAGGCTTGCATTTTTAATGTAATACCCTATTGCTAGAGCTTATACATAAGCCCGGTACGCAAGACATTGTCTTAGACTTGACTAAGATAAAAAAAAACACTGCAAATGTGGGGTTGCGGAACTGTAGCTCATAGGTGAGAGATTGAAAAAGTCTTACTACCTGGTGAATCGGCTGACGTCATTAACAAAAGCCGTCCTGAGTAACCAGAATGCCCTTACACTATTCGGGAAACCAATATAGCCTGGCGTTTACCATCCATTTTGCTATCTTCCTTAGACACGATGTCAAGGATATTGGTTGATTGCTGTCGGGTCATTCGCCTGGTTTTCCTTCCTTATGAAATGGGATAATTGTGGCTTTTTCCTCTGCTTCGGCAAAAGGCCTGTAGTCCAAGCCCTTTTATTAAACTCAAGTAGTTTATTCTTGCCTTCGGTGCCCAACTGTTCGAACATCTCGTTATTGACCTTGTCCGGATAAAATGCTCTCGCTGTCTTGCACTTATCGAGGGCTATTGCAGCTCATTCTATGTGTAATTTGCCGGGAAAAGCTTTAGGTGGGGGCCGTTACTTTGCCTCTTGATCCCCTCCTGAGTCATCCAGTTTATTGTCCTGCTTTCTCCAGTCCATATGGTCTTAAATTTAGCAGGGTGAAGTGTTTATTCAATGCACGTGTGTGCTTTTTTGCACACGTCTTTTTTCCAAGTCCATCACTAGTTAATTCGGCTTTTTTGCTTTCAACATACAAGAGAGTACGTTAACCAACAGACCGACCTTTCTAAAGTTAAGATTCAGGTTTTCACACGTACCAACCAATTTTGCCTTTTTCGCTTTCTGGAGCAAGTCTCGGACTTCGGCTTTTTTACGCTTTACGAGCTTCGGGTGTCTTCGATATCGCAGACTTTTTCTGAGCATTTGCTTTTAGCTTCACTAACTCCCTCAGGCTTTTATCCTAGTAAGACTTGAATTTCTGTTTTCTATTCGATCTCAGGATTGTTTTCCTTGCCACTCCGAGCATCGCGCTGCACAGTTTTCCGTAACCAATATCAACGTCTTCCATATCGAAATTTAGTGGTAGTAACAGTATATGAGATTCGCTAACATGTCGGTCCCAGTTTGCCTTCTGGAACTGCCATTGCCACTGCTCGCATCGTTTCTTAATCATATTTAGCTCAAATGTCATCAAAATGGTAAGTGGTCACTTCCTATCTATTCTACCCTTTCCAGAGTGTGTTGGGAAACTAAGACCACTGATAGTAGGGATAAGTTTAGTAGGGTACTCGGTGTCAGGTTTCGTTGTCTAGGGGTTCTGGTCGAGGCTCACACACCAACTGGCGTACAGTAAATTAACTTAAGGCCTTGTACCAAAGCAATCTTTATTATCATGAGTGTCCACTTGTCACATATGTACATCTGTATCAAGCACTACAACTCCGTGTATCATAGCTACAATATATCAGCCCTCCAATGATAATAATAATAATAATATTAATAAAATGATAATTTATATAGCGCTGTATCCCAGTTATGAGCCGGGCTCACAGCACTTTACATGTAGATAACATACATAAATTAATTAAAGAAACATTAAAATCATTCTCACTACATAAATGACAATAGGTTACACATCAGCTACGTTAATCATTTAGAGAATTGATGTTTCATTTATTCTCAAAATAAATTTTTAAAAAGATGTGTCTTAAGTGCAGTCTTGAATGACTTAGCAGTTGAAATACTGCGGATTTGCAATGGAAGAGAATTCCATTGTTTGGCTGCACAAAAAGAGAATGACCTTTCGCCAAATGTTTTAGTTTTTGTCTTAGGAACACAGAGAATGCGTGTATCTGCAGAAGAGCGTAGCTGATGACTTGGTGAATAGACCGACAAAAGTTCAGTAAAATATGAAGGGCATGAGTCAGAAAAGAAGTTGTGACACAGAACGGCCCGTATGTAATCAATTCGGGCATGTATGGGTAGCCAATGAAGGGAGTAAATTAGCGGAGTAACATGGTCATATTTTTTGCCTTTAGAACTAATCTGGCAGCTGAATTTTGAACTCTCTGTAGTTTTCAATGCATTGTTTTGGCGCACCTGACAGAAGAGAATTGCAGTAATCAATACGAGCTAGAACAAGAGCACATACTAGAGTTTTTGTTGCACTATCTGTTAAGTAATGACGGATTGAACTGATCTGACGAATGGTTGTATAGGCAGAGCGACAGATGTAATTGATGAAATCCAACCGACCGACCAAGGGCATTCCTCGCGTCCGCTCCGTTCACTTGCATTTTAACCTCTCCCTCTCTCATAACACACCTCAATTATCTGCCTGGTCTCCACTGGTCCTTGCATGCACATTGTCCTCTCATCATGTCCCTCGTACCCTTCGCTCACAACAAATCATTCAGTGTCCTAGTATTCACTCAGACAAACCACCTTACACATACAGTGATTCTCATACCCCTGACACTCGGTGCAACTTCCCGTATGCAATAAAATAGGGAGGGCTCTCTCTGTGATTTTAAGCCTGATGAGATTTGTATTGAGTTCAACTTCTTCAATATAGCGGTCAAATTGGTTCTGGTTCGTGTAACACCAGTCAGGAGATTGGGCATTGATATCAACTTCTATGATTCTTATAGTCAAATTTTGTCTCATAACAAAAAGAGATCGGGATTCTGGACCGGGTATACACGCTGGTGATCGTGTAGGCCCAATTCACCTTTGTGTACCTGTATCGTGATTGTATCCGTTTGGTTGAGGCAATTTATTTAAAGTACCTTAATTACAAGGTCGTCTCGAACCACTACGGCTATTCTCCGATACCCGTGGGCCATACTTATAGTGAAATACCGATTAACCTGTAAGGAAAAATGACTTCCCTTTCAGAAGCATTTTCTGGAAGAGTGCTACGTCCACATTACGAAGTAGAGTATCTTGAGCACTTCCTGTGTTTTTGATCTGATGCCACATACATTCTATTGTAGTATATAAAGTGTATGGGTTAGCTTGCTCTTAGCAGCTATTTGTTCACAGTTGGTTTGCTTCACAAATCGTTCCAGCCTCTTGTTCGTCACCCGCACCAGGAGGGGTGGAGGCAGTGGCTAACCCTCGAGACGCTCCTTTCCAAAGCATCTTTTTGGGGCGAGTTATAAGGATGGCGTCACGTCCTACGGATAAATGATTTTTATAGACCATGTGAGAAGAGAAAGGACAGAACTCTTCATTCAATTAATGATGCAGCTTTGGCGCTACGTTCCTTGTCCAGAGAAACGTTTGGTCCTTAGCTAGCCGAGCTGATCTCTGTTAGGTACTGGGAGTAAATCTCTCCATTTCAATTTGACCCGTTTCTTAGTTTCGGATGTACTCATCTCGCGGTCTAGGTGAATCAACCATGGGCCAGGCTGATTTGAACTGCTACAAAGGTATCAATTGACATTAATAATTATACCGGTATAAACAGATATTTTAAGCCCCCACATAACCAAATAAATCAACAATTATAGAACATTTTTTAAAAGAATATGAATTAAATGCAATTTACTTTTAATTTTTCTTTAAACCAAAGTATCCAATCATATAAAAATAATGAAGATTTTACATTCATTCATGTTTATTATTTATTACTTGACAACTGTGAATTTATAATAAAAATATTTTAAAATAACACATATAGTAATTAAATCCTGAGATAATCACTGAAAATCCAACATGTGGAAGAAAGTCAGCAGTCCCGAGCCTGCGCTCTTCATGTGGCTTCCCGGAAAACCCCATCAGCTCTCTGGACCCCTAACGGATCAAAAAGCTGTGAAGCCACACACCCCCTCCCGGAGCGGTCGCTTCTAGAAGCGGCCACCTTTGAGTCCAGGAAACGAGGTCGAAAACGCCTCCCACTAAGTTGACCTCCCGAGGGAGTGTTGAAATTTTCCCTACTTTGACTCGCTATCACTTCGGCTCCACCCCATAATTACTAATTTAAAGGATCAATAACTATGCCATTATTCTTACAGAAAGGAAAAATTCACATTCATTCAAAATTACGATAACTAAAGACAATGGACAAATATAAATGAATAGAAAATCGTTATATTTTCCATTATATCAACATAAATATAGAATCTTTAAATCGTTCAGATATTTTTTAACGCAGGTCACTTAACTCCATCTTTTTAATTAATTTGTGTTTATAAAATCCTTTTCTGTTTTTTATTTTGCTTAGTAATTATTGAAGGAAACTATACATTATAGATTTTGAGTTTGTAATTTTAAAAAAATATTAAAATTAGCATTTGACTCCATGTTTATTTACAGTGACGAACCTCACTGCTGCAACCACACTTGGAACACATACAAATAAAAGTGTCACTGAAAATGGTACATTTTCTAAATTAATTTTGTTATGCTAACAATGCTTCCAATGTGTTTTACTTTTAATAACATGGTTGTTTTTTTCAATAACTAGGTCTTTAGGTTTGTTTGTTTGTTGTTGTTTTTTTTTTTTTTGGTTGTTGTTTCTTTTTTTTTAATGTAACATTTTTATTTCTTTCACATGTTCGTGCATTTGTTTCTTGGCTTCGTCCACCTACAGTTGTCGCTTTAATTGTCAAACATTGTTCAAAATTTGACCATGATAAGAAAACAATATTGTATTTAAAAATGCATCAAATTCTCTCTCTATATATATATTTTATCAATAATATATATATAAATCAAAGTATGTCTGTGTGTGTGTGTGTGTGCATGTCCTTTATAGCTGACTAAACCATTTATCCAATAGTCATGAAAATTTTTGAGACTATTGAGTACCCTTCCGGCATGGTAACTGGCTACTTTATTTTCTACTTTTAACACTAAAAAGGGCGCCGGAAGCCCATAATGTCATTGGTTTGCTTATATGAGATATATAAAAATTAGTTTATGCGCTAAATGTTGCTATATTAACGTATCTTATCAAAATTTTGTAATTTTATTCTTGATAGCCAATAATAGTGCACTAAATTCCTAATGGCAGCTTCTTCGGGGCTGAGGCCAAAATACCTGTTTTCGTAAACATTTATGATTTTATTCCCCAAGTTAATTATTAAAAGTCTTGACAAATAATGATAAGGGTATCCATTATTATCAGATTTTGTTTTAATGCTTCTTTACAGGCACAACGCTCTCGACTTCAACCACACTTGGAAGCAATACAACTGAACGTTTTAATGAAACTGGTATATCTTCTAACATCATTTTGTTTTGTTAACAATGCTTCCAAATGATTTTACTCTTAATTACTTAGTTTTATTTAATAACAACCTCCTGAAGTTTTTTTCTCAAAAGATCAACAATCTATGATTTCTGCACATGTTCGTGCATTTGTTGATTGACTTCAAATATTTACAGTCGTTGCTTTTTTTACAAAAAAAAAATTAAATAAACAAATAAATTTTTAAATTTTTACGATAACAATAATCTATTCTAATAAAAGGGAAAGCCCTCACTCACTCACTCACTGACTGACTGACTGACTGACTCACTGATTCATCACTAATTCTCCAACTTCCCGTGTAGGTAGAATCATGAAACTTTTTGAAGTTGTTGGATACCCTCTGTCTACGAAAATTGGCGAAAAAGAATTTCGAAAATCTAACTCATGTGGGGCCGGGGGCCCAAAAACTTTTTTTTGCTTACATCACTAAATCTTCGACTTCCCGTGTAGGTAGAAGCATGAAACTTTGGGAAGTTGCTGAATACCCACAGTGGACAACGTTTGACAAAAAAGTTTTTTTTAAATATCTCTCAAGTGGGGCCGGGGGCCCAAAAAGATTGTTTCCATATATGGGCTTTATAAAAATTGAAAATCACCAATTTTCCTATTTCCCGTGTAGCTAGAAGCATAAAACTTTGGGAAGTTTCTGGGTAACCACTAATGACGAAGATTGGCGATAAAGAACTTTTAAAATCTCGCTCATGTGGGGCCGGGGGCCCAAAAACAGTTTTTTCCTTCATCACTAAATCTCCAATTTCCCATGTAGGTAGAAGCATGAAACTTTGGGAAGTTGTTGGGTAACCACTATTGACAAAAATTGGCGATAAAGTTTTTTTTAAAAATCTCGCTTTTGTTGGCTCGGGGGCCCAAAAAGCTTTCCCCTTATATGTGCTCTATAAAAACTGAAATTCAACAATTTTCCTATTTCCCCAGTAGGTATTCCCGTATAGGTAGAATCATGAAACTTTTTGAAGTTGTTGGATACCCTCTGACTACGAAAATTGGCGAAAAAGAATTTTGAAATTCTAACTCATGTGGGGCCGGCGGCCCAAAAACTTTTTTTGCTTACATCACTAAATCTCCGACTTCCCGTGTAGGTAGAAGCATGACACTTTCTGAAGTTGCTGAATACCCACTGTGGACAAAGTTTGGCAAAAAAGTTTTTTAAAAATATCTCTCAAGTGGGGCCGGGGGCCCAAAAAGTTTGTTTCCTTTTATGGGCTTTACAAAAATTGAAAATCACCAATTTTCCTATTTCCCGTGTAGCAAGAAGCTTAAAACTTTGGGAAGTTGCTGGGTAACCACTAATGACGAAGATTGGCGATGAAGAACTTTTAAAATCTCTTTCATGTGGGGCCGGGGGCCCAAAAACAATTTTTTTCTTTCATCACTAATTCTCCAATTTCCCATGTAGGTAGAAGCATGAAACTTTGGGAAGTTGTTGGGTACCCTCTTACGACAAAAATTGGCGAAAAAGAATTTTAAAAATCTCGCTTATGTGGGGCTGGGGGCCCAAAAATTGTTTTTTCCTTATTTGAACTCTATAAAAATTGAAAATCATCAATTTTCCTATTTCCCGTGTAGGTAGAAGCATGAAATTTAGGAAATTTTTAAAGTACGTGCTCCCGACGATAATTTGAGGGAAAAGGTAAATTTGCAACTCATGGGGGCCGAGGGCCCAAAAAATGTTTTTTCCTTATATGAACTATATAAAAATTGAAAATCACTAATTCCCCTATTTCCGGTAAGGGTAGAAGCATGAAAATTTGGGAAGTTGTTGGGTATCCTCTTAGAACGAAAATTGGCAAAATATAATTGTACAAATCTTGCTCATGTGGGGCTAGGGCCCCAAAAACTTTTTTCCTTTATATGAGCTATATAAAAATTGAAAATCACTAATTGTTCTGTTTTCCGTGTAGGTAGAAGCATGAAATTTTGGGAAGTTTTTGGGTACCCTCTCACAACGAAATTTGTGAAAAAGAAATTTGAAGTTCACACTCATGGGGGCCGGGGCCCCAAAAACTTTTTTTCTTATATAAGCTAAATACTAATTAAAAATCAATAATTCTTATATTTCCCGTATAGGTAGAAGCATGAAACTTTGGAAATTCGTTGAGTACATGCTTTTGACGATAAATGACAAAAGAGAATGTTAAAATTCGCACTTATGGGGGCTGAGGCCCCAAAAACAATTTTTTCATTATATGAGCTATATAAAAATTAAAAATCAACAATTCTACTATTTCCCGAGTAGGGAGACTCATGCAACGTTAAAGAGTTGATAAATACACTTTTACGATGCTAGCAGGTGAAATAATATTTACAATATCTCTTACTTGGGCGCCGGGGGCCCAAATTTAAAAACTGAAAATCACCAATTCTCCCATACCCGATTTAAGTAGAAGCATGAACTTTTAGAAAGCTGTTGAGTACAATCTGCCAATATAATTTGCGAAAGGGAATGTTTAAATCCCACTAAATGGGGTAAGGGGGGGCAAAAAATTATGGGGCGCCCAAAAATTTTTTCCCCCTTATATGAGCTATTTACAAATTCAAATCATTACTTCTCCTATTTCCCATATAGGTAGAAGCAAGAAACTTTGTAAATTTTTTTATTACTTGCTTCCGATGAGAATTGGCAAAAGAGAAAGTTAAATTTCCAAACTATTGGGGGCTGGGACCCCAAAAACGTTTTTTTTTCATAATATGAGCTATATAAAAATTGAAAATCAATAATTCTCCTATTTCCCATATAGGTAGAAGAATGAAATTTTTTAAATTTTCAGAGTACAAGCTCCCGACGAAAATTGGCAAAAAGAATGTTAAAATTCACTCTAATTGGGGACCGGGGGCCTAAATACATTTTTCTTATATTAAAAACTGAATTATCACTAACTCTCCAATAGTCCATGTAGTTAGGAGCATGAAACTTTGGGTAACTGTTAAGTACCCTCTCACGACGAATGTTGGTGTAAAAGAATTTTGAAATACGCATTCATGGGGACCGGGCCCCAAAAAACTTTTTTTTCTAATATGAGTTTATAAAAATTGAAAATCACGAATTCTCTTATTTCTCGAGTAGGTAGACTCATGAAACGTTGGGGATTTGATAATTACACTTTCACGATGGTAGCAGGTTAACAAATATTAAAAATATCTCTTACTGGGGGGCAAGGGTTGAGGCAAATGTAGTTTTTTTCCTAATATGAAACTATATAAAAACTGAAAATCAATAATTCTCTCTTTCCCCATGTAGGTAGAAGCATGAAACTTTGGCAAGTTGTTTAATACAATCTCCCGATGAAAGTTGGTGAAAGAGAACTGTAAATTCCTATTCATTGAGGGTCGGGGGCCCAAATATAGCTTTTTCTTATATTAAAAACCGACTCATCACAAATTACACAATTCATCGTGTAGGTATAAAATAAAATTTTTGGAAGTCGTTGGGTTCCCTCTTACGACGAAAATTGGCGTATTATAATTTTAAGATTCACACTCATTGGGGCCGGGGCCTCAAAAGCGTGTTTTTTCCAAATATATGCTATATACAAATTGAAAAGCACTATTTTTCATATTTCTTAAATAGGTAAACGCATAAAACGTTGGGTGTTTTTTTAAATACACTTCCACGATAGCAGCAGGTGAAAAAATATTTAAAATATCCCTTGCTAGGTGCCATGGGACCAAATAGTTTTTTATGCACTCATTCACTTATCACTAATACTCCATCTTCCCGCAGCAAAGCGCGGGCAAATTGCTAGTCATTGTATAATAAAGAATGCATTAATAATAAATCNATATACATATATATACCTTCACGGCCTGAATTTGCAAAAAATAACAATTATAACATTTTGGTCCGACTCTATTTTTAGCAAGCACAACTGACACAATGAGATCGAGTGACATTAAAAATTATACAAGTATATACTCATATTTAAAGCCCACAACAGAAAAAAACCCTAAATATATAAAATGTAGTAAATGTAATTTACTTTTAATTTTTCTTTAAATCAATCATCCAATCGTATAAAAATAATGAAAATTTTACTTTCATTCGTGTTTATAGTTTATTCATTGACAACTATGGATTTATAATATAAATTATTTACAAAATAACAGATAAATAATAAAATCCTGAGATAATTACTAATATTAAGATATTAAAACTACGCCATGGTTCTTACACAAAAGGTAAATTCACAATTTATCACGAATAGATAACAAAAGGTCATTGGCCTAATACAAATAAATATAACATATTTTCATCTTTCATTAAATCATAATATATAAGATATTGGCTAAATGTAAATTAATAGAAACTCTTTTTATTTTCCATTATAGCGACATCAATATAAAATCTTTGAATCGTTCAAATATTTTTTAAACATGGATTCACTTAAAAATATCTTTTTAATAATTCGTGTTAACAAATTATTGTACCGATTTATTTGAGATGTTATTATTGAAGGAAACAGTAAATATTAAATTTTAAGATTGTAATTTTAAAAATAAAATACAATCAAACTTTTATCCCATGATTATTTTCAGAAACGACCCTCTCTACTGAAACCACTGATGGAACAGATAAAAATAAAAGTTTTTCGAAACCTGGTACATTTTCTAAATGACTTTTGTTCTATTAACAATGCTTCAAAATTATTATACTTTTAAAAAACAGTTTTTTTTTTTTCAATAAACAGCACTACACTATTTTTTAAAAGATCAACATTCTTTGCTTTCTTACACATGATCGTGCATTTGTATCTTTATCTTGGCTTCGCATACTTACAGTTGTCGCTTTGGTAATTTCTTATTTCAGCGCAATTTATTTTTCGAATAGTTTTTTAAAAAATCAGCATTAGTTACTTAAATATATTTTAACATTTAATTTTTGTTCAAATTAAACTACTGTTTTATAATGTATACGAAACTTAAAAAAAATTATATATATATATATTTCATGCATCTTCTGTGTTTAAGGCTCCATTTTTGCATGCCAATGGAGAAATCTTCTTTCTTAAAAATTACTATTTCGTGTGATGCCCAGTTGGATATTTTGGTTTATCAAGCTTAGATAAGAAAGTGGCACTCACCTGGGTAAATAACTAAAATGTAAAAAAAAATATTTATCAATTTATAATAAAATTGTAATTAAAAATATAATCCTATATTTAATTAATTTTTTAAAATAAAATTGAAGTGAAGAATCTCGAATGTGACGTCACGACGCTACCGGTTGCTGGAAACATAGTTCTATAAATTCTTAAAGGATTTTTTTTTAATGGAGGGTTTCAGGGTTTGGGTTAGGTATAGTATATCTATAGAATTTATGTAAAATTGAAGGTTTTAGGGTTTGGGTTAGGTATACCTATAGAATTTTAATTTCAGCTTTTTTTTGTTAAGAACGTGCAATAACAACAAAGATACGTTACGGTCGAGATTCTACATGTTTACCATATTTTTAAATAAAAATAATAAAACGCCATTAATTTTTAAAAAGCTAAAATAAAAATAAAAGATATTTTTGTACTTTTTGGTTGATAATATTGGACGATACTGCATGTCATGATTTTTTGCACACAATATTAGATAACATCATTTTATTTCTAACACTCTTGGTTTTTAATATGACACTAGCAATTTATCCGGGCTTTGCTTCGGAATTTAGGATTTCAGTTAGCTTTGAGAACCCGCGTAACACCAATTCAAAACACCTATTGATTTTAATCTGAATCAAGATTGATATACTAAATATTTTAACAGGCTCTTATGTACACAAGAACTTGGAGATTTAAAGATGCGTCTTTTTTATGTAATTCATAATGGGAAAAAACTATATTTCGGCAATCATCTCCTTTTGAGAGGTGATTTAATATTTTTTGCCTCTTACCATCGCGGGAGGATGGGGGTACTCAACAACTTCCAAGCGTTTATAGTTTCTACCTACACGGAAACTTGGAGAATTAGTATTGATTCAGTTTTATATAGCTCATTTTAGGTGAAAAAAAGTTTTTGGCCCCCGGAGACCCATGAGAGAAAATTTTTTAAATTTATATAATTATTTTTCCTTCTCTAACTACACGGGAATACGATTTTCAATTTTTATACATCTCATATGAGATTTTAAAAAGTTTTTGGGGCCCCGGCTCCCATAAGTGTGTATTTTAAAATTCTATTACACCGATTTTCTTCTTTAGAGGGTAATTGTAAAAATACCCAAAGTTTCATGCCCCTACGTACATTGAAAATTGGTGAATATTTTATTAGTCGAGTTATAATATAAGAAAAATAATATTTTCCCATTAGTGGGAATTTTAGCATTCTTTTTGCCAATTTACGTCGGGAGATTGTACTCAACATTTTCTCAACGTTTCATGCTTCTACCTACACGAGAAATTGACAAATTAGTGATTTTCAGTTTTTATATAGTATATATTTGAAAAAAAACTACATTTAGGCCCCCGGTCCCCAGTAAAGGATATTTGAAATATTTTCAATCTGCTACTATCGCGAATGTGAATTTAGCAAATACCCAACGTCGTGAGAGGGTACTTACCAATTTCCCAAAGTTTCATGTTCCTATCTACACGGTAAATTGGAGAATTAGTGATGAGTTGGTTTTTTATATAAGAAAAACTATATTTTTGCCCCCGGTCCCCCATGAGAAGGAATTTTAACATTCTTTCTGGCAAATTTTTGTCGTGAGCGTACACTCAAAAAATTAACCAAAGTTTCATGGTTCTAACTATACGAGAAATAGGAATATTAGTGATTTTCAATTTTTATATAACTCATTTAAGGAAAATAAACGTTTTAGTGGCCCCGGTCCCCATGAGTGGGGAATTTAAATCTATTTTTTAAAATAATTTGGAGCATGTACTTACAAATTTCCAAAGTTTCATGCTTCTACCTACACGGAAAATAGGAAAATTGATGATTTTTAATTTTTATAGAGCCAATTTAAGGAAAAAAAGTTTTGTGGCCCCCGGCCCCACATGAGCACGATTTTTAAAATTCTTTTTCAACACTTTTCGTTGTTTGAGAGGACCCAACAACTTCCCAAAGTTTCATGCTTCTACCTACTCGGGAAATTGGAGAATTAGTGATGAATGTGTGAGTGAGTCAGTCAGGTCTTTCCCTTTTATTAGTATAGATACGGCTTTTATGGGATGAGTGAGCGGAGAGGTCATATCTACTGATGTAACTAATATAGAAATGGGGGGAGATGTCTAGAACCCCTTTTCGTCATAAATCGCCCCATTTTTTTTTGTATGCTCTTAATACCTCCTTACAGTTTTTCAAAGCTTTTATAAATTAAACGGATAGCACATATAGCATATATTTCACACTGAATGTTTGTTTTTTCTTTTTTGTTTTGGATAAAGTTTTAGAGATTTAACAATATAAGGTAAGTAAGTCTTCGCCATGTGGAATCAGGTCAGGAAAAACACCAAGCCAACGTAAAAAACTATACTGTCTGTGTCATCAGTACGCTGATATACGTGAGCGAGAAATATACCACTTAAATCCCATGAGTTAAATCTTAATAGCTTCCACTTGAGTTGCCTGCGTTGCATCCTTTGCATTGCAAAATAGTGATGTGCTGATGCGGGCCAATACTCAAAGCATATTCTCAATACTTAGTGAAAGACGCCTGAGGTGGCTAGGACATGCAAAAAGGATTAGCCCTGGTCGCGTCCCAAGAACCTCCTGTATGGATAACAGGCATCGGGAAAGAGGAAGACAGGTCGTCAACGTCCGCGATTTAAAGATGTCTTCCAAAGGGAAATGAAAACAGCCAGAATACGCACAATTGACTGGGAGTGTAAGGCAATATTGTGACCTACGTGGCGCACATTTGTAAATGAAGGTGTCATAGTGGCCGAGGAGCGAAGGATGGAGGAGGCTACAGACACAAGAGCGAGGAGAAATGCCAACATATTTGGAAGCACATAACTCGTGGGAAAAACGTGTGGTAAAGACTGTTACTGTTACTCAAGGATAGGACTGCACAGCCGCACGAGAAAATCCAACCAAACACATTGGTGATTTACAATCGTCTTTCGAGACGAAAGGATTCCGACCAGTATTAGTAAATGCTTTCCAAACACTACATAAGGACACTCTTACTCATTAAACAGCTATATTATCGTAATACGACGATGAAAAATGCTCGATAGGATCGGCCAAACAAAGTTTATGGTTGGCAAGAAATGGTAGGTTAATGTGTGGGTCAATAACAAGAAACTCAGTGCGCCTGTCTCCTCGTTTAATCGATTTTTTTTACTTACTTCGTGCTGCTTGTTTGTGTCGGTTGTCTCTCTCCCCCCCCCTTCTTTGCACTATCGATGACGAGAAAGTCTGCGGCGTATGCTACGCCACAGGGCGTATCTACTTTGTTTATCTTTTAGATTTTTTTCACTTAATTGCATTGGATTTATAATTTAAACATGCCGATTGTCAAAAAGAGGTTCGTGGCGATAAAAAGGTTGGGGACCACTGCACTAGTTCATGGAAAATATTTTGCTCTGAGTGTCAGCTTTGAATGTTTTCGTATTCCTCTCTCTCCCTAACCCCCTACCATTCTTCAAAGCAATCATGTTTTTTCTTATTGCTTTTAATAGAAGAAAGCGGGCAGCAAAATCCAATTCCAACGACTTTAAGGAGACAGTCCCTAAATTACGTCACACAATAACGGCTGATTTTCCACCGTCCCCTCCTCGTGACACGTCGTCACAAATAGTTAACCCCCAAACCCCCCACTCCCGAAAAATGACGTTAGAAAGCTTTGCCTTCCCCCCTCCCCCACACACCAATAAAAGCTGAATTTCATGTATCAAATCACGTTATTGAAATTTAAGTATGGCTGCACTTTTATGTCTTGCGTAAGATAACATCGTTGGACTTTGCTTAAAGTGTCGGAAGCGACACTCCTGCAAAACGCGTAAGGTCATTTAAAAAGTCATGAGATGAATTATTATTGTGAGCAATCAAGTGCAACTTTCATTTCGTTTAGATGTGACGTCACCATGGCAGGGCTTATTTAAACTTAAATGTCTATTTTTATTATGTCAATCTCCTATTTTTGTGTTTTTGAAATACTTATTGATTTAATAAAAATGGATTTTTAAAAAAAATATATCTCAGCGTATTTAACTTGATAACTAAAATTAAATAGATATTAATTTAGCAAAGTCTTAAATGTAATTCTCACACTATTTTCTTTAATAAAAGATTAACTTACATATTTATCAATGTAGATTTATTATCATTACGTCACTGAAGACTTGAATAGTCAGTCATCCATAAAAGATAAAAAATTTACATTTATCGCCAATAAAATAAATGCATATTTGAACTATCTTAAGGAGGTTATATTCCCACACATACGCAAAACATACACATTTCTTTATTAAGTTTTTCTTATTTATTATAGAAATCTAATTAAATCATGCTTCATTACCATTACTTTAATGCGCATATCATGTATATATATATATA